>JAWDGP010007852.1:2802500-2942500 GCA_033675545.1 Elysia crispata | reverse complement strand
ACAGTGTGGCGTTGTGGAGGAAAAAGGAACAACAAATGCGATCTACACCCTTCGAAATATAATTGAAAAAGCTCTGGAAGTACAAAAAGATATATTTGTGTTTCATTGACTACACCAATGCTACTACCACCACTACTACCACCACATTATAACATTAATAATAATAATAATAATAATAATAATAATAATAATAATAATAATAATAATAATAATAATAATAATAATAATAATAATAATAATAATAATAATAATAATAATAATAATAATAATAATAATAATAATAATAATAATAAAATAATTATAACATTGATAATAATAATGATGATGATTATAATTCCTCTGCTAGTGGTATCTGCCAATAGCCTTTAGTGAGGTCTATTTTCGTGAAGTATTTGGCACCCTCGATCTTCACAAGCAACTCATCTAGCGTTGGTATGGGCTCCGCATCGAAGATCGTGATACTGTTTAGCTTTCGAAAATCAATACAAAGACGAATTTTTCCATCCTTCTTTTTAACAACAGTGATGGGGCTGGCATGAGGGCTATCAGAATGTCTGATAACACCAGTTTTTAACATCTCTTCTATCTCCTTCGCAACAGCTTCGCGCGAGTGAAACGGTATTGGGTATTGTTTCATACGGAAAGGTGTATTGTCCACCAGCCTGATGGTGTGTTCTGTAGCTTTGGTACGTCCCGGCAAATCAGTAAAGACTTTGTCAAACGACGACACAATTTTGACTGCATCTGCTTTTTGTTCTTCATTTAAATCTGGATTGATGATAACATCACGATGTGATTCAGTCTGTTCAACCACCACATGCTCCAAAGCACTTTCTTCAGGACTCATATCCTCAGTTGTCACGGAGGACAGATTAGCAGTTGCTATTTCATGATGCGGAGGTTGTGGAATTCTTTCCACGTATCTCTTCAATAAGTTGGCGTGATATGTCTTTTGGGCGTTACCCACTTGACAGAGGTAGTTGTTGTTCCCCCTTGGAGCCAAAATATGATAAGGACCTTGATAAGTCATAAATAAGTTGTTTCCATCTTTTGGAAGGAGGATGAGGACCTTGTCTCCTCTTGAAAATTCTCTGTATGCCTTGTTTCTGTTGGCAGTGGAGCGATGTCTTTCCAGTTCAATGCGAGCATTCTCTGCCGCAAGTTGACATGACTCAGAGATAGTACTGCGAAGGTTGTTGACGTACTCATGTACAAAGAGATATTCCTCCGATCTATCAGATGCTCCCTTGCAAATGTCAGCAATAATGTCCACAGGGCCACGAACTTTGCGACCGTACATGAGGGTAAAGGGTGCAAACCCTGTTGAATTGTTACGTATGTCCCTGTACGCAAATAGAACTGCGGGAAGCAGTCTATCCCATGCCTCAGGTTTGTCAGTAGTCAATTTTTTCAGCATAGTCTTTAACGAGCCGTTGAAACGTTCACAAAGGCCGTTAGACTGCGGATCATATGGGGTACTGGTCACATGCGATATTCCCATCATCTTCAAGGTCTCTTTCATTGCTTTGTATACGAGCTGCTGACCATTGTCAGAGAGAATTGTCTCGGGGACACCCAAACGAGAAAAGATCGTGAATAATGCTGTGGCGATATCTTCTGTTTTGATATCACGAAGTGCGACAGCTTCAGGCCAACGAGTAGCAGTGTCTACCATAGTGAGGATGTAGCGGTTCCTAGATGTTATAGCTAATGGACCAACTATGTCTATTGAAATTTTTTGGAATGGCTTATCAATAATTTCCATCTCCTGTATTGGAATTTAGGCTGTCTAGGAGCGATCCGTTGACAAATGTCACATGAGCTGACAAAATTCTTGATGTCAGCAACAATGTCAGGCCAGGTAAATCTACTCGTGACGCGTCTCTTGGTTGCAGCGACATCTAAATGACCTGACATGGGGCAATCATGACAAACAGCCAGTATTCTCTGACGGAAAATTGTGGGTATTACCAAAACATCCAAAGGCTGATTAGTGTGTTGTATCTTGTATATCAACCCATCATGTAAGGTATAAGTATCATTGTTGGTTGCTTTATTCCTAATTTGTAGCAAATTGGGATCTGAAAGCTGTTCCTTTCTAAAAGTGTCACTATTGAGATCTTTTAGCAAGACAGTCAATGAATCCGTGTGCGTATCATTTCCAGCTGCTAACGTAGTCACGCCGTCATTTTGATTTCTAGGCTTATCTCTCTTGTGATCCCCATCATCATTCCCTGGAAGATCCAGTGTATCTAGTAACGGTTTATCATCCAAACCATCAATGTTTCCCAAAACGACGTCAGCAATAGGGTCATCCGGGGCGAAACCAACAATCTTTCCTTTATAGAAGGGTGTGCTTATATGAACAGCAACAGTGTCCTATTCAACTTCTCCCATGAATAATTTACATTTTTCCTTTTTGCCTAGATAGTCATCCGGCAACAGTAATCGTTTACTGACACCCACACAGTTACACCCTGTGTCTCGCAAAACGGAACAGTGTTTGCCATTGACAGTACCGCTAAACAGTCGAAGAGCTTTCGCCTGTTGATTTGGGAACAATCTTTCCTTTATAGAAGGGTGTGCTTATATGAACAGCAACAGTGTCCAATTCAACCTCTCCCATGAATAATTTACATTTTTCCTTTTTGCCTAGATAGTCATCCGGCAACAGTAATCGTTTACTGACACCCACACAGTTACACCCTGTGACTCGCAAAACGGAACAGTGTTTGCCATTGACAGTACCGCTAAACAGTCGAAGAGCTTTCGCCTGTTGATTTGGGGACTTCATGAAGCTTGAAGATGCGGCATGATACGAGTTTCTCATCTGTTTAAAGCCTGCTGCTCCTCGATGATAACCACGACCACCTCTTGAGAACTGATTTGAGGTGAAACGACCCCTAGACGATGTACCTCTACCTCTGAAGGAAGGGTAAGATGATTGGCCATAGAAAGTTCCTCTCCTCGACCAGCGTGGCGTCTCTCCATAAGACCCTTGACTAGGTCCTTGAGAGTTGAAATTGTCATTGTTTGAAATTCTTGGCACAGATTGACTCCTCGGGCGACTACTATATGTAGGCCGATTCTGGAATTGTGTTGAAAAATGTTGACCAGTCACAAATTCCTGGCCCTTCTTATCTTGCCGCACAGCTACCAGTGAAGACACCTTGGGCTCCTTAGCTAATTTTGCGTTAGGACGAGATGAAATAAATAATTCAGCTGCTTTTCTAATGTCATCAATAGACTTGGGATCCCGCTCTTTCAAAAAAGAAACCATCTCCGAATGGCAACTTTCATATATTTGGTCTCTCAAAATGAGTTCATGCAGTTGTTTGAAATCTCCCGTCTTGACCTGTGCACTCTCCAACCACAGATCAAATAAGCGACTGATTCTGTTGATAAATGAGGCAAAGTCCTCCGTCTCAAGCGGCAGCGCAGCTTTAAATTTCATACGAAAAGAGTCTTCAGTACACTTGTAACGTTTCAACAGGGCCGACTTGAGATCTCTATAATTCCTATTTTCCTCACGCAGACCATATAGTGTGTTCAGGGCTTCACCCTGTAGAAGGCTTGACAAAGCTGGAAAATATTCCGATTCCTTCCATTTATGGATTTGTGCAATAGTCTCAAATCTCATCAAATACGCTTGGATCGAATCAGACTTATCATTACAGGCTGGGATCTTTGCATATTTTGTGTAAGATGCACTTTCAGGTGACTTAAGTCTGGCAAGCTCCAACTCATGTTTTCTTTGTCTTTCTTTTTCTTCATTTTGTCTCTCCTCGTGTAATCTCTGTTTCTCCTCATGTAGTCTTTGTTTCTCCTTTTCTTCAGTATCATATTGTCTCTGTTTCTCCTTTTCTTCAATATCATATTGTCTCTGTTTTTCATTTTGTTTCTCCTCATGTAGTTTTTGTTTCTCTCTCTCTCTTCTCTTTCTAATCTCCTCTCCTCTATCATAACATCTTGTTGCTCTTTTATGAAGGCCCGTAACTCTTCACCTACCAAACCAGTCTTCTCCGCTAACCTAGCGATCTCATCCATGACTCGCGTTGAACAAAAGTGTATCAACAAAGTCAATGGATAACCATAGACTAAACCCCTTTACTCCCAAATTGTCATACCCGGCACCGAAAAAAATGACACACCTAACCTCAAAGCTCAACTGACCAGAAAAGAGAGAAGAACAAAGAACTCAACTCAAAACTAAAAAAACCCAACTGAGCAACACAACATAAAGCTCAAAAGATAGAAATGTAAACCTAGGAAGGCAACACCGAATCTAATCAGGTAAATGCACCTAATGCTAATTCACTTTATTTTCACAGTACTACCAATAAGTAACTTTATTTCCACAGTAACGTAAATGAAAAGGTATCAAAAGAAACAAATAACATGGACTGAACGGAAAAAATGAAGAACGACCGATACACACTGGATAACAGACGAACTAGCAAAAACAACTCACCAAAATAACAAAAGAAGGAGCACTGAAAACAAAGGACGAATAAAAGGAATGCAGGGAACGAGAGACTACAACAATCAACTCAAGTACTTGTCCTTCCTTCAGCGTGCTTGGCCGCAGCCACTCACACCATCCTCCTAATGTTAACCTCCACCTAGCATTCCAACGTATTTTAATTGTTAAAGGCTTTAAACCAGTTGCAGTATCCACCGCTTTCCAGCTCTTCCACATTCTTCATTCTGCCACTTTTTTTTTGTTATTCTTTAGCTTTCAGCTCGGCTGTTCCTCAATCTTTCTATCTCCTCAATTCGCCCCCCCCCCCCCCTCCCGTTCCATTCTATTGGCTTAACCCTCCCCCCCCCCTTACCTTTTCCTGTTTTTTGTTTTCAACTTTACTTCTTTCGCACCAATATTCAACTTTTCCTGGCTTCTGCTCTTTATATTTTTTCTCACTTGTATTCTTATCCAGCTCCATCCGTTTCTCTTCATTGGTTGGCTTCAGCTCTGCGTTGTATTCTTTAGTTTCTCTTTGTCTAAGTAACATCTTTATCTATCTCTTGAGAGGCTTCCAACACAACTCCCCTTTCCTCCTATCCAGTCTTTTTTTTTTCAATCTCTCTAGTGGCTACCAGTCGTTTTTTTGATTTTCCACATTATCCAGTTTTTCTCTTTCCAAACCGCAGGTGACTTTTAGCCCTTCACGTTATCTTCCTTCCTATTCAGTCTTTCTTGCTTTTATTTTTTTTTGTCTATCTCTGCGGTAGCTTTTAGCCCTTCTCTTCATCTTTTCTTCTGTCTAGTCTTTTTTTTTCTTGTCTATCTCTCCCGTAACTTTCAGCCCTTCTCATCTTTCCTCCTGTCCAGTCTTTATTTTTCTGTCTATCGCTCCCGTAACTTTTTTTTTCTATTTCTTCCCTAACTTTCAGCCCTTCTCATCTTTCCTCCCTCACAGTCTTCATTTTTCTGTCTATCTTTCCCGTAACTTTCAGCCCTTCTCAGCTTTCCTCCTGTCCAGTCTTTATTTTTCTGTCTATCGCTTCCATAACTTTCTTTTTCTATTTCTTCCCTAACTTTCAGCCCTTCTCATCTTTCCTCCTTCACAGTCTTTATTTTTCTGTCTATCTCTCCCGTAACTTTCAGCCCTTCTCATCTTTCCTCCTCCCCAGTCTTTATTTTTCTGTCTATCTCTCCTGTTACTTTCAGCCCTTCTACTTATCTTTTTCCTATTAGCCTTTCTTTTCCTGTCTATCTCCCCTCATTTCTCTGCTCATTCTATCCTGTGTCTAGAGCCTAACAGTCTTTATGAGTATAGAGGTTACAATGACATTGCACCAAGTCATTGCCTCTAGATTTGTAAACAGAGGTTGCAATGACATTGCACTTAGTCATTGCCTCTGGATCTGTGAATAGAGGTTACAATGGCATTGCACTTAGCCATTGCCTCTGGGTCTGAGAATGAATAGAGGTTACAATGGCATTGCACTTAGCCGTTGCCTCTAGATTTGAGAATAAATAGAGGTTACAATGGCATTGCACTTAGCCATTGCCTCTGTGTCTGCAAACAGACAGAGGTTGCAATGACATTGCACTTAGTCATTGCCTCTGGATCTGTGAATAGAGGTTACAATGGCATTGCACTTAGCCATTGCCTCTGGATCTGATAATCAACAGCGGTTACAATGGCATTGCACTTAGCCATTGCCTCTGGATCAGATAATCAACAGCGGTTACAATGGCATTGCACTTAGCCATTGCCTCTGGTACTGCAAACAAGTAGAGGTTGCAATGACATTGCACTTAGTCATTGTCTCTGAGTTTGCAGCTGAACCCATTCTTCAGCTGTCAGCTTCTCTCTTTACCTTTGTCCGTTTCTATTTCTCTTAGCCTTTCTCTTCCTTTTTTCTCCTACCCGCTTTCCTCTTTCCAATCTCCTCCTTTATCTCCTACCCGCTTTCCTCTTTCCAATCTCCTCCTTTATCTCCTACTCGCTTTCCTCTGTCCAATTTCCTCCTTTATCTCCTACCCGCTTTCCTCTGTCTAATCTCCTCCTTTTCTCCTACCCGCTTTTCTCTGTCCAAACTCCTTTTCTCCTACCCGCTTTCCTCTGTCCAATCTCCTCCTTTATCTCCTACCCGCTTTCCTCTGTCCAATCTCCTCCTTTATCTCCTACCCGCTTTCCTCTGTCCAAACTCCTTTTCTCCTATCCGCTTTCCTTTGTCTGATCTCCTCTTATCTCCTACCCGCTTTTATCTTTCAAATCTTCTCTTTTATCTCCTACCGGCTTTCCTTTGTTCAATATCCTCCTTTTTTCCTACCAGCTAGCCTCTGCGCAATCTCCTCTACTTCCTACTCGCTTTCCTCTGACCCTTCTCCTCCTTTTCGTCTATCCGATGGCTTCCGATTTTTTCTCTCTGCTGTCCTCACATCGAAGGCAACCAGCCCTTTATTTCTTTTTTCCTCCTGTGCAGCGGTCTATATTTCTTCCTTTGTCTTCCATATATTTAATGGCTTCAAATAGTTCTGATTTTTTGGAATGTGTGGCCCCCATTTTTCCTCCTTTTTTCTCTATCGTATGACTTTCATTTATTCAAATTTATTCCCAAATCACTTGTCTTTAATTTCTTCTATCGGATGATTTCCATTAGTTTTCTTATCTTATCAAACCAATCGCCTCCAACCTTTCTTTTGTCTTCTATCTGATGGTTTTTAATAGCTGTCTTATATTTTTCTAATATTTGTGGCACCCGGTCCCTTTCCCCTTTTTCTTTCTACTTAGTGGTCTCTATCCCTTCTCTTGCGGTATTCTCTCTCCGACTGCCTCCATTGCTCCTCCACCGTTTTTCTCAAAACAGTGACCTATTTTTATTTCCCCCCCTTATCCAGTTTTTTCTTATAGTTCACTTCTAATTTTTTTTTTAATTTATTGTTCTTCTCGTGATGGTTTCTATCCCTTCTATTTCTTATTTTTACCCTTATTTTTTCTTTTATCCGATGGCTTCAATTATTTTTTTTTCCGATTTATGGCCTCTAGCCATTAATTTTCTTACTTTGTCCTCCCACTTCATGATCTTTGTAACTTCTTTTCAGTTTTCCCTTTATGGCTCTCTTGAATTTGTGTTCGTTTTATTATTCCATGCCTATTTTTTAAAAATTTTAATAGCTTTGTATTATAATTACTGCTTTAAAATTTTCCCTCTAGACGATACAGAAAAGAAATACAACAAAAAGATTTGAACCAAAATTGATTATATAATCTAATGAGGTCCCTACGCGTGTTAATATTTTAGATTATTTAAACATGGACAACTTGGCGAAAAGAAAAAGTTAGCAATCAAATAATCTGAATCATTTGAATAAATGAACAGCCAGTTCTTGCTGCCTCATCCATTTAAAATAAGGTACCAAAATCAAAATGAATTATTCCGACATCGCCTTTTAGTTTGGTATGCGATTCATTTTCAGACTTTTAATAATGGCTCCTGCAGTAAATCTCGATACCCTGAGCTCATTACTCGAGAAGGTTTGGGCATGTCAAAAGCAGTTAACCTTTCAATATACATGCCCTGAGAGCTTCTTTCGTTATGGTATGGCCTCAGCAAGTGTCAATCACTGTGTTGAATTTTTAAATTGATACATGGCTTGCAAATTGGAATACATACATGAACAGTCATGGAGTCACCATACAGGCGATGGAAGTTTTCTAATTTAGAATATTGCAAGGGATTTCTGTCACACACATGTTGTGCGAAGGTCGCTTGTAAATTATCACTCAGGAAGATTCTAACAGACAATGGTGGCTAAGGGCCTAGAGAGTTCATTCTATCTTCAGGAACATCTTCGGGGTTTCGAGTCCCACAAATTCAGTAGATGAGTTTAAACCTTCATTTTTTCAGTTCCCGCCATGCCCGGTGGGGGCTTAAGTTTTCATCTAGTAAAAAGCCTGAGATTATCGTTTTGTGAACTGGCTTCATGAAAATAGCAATCATGTTATACTTAAAAAAAAAAAAAATACAACCACAATGCCTTTAAATGTTACTTTTGAATATTAATAGTATGTTATTTTCTCCTTTATCTTTTTATACAATCATGTAGTATCTTCTCTTCACTGTATGATCTCTCTCCCGCTGTGTGTGTGTGTCTCTCTCTCATCTTAACTTCCTTCTCTTTAACATGATTTAACATCATCTAAAATGATTTTACGTCCTTTATCAGATCCTGAATGTTGCAGATCCAGTTTCCTAAAGCCCTTACATCACTGAATGAGCCATGAAAGATACGTGAGGTCAAGTTGTAGACTACCGTTAATGGAAGCTGCCGTGGATATGTTAATCGGAGAAAGGTTTCTTGTATCTAGATGATTAAGTTTAGGCAGTTTTGAACATTTCTTTAAACAAAGCGATATTAATGATTTTTAAGTCTCAGTATAAATCAAATCTTACTGGCATCTCTTTTAATATGTGAATACCCCTATAAGATAACCTGAAAGTTGCATAAATTAATCCATCATCACTTAGAGCAAATTATTATGGTGACCTTTTTATTCTTTGATTATGAATCAGTTCAATTTGTCTTTACTCATCCCCGCTCGCTAAGGGCAGAGAATTGACCCCGATATGTGCAGGAACATCTTTGACGGTTCAAGTCCTACACCATTAGTAGGTGAGTTTAAAGCCTCACCTTTTCAGTTCCCGCCATGCCTGACAAGGACATGGTTTTGATATCGTAAAAGTTCTGAGATTACCATTTTCTGAACTATATTTCTGAGATTAGCAATGATATGCATTTTTCAAAAAATGTAACAATTTTAGTTTATACCTTACTTTTTCTTATACAAATTTCTTTAAATACTCCTTTATTATTTTACATCTCCACCCCACACTATAATCTTTCTCTTTCCCTCAACAATCTCTCTCACTCTCTGTGTCTCTGTCTCTGTTTCTCTCTGTCTGTCTATTTGTCTGTCTGTCTGTCTGTCTGTCTGTCTGTCTGTCTCTCTCTCTCTCGCTCTCTCTCTCTCGCTCTCTCTCTCTCTCTCTCTCTCTCTCTCTCTCTCTCTCTCTCTCTCTAGCTTCATCGCTCAATCATCCCTCTCTAACGACCTTTTATTTAAAATATTATTTTCAGGTGCCTTATTAAATCTTGTATGTTGCAGATCCAAAGTTTGCAAAAGCCCATACCTCTCTGAGTGAGCCATGAAAGATATATGTTGAGTCGTGGGCAGACATTGTTGAAGCTGCCCTGGATCTTACAGGGGCAAATATTTATCGGGCAAAGGTTTCTTGTATCTAGATGATTAAGCTATGGCAGTTTATAAAAAAAGCGATTTTTAATTCTTTTATTCTCATTATAAATCAAATTTTACATGCATCTCTTTTACATGTAAACACTCTTATAAGATGAAACCATTGAAAAAATCTCAATGATTTCTTTTGATATATCTGTGTCATACTGCAAATGTATAAATAATGCCATTACTCTCAGAGTAAATTGTGATTTTTTATTTTTAGCTAATTGATCAGTTTAATTTGCAGTCTTTCCTTTTCTCCGGTTCCCACACCCAGCTAGACTTTGACCTTGATATCTGAGATGAGAGATAAATGGACGACCTCAGTGTGCCCTCATGGGAGTCAAGTTGAGACAAAGCATCAAGATGTGCAAATATCGCTTATATATCAGTATCACTCTGGAATATTCGACCAGAGAATGGTGGCTAAGGACGGAGGATTCAACGTGATATCTGCAGGAACATCTTTGATAGTTCGAGTCCCACACTGTTGGTAGGTGAGTTTAAAGCCTCATCTTCTCAGTTCCAGCCATGCCTGACGGGGGCTTAGTTTTGATATTGTAAAATTTCTGAGATCAGCATTTTCTGAACTGACTTCCTGAGGTTAACAATTATGAAAAAAAGCGTATCAAGTTTAGTTTCAATATTACCTTTTCTTGTAAAATTTCACTGCTTTATCATTTTATATCTCCTCCTTGCACAGTCATCTTTCTCTCTGTCTCTCTCTGTCTCTGTCTCTCTCTGTCTCTCTCTCTCTCTCTTTTTCCCTCAACCATCTCTGTTTCTCTCTCTCCCTCCCTCTCTCTCTCTCTCTCTCTCTCTCTGTCTCTCAATACTCTGTCTCGGATTTCCTTTTTATTTAAAATGGTTTGATGTCCCTTTATCAGATCCTGAATATTGAGATCCAAATTTTACTAAAGCCAGCAACCCTCTGAGAATGCCATTAAAGGTATGGGAGGTCAAAGGCTGTACAGACAATGTTGAAGCTGCTCTGGGACTCACAGGGGGAATGTTTATTGAAGAAAGGTTTCTTGTATCTAGATGATTAAGTTATGGCAAGTTTTGATCATTTATTTAAACAACAAGATTTTAATGATTTCTTTAAGTCTCGGTGTAAATCAAATTTCACAGGCATCTCTTTCACATGTAAATACCCTTATAAGATGCCCTGAAACAGTTGAAAAATCCTAAACGATTGCTTTTGATGTATCTTTTTTTGTAACACAGCAGTTGTATAAACTATGCCACAAACACTCAGAGCAAGTTATGTGAATCTTTCTATTCTTTGTTTATTTATCAGTTCAACTTGCATATTTTCCTTATCCCCGCTCTCTCCTGCCAGCTTGATTTTAACGTTCACATCGGAGAGGTGAATCCACAACCTCAGTGTGCTCTCATGGGACTTAAGTTGAGACAAAGCATCATGATGTGCAAATATCTCTTATATATCATTATCACTCTGGAATATTAGACCAGATAATGGTGGCTAAGGGCTGAAGATTCGTGATCTCTGCAGGAACATCTTTGACGGTTCGAGTCCCACACTGTTGGTAGGTGAGTTTAAAGCCCCATCTTTTCAGTTTCAGCTATGCCCGACGGGGGCTTAGTTTTGATATTGTAAAATTTTTGAGATCAGTGTTTTCTGAACTGTCTTCCTGAGGTAAGCAATGATATTATCCTATTGAAAAAAGATGTTATAATTTAAGTGTAAACATTAGTTTTTCATATAAAAATTTATTTACTCCTTTATCATTTTATAACTCCTCCTTGCCCAATCGTCTTTCTCTCTCTCTTTCCCTCAATCATCTCTATCTTGCTCTAGCTTTCTCCCCCTCCTGCTCTCTCTCTCTCAATCCTCTGTCTCCAACTCTCTCTCTCTCTCTCTCTCTTTCTTTCTTTCTCTATCTCTGTCCTCTCTCTATGTCTCAATCGTCTGTCTCCAACTTTCTCTCTCTCTCTCTCTCTCTCTTTCTCTCTTTCTTTCTTTCTCTATCTCTGTCCTCTCTCTATCTCTCAATACTCTGACTCCAACTTTTCTCTCTCTCTCTCTCTCTCTCTCTCTCTCTCTCTCTCTCTCTCTCTCTCTCTCTCTCTCTCTCTCTCTTTTTTCAATCTCTCTCTTTCAAAACTCTGACTCGAACTTACTTTTATTTAAAATGATTTTACTTCTTTTTATCAGATCCTGAATATTGCAGATCCAAAGTTTCTTTAAGCCTGTACCACTATGAGAAAGCCAAGAAAGATATGGCAGGTCAATTTGTTGTACAGATGTTGTTGTTGAAGCTGGCCTGGTACTCACAGTTGGGAATGTTCATTGAAGAAAGGTTTCTTGCATCTATATTAAGTTATGGTAGATTTTGATAATTTATTTGAACAAAGAGATTTTAATGATTCATTTAGTCTCAGTAAAAATCTCATTTAATAGACATCTATTTTCCATGTAAATACCCTTATAAAATGCCTAGAAACAATATAAAAATCAACATTATTTTTCGATGTATCTTTCTAACACAGCAAATGTATAAATTGTGCCATCAAAATGTAGTAAATGAGGTTAATCTTTCTATTCTTTGTTTATTGATCAGTTCAAATGCAGTCTTTCCTTATGCTCGCTCCCTCCTACCAGATTGATTTTGACGTTGACTTCAGAGATGGGAGGTGAAGGGACGACCTCAGTATGCTCTCATGGGACTCGAGTTGAGACAAAGCATCATGATGTGCAAATATGGCTTATAAATCAGTATCACTCTGGAATATTGGACCAGAAAATGGTGGCTAAGGGCAGAGGATTCAACGTAATATATCTGCAGGAACATCTTTCACGGTTCGAGTCCCACACTGTCGGTAGGTGAGTTAAAGCCCCATCTTTTCAATTCCAGCCATGCCCGACGGGGGCTTAGTTTTGATATTGTAAAATTTCTGAGATCAGCTTTTTCTGAACTGTCTTCTTGAGTATAGCAATGATGTTATCCTATTGAAAAAAAATGTTACAATTTAAGTGTAAACATTAGTTTTTCATATAAATTTTTTTTATTCCTTTATCGTTTTATAACTCGTCCTTGCCCAGTTGTCTTTCTCTCTCTCTTTCTCTCAATCATCTGTCTTGCTCTAGCTTTCTCCCCCTCCTTCTCTCTCTCTCAATCCTCTGTCTCCACCTTTCTCTCTCTCTCCCTCTCTCTCTGTCTTTCTTTCTTTCTCTATCTCTGTCCTCTCTCCATCTCTCAATACTCTGACTCCAACTTTCTCTTTCTTTCTCTCTCTCCCTCTCTCTCTCTCTCTCTCTCTCTCTCTCTCTCTCTCTCTCTCTCTCTCTCTTTCTTTCAAAACTCTGACTCGAACTTCCTTTTATTTAAAATGATTTTACATCCCTTTATGAAATCCTGAATATTGCAGATCCAAAGTGTGCTAAAGCCGGTACCACTGTGAGAAAGCCAAGAAAGATATGGCAGGTCAATTTGTGTACAGATGTTGTTGTTGAAGCTGGCCTGGTACTCACAGTTGGGAATGTTCATTGAAGAAAGGTTTCCTGTATCTAGATGATTAAGTTATGGCAAGTTTTGACCATTTACTTTAAACAATAAGAATTTAATGATTCTTTAAAACTCAGTATAAATCAAATTTTACAGTCATCTCTTTTACATGTAAATACTCTTATAAGATGCCCTGAAACAGTTGAAAAATCCTCAACGATTGCTTTTGATGTATCTGTTTGTGTAACACAGCAGTTGTATAAACTATGCCATCAAAACTCGGAGCAAGTTTTGTTAATCTTTCTATTCTTTGTTTATTGATCAGTTCAACTTGCATATTTTCCTTGTCCCCGCTTCCTCCTGCCAGCTTGATTTTGACCTTGACATCGGAGAAGAGAGGTGAATGTACCAGCTAAGTGTGCTCTCATGGGACTCAAGTTGAGAGAAAGCATCATGATGTGCAAATATCGCTTATATATCAGTATCACTCTGGAATATTCGACCAGGGAATGGTGGCTCAGGGCGGAAGATTCAGCGTGATATCTGCAGGAACATCTTTGAGGTTTGAGTCCCACACTGTCGGTAGGTGAGTTGAAAGCCCCATCTTTTCAGTTCCAGCCATGGCCGACGGGGGCTTAGTTTTGATATTGTAAAATTTCTGAGATCAGGGTTTTCTGAACTGTCTTTCTGAGGTTAACAATGATATTTTGCTATTTAAAAAAATTGACAATTTTAGTGGAAACATTAGTTTATATAAATTTTTTTTTACTCCTTTATCATTTTTTAACACCTCCTTGCCCAATCGTCTTTCTCTCTCCCTTTCCCTCAACCATCTCTAACTTGCTCTAGTTCTCTCTCTCTCTCTCTCTCTCTCTCTCTCTCTCTCTCTCTCTCTCTCTCTCTCTCTCTCTCTCTCTCTCTCTCTCTCTGTCTCTCGAACTTCCTTTTATTTAATATGACTTTACATCCCTTTATCAGATCCTGAATATTGCAGATCCAAAGTTTGTTAAAGCCTGTACCACTCTGAGGAAGCCAAGAAACATATGGGGTGTCAATTTGTGTACAGATGTTGTTGAAGCTGGCCTGGGAGTCACAGTTGGAAATATTCTTTGGAGAAAGGTTTCTTGTATCTAGATGATTAAGTTATGGCTGGTTTTGATTATTTATTTAAACAATAAGATTTTAAAGATTCTTTAAGTATCAGTATAAATCAAGTTTTTCAGGCATCTCTTTCACATGTAAATACCCTTATAAGATGCCCTGAAACAGTTGAAAAATCCTCAACGATTGCTTTTGATGTATCTGTTTGTGTAACACAGCAGTTGTATACACTATGCCATCAACACTCAGAGCAAGTCTTGTTAATCTTTCTATTCTTTGTTTATTGATCAGTTCAGCTTATCAATTTTTTTTATCCCCTCTCCCTCTTGCCAGGTTGTTTTTTACCTTGACATTGGAGATGAGAGGTGAAAGGACCAGCTAAGTGACATTGAGAGAAAGCATCATGAGGTGCAATGGACCATTATCACTCTGGAATATGGAATATTCGACTAGAGAGTGTTGGCTGAGGGCGGAGGATTCAGCGTGATCTCTGCAGCAACATAGTTGACGGTTCGAGTCCCACACTGTCGCTAGGTGAGTTGAAAGCCCCATCTTTTCAGTTCCAGTCATGGCTGACGGGGGCTTAGTTTTGATATTGTAAAATTTCTGAGATCAGCGTTTTCTGAACTGTCTTCTTGAGGTTAGCAATGATGTTATGCTATTTGAAAAAAATTGTGACAATTTTAGTGTAAACATTACTCCTTTATCATTTTTAACTCCTCCTACCCCAATCACCTTTCTCACTATTTCCTCCAACCATATCTAACTTGCTCTAGCTCTCTCTCTCTCTCTCTCTCTCTCTCTCTCTCTCTCTCTCTCTCTCTCTATCAATACTCTGTCTCCAACTTTCTCTCTCTCTCCCTCTATCTCCCTGCCTCCCTCTCTCTCTCTCTCTCTCTCTCTCTCTCTCTCTCTCAATACTCTGTCTCGAACTTCCTTTTATCTAAAATGATTTCACGTCTCTTTATCATATCCTGAATATTGCAGATCCAAAGTTTGTGAAAGCTCATACCCCTCTGAGAAATTCATGAAAGATATGGGAAGTCAAGTTGTGTAAAAATGTTGTTGAATCTGGCCTGGGATTTACAGTTGAAATGTTCATTGGAAAAAGGTTTCTTGTATCTACATTATTAAATTATGGCAAGTTTTTATCATTTATTTAAACAATAAGATTTTAATGATTTTTGAAGTATCAGTATAAATCAAAATTTTCAGGCATCTCTTTCACATGTAAATACCCTTATAAAATGCCATGAAACAATTGAAAAGTCATTTTTTTTTTTTATTTATCTGTTTGTGTAACACAGCAGTTGTATAAATTGTGCCATCAACACTCAGAGCAGAGCAAATTAGGTTAATCTTTCTATTCTTTGTTTATGATCAGTTCAACTTGCATTCTTTTCTTATGCTCGCTCCTTCCTACTAGCTTGATTTTGACCTTGACATCGGAGAAGAGAGGTGAATGGACCAGCTTAGTGTGCCGTCATGGGAGTCAAGTTGAGACACAACTTTATGATGTGCAAATGTCGCTTATAAAATCGGTATCACTCTGGAATATTCGACCAGAAAATGGTGGCTAAGGGCAGAGGACTTAACGTGATACCTGCAGGAACATCTTTTACGTTTCGAGTCACACACGGTAGGTGAGTTGAAAGCCTCATCTTTCCAGTTCCAGCCATGCCAGGCGGGGGCATAGGTTGGATATTGTAAAATTTCTGAGATCAGCATTTTCTGCACTGTCTTCCTGAGGTTAGCAATGATATCCTATTTGAAAAATATGTGACAATTTTAGTGTAAACAATAGGTTTTCATATAAAAATATATTTACTCCTTTATCATTTTTTAACTCCTCCTTGCCCAATCGTCTTTCTCTCTCACTCTTTTTCCCTCAACCATCTCTTACTTGCTCTAGCTCTCTCTCTCTCTCTCTCTCTCTCTCTCTCTCTCTCTCTCTCTCTCTCTCTCTCTCTCTCTCTCTCTCTCAATACTCTGTCTCGAACTTCCTTTTATTTAAAATGATTTTACGTCCCTTTATCAAATCGTCAATATTGCAGATCCAAAGTTTGCTAAAGCCTGTACCGCTCTGAAAAAGACAAGAAAGATATGAGGGGGTGGGGGGGGGGGCAATTGTGTACAGATGTTGTTATTGAAGCTAGCCTGGTACTCTCAGTGGGAAATGTTTTTTAGAGAAAGTTTTTATGTATCTACATAAGTAGGTTTTTGCAGATTTTATTTTTTCGAGCAATAAGATTTTGATTCTTTAACTCTCTGTATATATCAACTTCCACAGGCGTCTCTTTTACATGCAAATACCCTTATAAGATGCCCTGAAAGAGTTAACAAATTCTCATGATTGCTTTTGATATATCTATTTGTGTTAAACTGCAGTTGTATAAATTATGCCATAAACACTCGGAGCAAATCATTATGGTGATCTTTTTATTCTTTGATTATTGATCAGTTCAATTTGCAGTCTTTCCTTATATCCGCTCCCCCTACCCAGGTTGACTTAGACCTTGATATCGGAGAAGAGAGGTGAATGGACAAGCTCAGTGTGCCCTCATGGGATTCAAGTTGAGACATCACTTCATGGTGTGCAAATATCACTTATAAAATCAGTATCACTCTGGAAATTTCGACCAGAAAATGGTGGCTAAGGGCGGATATCTGCAGGAACATCTTTGACGATTCGAGTCCCTCACCGTCGGTAGGCGAGTTTAGTCTCATTGTTCCAGTTCCCACCTTTTCAAATGGGGGCTAAGTTTTTAATATGGTAAAATTCCTGAGGTCACCATTTTCTGAACCGTCTTCCTGAGATGAGGATTGATATTGACTTTTTTAAAACAGAATTAGCAAGGAAAAAAAATAAAATGTAAAACCTTAGAACATCTTTTCTTTTTCAAGTAGTGATGGTCCCTTTCATCACATGGGTAAAACCACCAAGCGTTATCTGATGTATGAAAATTATAATGGAAAAGGTATTCTTGTTTCCTTAGATTTTTTATATAACGCCTGATATAGATTGAAAAGCATATTTTTGTTTGAAAATAAATGCTTTTATAAAACATGAAATATCAGATTATTTCCTTTACTTTTTCTCGGCAATAGTATGATTGTAAGAATTGACATGGATCCAGAACAATCGTTTTAACTCCTGAACCCAAAGTCTATTTATATTATCCTGCAAATCAATCTATTCATAGACACAAGGATTGGTGGTGAATACTGTTAAGAACAGGCAGTAACTTTGTCTATGCACTTACACTGAATTATTGACCGACTTATTGAGTTCTAACACGATAGCCTGCAATACTTTTATCTCCTGTCTTTGCAATACTTAAAAGAAAAAAGACCCTTGACTTTGATACAACGCTCGAAGGAGCAAAAACTAATCGCGGTTGTAGAAAATCTACATTACAAAGCCATAAGTCGATTAATTGACAAGTTGATAATTTGATAAAAGTTTAGTTAGAATTTTTTTTTTCTCTCAGGTGATGCCGGGCAGATGGTGTCAAGTTTTTACTGAAAGATCCCCACAGCACTTACCATTGAGCTGAAAAAAAGGAAAGATGTCTCAATTAGGATGGATCTTCCCGAGTGGACAGGTCATGTTCAGATGTGGATTCTTCATAGTTTAAGTTATGTAAATGATAAATGATAAAAAAGATCAGTCTGTTAAGCTCCGATTTGCCTGGCGGAGACTTATCTGTTTTGCGTAGTGTTAAGTTTGATATGAAAGAAGGCCTTAGATGAAAGTGTTCTTGACGGACTAAACCAAACAACTAATGACTTCAATTTACATTGAGCTAAAGGCTTGGAATCGTTGGAGATTCGCTACAAGCTTTGCTCTCTCGAATTAGTTTTAGGGTTTAAAAACCTAATTTTTTATTTACCAAGGAATAGTCATAATATGTACTTAAGCATGTGATAGTCTTGATGGCGGTTAAGTTAATTTTGCCCCATGCGCTACTTAAATTTTTTATCCATTCTGGGAAAGTGTGTGTAGGAGAAGGGAGAGGTGGGGAAAGGGATGGACAACATTAAACATCCGTACACGTATACAGCGTTTTGCGTAGCTTTGGTTTTCACTTGTATCTACAAAGAACCTGCAGGAAATTTTAAGTTATGAAATCTAGTTCGGCAACTCAGAACAGTATTCAGCCTGTCAGGGTAACAAAAATATTTTTATTTCATACTTCTAATTCATCTGTATACCTTCCTTAAGGAATATAATAGTGCTAAATCGGAGCGAATTTTTTTACATTCTACGTGACTCTTTTTTTTTTTTTCTTGTCGAAGGGGTCTAGACAATTTTTCGTTAACAAAAATGAATGCTTTGGCAGTAACAACCGGCAAAAGGTTCTAAGCAGAAAGAAACAAAGATTGCATTGTAACAGGAGTCCACTGAATAATAGTTAAAACTGATGTTGTGAGATGATGCTCTATTGCACTTTATCAAAACTATATCTGATAATTGTCACTGCCTCGTGCAATTATGTACCTGTAGAAAGCTAAACCTAAATTCTATTATTTTCTTGAGAAATTACACAGTGTACTGAGAACATACAACAATTTCAACTCAAAGTCTGTGAAAACTGAACTTATTCTTCTGAAAAATCATTTTCCTTTCTTTTCATTCTTCCATTAACTGCATAGGTTTTTCGACACATGTCCAAAATACTTCGCGTCGACAAGTCTTCAAAACTGAAGATAATTTATCTGCTCAAACACGCTCTACCATTTCCGCCCTAATGGTTATTTATAACTTTTGATACTCACTATTTTCACGGCTGCGATTCGTTTGACTGTATTTTAAATAGTTCTGGACCTAAACAAATCCTAAACTAAAAGTATCAGGAAAGCTGTGACATCGACTGTTCTTTTCCTTATTAAAGTGGTTCAAGAAGGGACGAACCTCAGTGAAATAAGTGCCCCTGTGCACTGGGTTTCAATGTCTAATATGATATCATCAGGGACATTTTTCTCTAGTTGACCTCCACATCGTCATTGGGTGAGTTTGGGACCTCATCATTTCAGTCCTCCATGGCCAACGGGGGCTGCAAATTGCTATTGGACCTCAAGTATTGTTAATTAAGAACAGTTTTTTTTCCTCAAAAGAGATAGCTATGACGGTGTAGATACAATTTACACCAACTGCCTGTTATTTATTTACAGGCTGCTCTTTGACTTTCCGTTATTTATATCGAATCAATTAATTATTTTGCAAAATTTGTTGTCTCACCGTCTTGTAAATTGTCTTCTATCATCTTTTTTCTGTTACGATCTCTGTCTTTATCTTCTCTTGTCTATGTTCGTCCGTCATTGTCAATATGTCTACCTGTCTGAGTCTTTTCCCCTTGTTTATCTCTATGCGACTATTTCATTTTCGCTGTCACCAGTTTTTATCTGATTTCCGAATGTGGTGTCGTTTTGCATTTTTGATTTTGTACACAGCGTAAATATGAACAGTTTCGCGAAGCTTGTTTTGGGCAAAGAAAGTTATTATACATTATAAAAATACTGTTCACTCATAATGCACTTTTAATATGATACCAGTAACGTTGTAGTTTGATGTCCTTTCAATGGATGGAATCCATTAAGATGGCCAGTATGAAATGTCTTTATTGGGTATGATTTGCTCTGAAGCGCCAATATTTTTTTTTTTTTATAATTATTTAAGACCAAATATCAGTTGTTTTTTTCCTTCCGACTTATTGTTTACAGTTTAACAGTGGAGTGATATCAGTGCATAGTTTTCGTGGTGAACCTAAATTGAGTACGTTAAAGGTGTATGGTCTGAATCTTTGATTTAAGGTATTGCACAACGGTTTTGTATATCATTGTTTTTGAAAAATATTTTTAAATTCGATTATTTTCCTACTCCTTCAACGTATGCTTTGGCAGGTGAAGTTTGATTTTTCAGAGAAAATTGACGGAGGTTTTTTAGGTTTTCTGTTTTGTCAAACAAGTTTGCTTCATACCAGTTTGTTCACTCAGCTATATATCAGAATTTGGTGACGGATCTCATCAAGCCAACATGTCCTGGGTACTGTTCCTTGGTGTTTCTTTTTTTTAAAACCTCATTTACATGGACTGGATTTTTTTTTGTTTTCGGATTTTTCGAGTTGAATTATTCTAATTTCAGTGGGTCATTTGCGTCTCTTGAAGACACCGTTCCTACGGTTTAGAGTTGTATTCTTCATAAAATAGTGTTTGGAAATGGACTCTATGGATACTATTTATCCATTAATGTTCAATGAATTTTTTTTCGTATTTTTGGGGAGGGGGGATGGAGCCTTCACCTAGAACTCTTTAGTCAAAAGCTAAATTTTGATACCTTTACGCACACTATTTGAAAGAAACTAGCCATGTTTGTGACACATTCATGCCTTTAAAGGCAGAGAGTATAAAAGTATTAACCCTCGACAAACTGGGCGCATCTGTTAAAGTTTCACCATTTTATCGGCATTGCTCTTTTTTTTTTTAAATTTTTTTTTCGCATGCTGCATGCTAACAGCTCGTTACTAACCTGCACGCCAACTTGTGCTGATACAATAGTGAACCTGGGAAGATGCCCCCTTATAGCTGTTTACTTTAATGATGAGTTAAAGGATATGTTTCCATTTTTTAAAATGGTGTATTAGTTGAAGGCTGGGAATGCGGAAGGGGTTTGGGTGTGTGTGTGTGTGGCGGGGGGGGGGGGGGGAGGCGAGAGAAAGAGAGAAATAGGATGGTTAGGAAGGGATGGTATCTGTTGTTTTTAAAAAATTGTTTCTGTGGTTTTTCATCTTACAAGTCCTTAGGTGTTTGGATGAAGCTAATTCGCCCAGTTTCGTCAGTTCTCAATTTTCTTCATTTTAAGGTTGGTTTCAAGGTGACGTTGCTGCTCTGGCGTTCCTTTCTTTTGTGTTTTTTTTCAGCTGTTAAATATGTTTGTGTACTAGTAGAAAAATCAAGGTTTGAAAAATCCAGATTTATCCAGATTTGTCTGACTTGTGAGCTTCCTCGCTTTTTGGGATTTCAATTTTCCAATGCTCTCGCCATCGCCCACAACCATAATCTTTGTTACTACAGCCAGTTCTGGCTGGAATTCATAAACTGTAAAGCCTTTGTGGGTTTTTTGGATGTCAGCAAGGGCAATGTGGAGATCTGTTGCAATCTGCGGAACTGTGGAATATCAAAGCAAAAATGTAAAAAGAATTTTTTTTTGTATTTTTTTTTAACCGGCAATTTTCAAATGTTGATTGGAAAAAATATCATTTTCAACTATATTTCTCTTCATGTGGTTTTTTTCTATCTATGTCAATATCGCACGCAAAGTTAACGTTAGATAAATTTACCGTGTTTGTGTCAAATAGCTCAGTTGGTAGATCATTCGGTTTACATAATCTATGTTGATAAAATTTGTAAATGATGAAGAAATCAGTCTGTTCAACTCTGATTTGCCGGGTACAGGCTTATTTGTTCTGCTTTATACTACCCCACAAGTTTGGCACCTCAAAGGAAGGCTAATCTATTCAGTTAGGCAATGCTCGACGGAGGCTTATCTGTTAGCTTTCGAAATGGCCAACAAAAGCTTACATTTGCAATCTGAGGGAAAGAATTTTTTGGTATTTGTAATGCCCAATGGGCGCTCAATATTGCCTTGTCTGGTGGAGGCTAATCTGTTATGCTCTTCACTATTCGTCGGGGCGCAAAGGCTAATCTGTTCAGCTCTGAATTGCTCGACAGGGGTTAGTTTTACTATCTCAGATAGCGTCCAAAATGATTTTCTTTGCACTGACCAACCATCTCAATAGAAAGTTTGATTTCAGCTCCATTATGACCGACTGGCGCTAATCAATATAGCTCTCCATTGGCTACCATCTGGTGATGAGTGTTTGATCTCACCTAATCAACCCCTTTCATGGCTTGACAGAAAGCCTCATCAAAGAACACTTTTACGTTATTGCTAGTTAATAATTTTCTGAACACAAATACTATCAAGGCGCTTCGATGAAGATATGAATAAACTGACGAGTCTGACATGTTGAATCTTTTTGAGGAAAATTATTTCATTTTTGTTTATCTCACTCCTCATGAGAAATTGGATTGACAGCAGAAGTTGTGTTATAAGTTTACATATAATGCACATATAAGTCTCTGCATTGTTCTTTCGCCGATAGTCAGTCTGTGGGGGCATACCCTGTGTTTTATGCGCATTCCCTGTCATATCGGAGAGATACAAGTCTATGATAATTTTATGTTTAAGACGCTTTTCTAAGCTACAAAACTACAAGACTGATAGAGATATTAACGTTGAATAATTTCCGCAGTGCTAATAGATTACACTTCTTATATTGACCGTCTGACACTGTATAATTTATCTTTGCGTCAACTTTTTACTTAAGAGAATTCCTTTTTTTTCCTCCAATTACATAGAAAGCATGATTGGGAAACTCGCACATTTTGCCATGGCTCCATAATTATCGATGTTTTTACTTGTGCTAGAATACTTAAACATTCTTAAAGTAAACTGGAATTTGATTTATAATGCAACCACTCTCCAAATACCATTACGTGTCTAATTTGAGTTTCCGTGAAATTTATTTGAAAATCTGAATGCAAGGTCCGAATGTTGAGAAGGCTATATTTAGTGGCAAGTTTCATGAATATAATCATACAATATTCAGTAGCAAAAAATGAAATCAATGAATTAAGCATCAGTTGAATTATTTCGCTATCGACTTTGTGACGCAAAAGATATTTTGCCTTTCTTGTATTGAATATGTGTGATTGTTTTTCGATATCCCAACTTGTATCATAGGTTCTACATATTACTCTTTTACACTTGTATTTATCCTTCTAAAACCATGTAAAATTTTTATCGACAACTTTTTCGATTGAATATCTGCTTATACTATGTGGACAAGATTTTATAGAAGTAAAAAAATGTACAAGTGTTAATATTGCCGAAGGGAGAAATCTAAACCATCGCACCAGTTTATATGTTCACCTCTATAATGGCCAGCGGAGGCTTATCAATTCAGTGCTTGACTGCCTGATGAGGGCTCACTTTTGTAAGCAAGGGGAATTTGAAGTCCTTCAGGTCTTCACTGCCCGACGGGTTCCTCAATTTTGCCACCCAAGGGGAGGCTAATCTTTTCGGTTCTGCACTGCTCGACGTGGGCTTAAGACTGAACTCTTTTGAGTTCAATCCTCAACACTACAGTTCTGCCTTCCACCGGTTAATTCAAACAAGAGACAAAAATAAGGAAAATAATTTTTTTGCCATGATCGAGGGGGTCTCAAACTATCATCCCAATGGAATTTAAATATTAATTATTTTGCATCGGTTGAAATATTTTCCCATTGAGATTGCGACACGAAAAACATTTCATTTTTTTCTCGATATTTCAACTTGTATCATAGGTTCAACAACTTATTCTTTCACATTTTTACGATTACCCATTTATAATCGCTCAAAATCTATATCAATTACTTTATCAATTGGTTATCCGCTTATTTCTGATATATGTGCACGATAGTTTGTAAGAGGAAAATATTGCATAAGACTTTAAACGTCGCCATAGAGAGAAATCTAAACTATCACACCAGTATCCCACCTCAAAATTAATCAATTTGAACTGATGATTATTCTTAATCGCTCAAATTTGCCGCCTTTATTTTATCATCTGCATTGAGATTCTAGTTCCAAGCCCAATCCTTGTACAATAAAAGTCCATTTCGTTCTTGTTATAAACCAAATTAAGGAGGGTTTAAGTTTTAAGGGAACGAAAGGTTCTGACGCGTCGGCACGCTTTTGGCGGATGTGAGGGAAGGAAGGGAGGAGGAGTAAGGGGAGTGGGGTTGGTTTATATTTATGCACCGGAGTTGTAAAAAAAACAAAAAACAACCAGTGTCATATTTTTCGTGAACCTAAAGTTTTTCACAAATGTGTGCAATATTGTATGATAAACTTCATATCAATGTCATGGTGGTGTTGTATTATTAATCTCTTTTTTATATTATATTCATGTGTCGTCAGAGGTAGTCATTGGATGTTACCTCACAGGCTGGAGCCCCGCACTGTCGGTAGATGGAGCCTCATCTTATCATTTCCGCTCTGGCTGGCGGGGGTTTTCTTAATGTGCAGAAAAAGTTTGCGTTCATCGTGGTGTGTATGACATAAATCAAACAACAAACAAAATTAAAATGCTTTGAATTTTTTTTTAAATGGATTGCTTAATGTTCCATGTCTTTTTTTAACTGGTTTTAATAGCTTAAGCTTTTTAATTTATCATGATTCTTTATTTATGCTTGAATGTCTCATAAACAAAAACACGAACCGGGCAAAAAAAAAAATATCTGTATGATTCTCCTCAAAATGGTATTCTGGTGGAAAATGAAAACTTTTGTAATTCATGTTCTACATTCATTAGAAGTAAACGTTTTAAACTTTTGGTTGAGATAAACACTGATGGCCTTGAGAACAAGAAAGAAACAAGTATATTTTTATGGGAGTGAATTTTGGGTCTCACCTTGGCTTATGTTTAATGTATATATGCAAAAAACTGAGATCATAGTGTTATGGGCGAACTGTATCAAGCAACAACCAAACAAAACCAATCAAACTCAGACTTACAATTGATGTATTTCCCTTCACTTCTGAAGTCAACAGTGAAAAAATATATGAAACGATCTGATTTCTCTATAGACATCAGATTTGCAAATATTTCAAAATGTTAAAATTATGCTTCCCAAGAAAAATACTGTGTACTGAACTTTAGATAATTTTAAAACATCGAGCGTGCTTGCAAATTGCAAAATGTAATGGAGGTAGAGATCATAAGCTAATTTTGCACTAGATCTTATTGATGTGAATTGGATTTAGAAGAGCAAAGATATAGCTAGTTAAACTTCTCACCTCACTAGACTAAAGTTAAATCATTGTACGTGCAAATATCATTTATAAATTATCACTCGTGGTTAGTCAGCAAGGAATGGTGGCTAAGTATATTAAGATCATTCACCCAGATATCTGGAGGAGCATCTTTGGGGGTTCAAGCCCCACACCGTTGGTAGGTGAGTTTAAACCCTCATCTTTTCACTTCCTGCCATGTCCGACGGGGACTTAGTTTTGGCATCGTAAAAGGCCTGAAATCACCCGATTGTGAACGGGTTTATTTAACTAGCCATCATGTTATTTAAAAAAAAAAAGTAATATACTTATTTCAAGCATTACCTATTCTTAAAAACAGTTCGTCTTTTTGTCAGTTATCTTTTATGATCTATATGTTCAATAATCTCTCTCTCCATCTGAATCTCCCCCTCTTCATCTCTCTCTCTCTCTCTCTCTCTCTCTCTCTCTCTCTCTCTCTCTCTCAACTTCCTTCTCTTTATCTTCATTTTCTTTACACTGTTTTTATGTGCTTTTATCAGATCCTGGATATTGCCGATTCAAAGTTTGCAAAAGCCCCTTACTTTTCTAAGGGAGCCATGAAAGATAGGCGGTGTGTCTAAAGATCAAGTTGTAGATAGACATTGTTGAAGTTGCCTCAGGACTCACAGGTGGAAATGTTTATCGGAGGAGGTATGTTACATCAAGATGATTGAGTTAAGGCACTTTTGAACATTTCTTTAAACATGATTTAATGATTTTTAAAAGCCTCAGAATAAATGAAATTTTACAAACCGCGCTTTCACATATAAATACTGTTATAAGATGCCTGAAATAGTTAAACAATCTTCAACGCTTGCTACGAATTGCCGGTAAGCCTATGGTTCAAACTCTGGCCTTGACAACTGTAGGGATCTACCTTCTTAGTTCAAATCCAAATTCTAAAGGCTCAAATTCACACAGCATTAGGAAAGTTTCGAAACATCTTTTAACTTTGCAAGTTAAATCGCTAGATCTAAAGCACATAATCTACTGTGAGTTCCCAGTCCTGCCCATACTCTTTCTCTGCCAGGCATGTAGATCTACCTCAGGAAAGAGCCAGGTTAAACAAGAGAGTGGACATCTGATTAAAAAGTAATATCCTTAGCGGGCCGCTTAGAATTAGCAAGGAATGAAAGCCTCCTCTTCCCATTCATTTCCTCTGTCTTGTCCAAAAATAAAAATCTTCGTGCATCTTTAGTTATTCAGGTAGAGATAATCCCGTCATCACAAGTGTGAAGTAACCAAGTGCAATCTGATGTGTGAAAACTTCAACGCATGATGGTGCTTCTAGTGCTCAAGTGTTTTATTTGAAATTAAATACATTTCCAGTCAAAGTAATTTAGTGTTTTATATTGGTACATAGTATATCATATATAAAATATGAAATAATTACCACTATTTTAGCGAGAAATGGTTTGATTTGTAAGTCCCAATATGGATCCACAAACAACTTTTTAAATTCCTGAACCCAATGAAAATTTATTGATCCTGCAAATTGATATATCCATCGTCACAAGGATTGGAAGTAAATGCTGTTAAGAACAGGCAGTAACTTCGTCTATGCACTTGCACTGAATTTTGTATCGACTGAACTAATGGGTTCGAACCCAACAGTCTGATAATTTTGCAACCTCCAGTCTTTCCATTGATTTAGGGAAAAATGACCCTTGACGTTGATGCAATGCTCCAAGAAGCAAAAACTAATCGCACTTGTATAACATTCTGCATGATGAGTAAGTTTTATACAGCCATTAGTTGATTAATCAATCAATCAATGATACATGTTTAGTGAGAATTGTTTTAAACATGTTTTTCTTAATGTTTTTCTTAGGAGACGCCAGACAGATGTTGTCAAGTTTTCACAGAATGATCCCCCACAACACTTACTACCAAGCTGCAACATGAAATGACGTCTCAATTAGGATGGATCTTTTCGGGTGGCCAGCCGTGTTCAGGCGTGGATTCTTCGTAGCTTAATTTATGATGATGAAATTTGTGAATGAAAAATAAGTTAATCGGCCTGTTCAGCTCAGATTTGCCCGACGGAGGCTTATCTATTTTGTACTGCCCGACGGAGACTAAATATGCAATCTCAAAAGGGAGGCTAATCTGTTTGGTTTTGCAATTGCCCAACAGAGGCTAATCTGTTCAGATTTGCAGGACCCGACGGAGGCTAATCTCTTAAGCTTTGTGCCCCTCTCGTTTGTAATCCAAGACAAAGGTAATTTTTTTAGCATTTGTAATGCCAGACAGTGTACAATTTTGTCACGCTTGACGGAGGCTTACTTGTTCAGATTTTTACTGTTCGACACAGCGGTAGATGAGTTTCTGGGATTTAGATCATTGTATTGTTAATGCGCAAAATCAAACAACAAACAAATAAATGGTTTCGAACAGTAAAGAAAGATATGGACTCGTATTTCCATTTCATAGGGAAGCTAATGCTATGCATATCCTAGTGACTCATTTTTGTTAATAGGCAATAAGTTTGGTTTACTATCTGAATAGAAAGTTCATCTGTTTCGCTCTCAATCAAGTTCTTCACCACCTTTTTTTGCCATCCAGAGGGAGGCTAACCTGTAGCTCTGCACCGCCCAATGGGGGCTCAATTTTACCATCAGAGGGGGGGGGGGTATAATCTGGAGCGCAGTACGTTTCCCCTACAAATTTCCAATTTTGGTGACGCAACGGTTATCTGTATACGTTTCCCCTATTAATTGCTAAGTCGATTACTGTCGAAACAAAATCGAATTTTCGATTGTTTAAGCACATTTGCCCTCTGCATTTTTATGGGCTTGGGACCATCACACAATTATCTCAAAACATTGTGTGGCCGCATTACAAATGTGTCTTTATGATGAGATTTTAAAGTGGCTAAAAACTATACACACATTTTGGAGTGTCATAAAAAGAACATTATGAGGGAGCCCTAAGAAGGGCTAAACAGAACCTCGGACCCTCAACTCCATTTAAAACAGCTTATAAGACATCTTATTTACATATTCAACTCTCGAAATTCTGGCTTCTCTGAATTCTTGTATGGCTTTCTCCCATCTCTCTCTCTGGCATCTATCACGTTTTCTTGTTTTTGCGTTTTCTCCTTTGCTGATGGCAGAGAATTTCATGAGTGTCAACTGTTGCACATCTCCAAGTCTGTTTATTAAAGTGAAAATGTTCGGATTGGAGTTTTGGAAAAACTTCTGGAAATGCGCGTGAAAACTCTCGCAGCAGTTAGTTGTTCGTGGTCTGCTAAGATCTTGTGAAGCCCACATTGAAGGGGGGAAGTTTTGACTTTCAATATAGTTCTTCAGTAGGTATTCTTTGAGTTCTTCAATTCTTCCAAAACATGTATCGTCTCATCTATGTCTCTCGGGAGCTTTGGTTTTACTGATCGCCTGGCGATATAAATTGCCTTTCTGATAGAGGAGTACTCCCTTGGAACAATATCTACTTTATCTGCCTGTAATTCCTGAATTATAACTTTCGCTGGTCTTTCATCCGTATTATGTAGACTTCTCTTTTTGGACTGGTTTTGCAAATCTTGTTTGGCTATACTGTGACAGGGTGGCTGCGTATGATTGTGGTCTGACTTCAAGTCGAAAATTGTTGTTAGAGAGTGGTCTGTCAAACATCGTGCAGGACACTTCTCTTTCCAATTTGCGCATTTCCAGCTTATGGTTGCAGAATTTTTCCTATTAAGAATAAATTTAAATCCTTCAATCAATGGGGCTGAATTTCCAAATTTTGTACTATATTTTGAGAGAATGGGAGAAGCCATCTTAACGAGCTGATAGTCGTTGCTAAAATGAATAAAGTGAACGAATTGAGCCTAACGTCGAAACACTTACACGAGCAAAGGTTGTTTAATGTGCTTACACCGGGCAGCCCACCGTGAGTAGATGTCACAATCTCTATATAATCCATTGTAATTTGTCATTTTAAACGGTTTGCTTAGTGTTGAAAGATCCGTCTCGGTATTGAGTAGTTGATAGTATTCGATAATATTCGATAGTACGAGTAGTAGGGGAAACGTAGATTTGGGATTTTTGGTTTTACAACCCAATTACGTAAGTAGGGGAAAGGTACAACCCCCATAATCTGTTTAGCTCAGTACTGCCCGATAGAGGCTCAATTTTGCCATCCAGGGGAAGAGGAGAGAAGGATAATCTGTTTAGCTCAGCACTGCCCGATAGAGGCTCAATTTTGCCATCCTGAGGAAAGCTAGTCTGTTCAGCTTTGCATTATGCTTTAATTGCTATCTTAGACTGAGACCAATTTGTCTGGGTTGGCACCGGCCAATAAAGGATCACGTTTACAAACTCAATAGAAAGTGCATATGTTCAGCTCTGCATTGATAGACGGAGGCTTATTGATTTAGCTTGTCGCTGCCCGATGTGGGCTTCACTTTGCCATCTAGGGGAGGGTAATCTGTTCAAATCTGTACTCTTGACTGGAAGTTAAATGTTGCCATTCAAGACCCCCCTTGCCCCATGGAGACTAACCTGTTAAGCTATGTCTGAAGAAGAATAAACTATCTTCTTATGAGCCCGCTATAGCTCAACTTCTGCGAAATTCAAGGGAACTTCGATTAACCTTGGTTGACATTGAGCCAAAAGCTTGGAGTCATTGGAGAATTAATATAAGCTCTGCCCTCTGGGAAATTGCGTATAGGAGAGGGCATAGGGAAGGTGGGAAAAGGGATACGCAAAAACAAGAGTTGCACTACAAAAAACTCCCCTGAACCTATACAGCGTTTTGTTAAGCTTTGTTTTTCACTTGCATCCAAAAAGAACCTGCAGGAACTCGGGAGATCAAGTTAGGCACGCAAGAATAGATACAGTCTATCAGGGTTTAAAAAAAACCCCATAATCTTCAATATCTCAAATTCGTAGTTAACCTGCCTCAAGGCATATTCAGATACAAAATCGGGATATTTTTTTTCAGTCTGCGTGACTCTTTCATGAAGAAAGGGTGGTTTGAGATAAATTTATTCATACCCTCTTTGGAAGAAAAAAACTACAGAATCCACTGTAAAATAGTTAAAACTTATGTTGGGCACGTCCCCCACACCTTGAGACTAATTGTTCAAATATGTTTTTGTTTAATAATTCTCACTCTATCATGCAACTATGTGTCCGTGAGTTTTGGGCCCGCTATTTTAGTTCATTCATGCCCAGCAGGGGCTGCAGTTTGATATGCAGACAAGGCTTGAAACCATCTTGTTCAACTTAATTACGGCTTGCAGGGGACGAAAGACCTGTGATCATGCTGTTACATCCGATGGAACGAGTTGTTATTTTACTATTGGACCTCATGTATTCTTAATTAAGCACTCTTACGAGTTATCGTCTTTTACCTGAAAAGAGATGTCCCTGACACTGTAGATACACTTTACGCTCGGTACTGCCTGATAAAAATCTGCAGGCTGCTCTTTGATTTCCCGCTATTTATATCGAATCCATCAGTCATTAAGAAAACTTTGTCTCGCCCTCTTATAAATTGTCGCACAGAGTACAGGAAAACCGTTTTCTATCACCATCATTTTGGCTATTACTATCTCTGCCTGTCTTTATCATCTCTTGTCTGTGTATATTCTCGTCTAAATCAATATGTCTGCCTGTCTGTCTCTTTTCCTCTGTTTAATCTAAATGCGACTCTTTTGTTGTTTCTGTCACCATAGTTTTGCTCTATTTCTCCTTTTCAATTTGCCCACGGCGTATATATGAATTTTGGCGAAGGTTGTATGGGACAAAGGAAAAGTATTATGAATAATGAAAATATTGTTCTTTCATGATGCGTTTTAGTATGATCCTAGTTGTAATTTTATGTTCTTTTAATGCATACAATACATTAAGATAGCAAATTTGATCTGTCTTCATTGGGTAAGATTTACTCTGACATATATTTTTTTTTATAATTTTTCAGACCACTTATTGGTTGTTTTTTTTCCCCGATTTATTATGTACAGTTTGGTACTAGCAGAGAGATATCAATATAGTTTTCTTGGAGAACTTGGAAATACGAGTGAGTTAAAAGTTTATAGATTGAATCCTCGATTTTGTTCATTGCACACGATTGTGTATCGCTTTTTTTATGTGTTTAAATTCAATTATCTGCCTTCTCCTTGAAATGGGCTTTTTAGTTTTTGTATTCTGTCAAACATGGTTTCTTCATATCAGTTTGATCTTTGTCTATCAATATTTGCCAACATATCTCAAGCCAACATGCCCTGTGTACAGTACTTTGGTTTCTTTTTTTGAAAAGGATCAAAACTTTAATAGTTTTTTTTTTTGAGGGGGAGGGTGTGGGGTAGGGTGCGAGTGGATGTTGAGCCTTCACCTAGACCTTTTTAGTCAAAGGCTGAATTTTGATACCATTATACCCAATATTTGAAACAATTGTCAACTCAATAGACCTAAGTATTTTTCTGACACACTCATGCCTTTTAAGGCAGAGGAAGTACAAATATTGATCCTCGAAAGATTAGGCGCATCTGGTTTCACTATTGTATCAGCATTGCTGTTTTTACTTTTATTTTTTTATTTTTTTTTTGCGCATGCTAACAGCACTTTTACTAACAGCATGTTACTAACCTGCATGTGAACTTGTGCTGATACAATAGTGAGCCTGGAAAGATGCACACGTTAGAATGTTTACTTTAATCATGTGTTAAAGAAAATGACGCTTCGATTTTTAAATTGTGTATTAGGTGAAGGCTGGGTGCGTGAATGAGTGCAGAAAAAAGGGGTGGGGATGCGGGAGAGGGCGAGGGAGAGGGAAAGGGAGAGGAAGATGGAGAGGGGAAGAAACGGAGAGGGAGAGGGAGAGGGGGAGGGGGAGGGGGTTAGAGGGAGAGGGCTATGACGGGGAAGGCATTAAGTCTCTATTATAATATATCAGTTTCACTAGCTTGTCATCCAGCTATTTCTAAGTGCTTAGTCGGCCCAGTTTCGTCAGTTCTCACATTGTCTTAATTTCAAGAATTTGTTGTCAACGTAACTTTGTTATTCTGTCGGCCAGCAAAATGATTTGTATGTTTACAAATTGTTTTTTTTTTCTGATTATCTTCTTCGTTTTTCCAGCATTCCTTTCCTTTGCGTTTTTTTTTTTTCAGTTAAACATCTTCGTGTAGCTGTAGAAAAATCAAGGCTTGATAATGAAAGCGAGATAAATTTGAAAAACCAGATTTACGTCCGAGTTGTGAGCTGCCTCGCTCTTTGGGTTTTCAATATTCAGTGCTCTTCCCCACAGACCTTGTTGCTTCCGTTAGTTCTGATGTGGTATTCTTAAACCGCAACTACTATGGGGGGTTCTATGAAGCTCACCAAGGGTTGAGGTTGGATCTCTCTGGACTTTCACAGTGGGCGCAGTCTGCAGGACAGTAAAATATCAAAGCAAAAATATGAAGAAAATTTTTCAGGCAGTTTCCAATGGCCAAACTTTGACTGCAACAAATTATGTGCAACCGCTTCTCTGTTCCATGTGGTTTTCCTCTCTATATGAATGCAGCGGGTAAATCGCTCATAAAACTGTTACTATATGTTTACCGTGTATAAGGCGTCGTATAGCTCAGTCAGTAGAAAATTCAATTTACATAAACATGGAAGGTCATGGCTCGATTCCTGGTCGAGTCATCAGGGAATATGTGTTTGATCACACCTAATCTACCCCAATCGAGGCTTGACGGAAAGCGGCCGTCTCCGTGTAAGATTCTTCGAAACACCCGAGAAACGAAACGCTTGTTGCTAGTTTAGAGGTCATTTTTCTGTGTCAGACTCAAGTATTAATGATGGCGCTTCGAATTCGATGAAGATTTGTACTAACTGATGAATCGTTTCGAAAATTATATCGTTTTTTTTTTTATCTCACTTCTCACCAGAAATTGAGGGGCAGCAGTATTTTTGTGATAAGTTAAAACATAATCCACAGAAGTTTTTAGTCCTTTTTTTATTGTGATTCATCGGTAGTCTGGAAAAGAAGGGGGGGGCTTTTTATTCTTCATGTTTAATGCGCATTTCTCGTTATATCGGAGATGTACAAATCTATAATTTCGTTAGACTGATAAAATAACGTTTAAAAATGTCCGCACTATTAATAATCCACATTCTTAATTCGACTGTCTTAAAAGAATTCGTTCTCTTTTCCGATTGCTTCAGTCGCATGGTAAAATTTGATTAGAGAATTCTCAGAATTTGCTCTGGGTACATACTTTGGCGGCGTTTTTATTTTGATATCAGCAGTACAAGAGTACTTAGAACATTCCTAAATTGCATTGATCTTGCAAAAGGGACATAATTTCTATTGAAGATCATTCTCTAAATGCCAGCATATGTCAAAATTAAAGTTCGATGAAATCAATTTATTTGAAAATCCGAATGTAAGGTGTCATAGATGAAAAAGGCTATAGTTTGCAGTCGGTTGAAATAACATAATTTTAAAAATATTCCAAAGTAAAAATAGAAATCCATAAATTAAGCATCAGCTTCATAATTCCGCTATCAACTTCGACCTTCCTTGTTTTTTTTATATCCTAACTTATATCTAGGTTCTACAATTAACTCTTTTATACTGGCATCTATCCTTTTATACTCGCTGAAAGCCTTTATCCTCGACCGTGTCGATTGAATATCTGCTTAAACTGATATTTCAAATTTGTTCTTTTAATAAAATAAACTGAGAAGATTTGACGCTTAAAGAGATCAATAGGTTCAGATGTGTGGGCGCATTTGTGGGCGATGAGGGGGAAAACGACGGGGTGGGGGAGTTAAGAGGGAAAAACCTGGAAAGATGTGGGCAGGGAAAAATTATAATCTACATCACGACGGCCAACAGTGATTTAAAATATTTTTTACATTCGGTTCCAAGCTTTTGTCTCCATTGTTCGATTCCATATTTTTCAAAGCCATAATTAGATACGCTGTCAGTTTTTGCATCATGGTCGTATTGAAAAAAATATTGGTGTTATATTTTCTAACAGTTTTCATAAACGCCACGTGTTATTAATATATAAAATAACCTTCATGTCGAACAATATTATAGTTCAATTGTTCATTCGACACAGAAATGGCTTTAAGAGAAAAATATTTTCGAACATAAAAATAAATAAAAAATTAATAAAAGAATGAGTAGGGTAGTTGAGCAAAAGTTAAGACATAAACTTATATTAATTCAATAAGTTGTGTAGAATAGTGTAGAATAAGCATTTTACGATAAGACAAAAATTCGATGAACACTTTGATGTCTTTGTATGTTAATAATAGATGATTGATATGATGAACGCTTCTATGACTTGAATTATTGGTAAGAGATAATCAATACGAATTAACACTGTTATGATTTTTTTTTTGTAAGAGATGATGAATATGAAGACAAGTTGTATCACTTTTATTATTGATAAATATTGTTTGTTTTCAGAAAAAGTTATCGATGGAATGCTGTATTTTCTTCTAAAATGTCTTTATCTCTTATCATCAAAGTTATTTAGTTGTTGTCTTGCCGTGTACTTTATCTTCCCCTTGATTTCTATCTGATGGTTAGAACATGCAGAAATTACATGGATGTGTGAAATTCAAATGTTTTACAAAGGTTTTTGTTCCACTTTTCTATCATTAATTTTGGTCTTTCTATTTTTTTTTTTAGTTTTAAACGCTTTTTTTTCTTTTATTAATTTATTTTTTTTCTAATGATGGTTTTGTGTATGATGATGACTTATGATGGTTTTTGTTTAAGACAATGAATTATGATGGTTTTGTCGATGATTATGAATTATGATGGTTTTGTTTATGATTATGAATATAAAAAAGAAACAAACAAAAAAAAAAAAACCTTCATGGTGTATGTTACTAGCGTCGTCAGAAGCATTTATTGCATGATGCCTCGCGGGTGCGGGCCCTACACCATCGGTAGATGGGTTTAGAGCCTCATCTTGTCATTTCCGCTTGCTTGGCTGTGTCTTTTCTTGATATGCAAAAGAACCCTGCGTTCACTGTGGTGTGGATAAGACACATCAAATAACAATTAGCTTTGAGTTGTATCACTAAATGGATTGGTTTCATGTCTTTGTTTTACAACTGATTTTGAACAAGTTTTTCTTTATTTGTCGCGATTGTTTATGCTTGAATGTCCCATAAACAAAAAGACGAAGCAGAAAAAAATCTTTTATTGGGTATATCATACATGAAAGAAACAAGCACATTTTCTTGTAGGTGTGAGCTCGGGATCTCACCTTGCATATTAATGAACTATGGCTAGCGGTGACTACCACGCTAGAGGACGATAATTATCACCCAGCGGTGATAAAAATGGTATATTTGCTTCATTCAGAACTAGTACGAACAGATACTAGTTTACTCTGATAGTCTTGAAGTATTGGGGCATTCTTCGCGGGTTCGAGCCCCACACCGTCGGCAGGCTAGATTAGAGCCTCATCTTTCCAGTTCCACCTTTTTAGACGGTTTCTTAAGTTTCATATGCAAAAAGTTTGAAATCGTCGTGTTGTAAGCGAGCTATTTTAATCAACAATCAAACAAAACCTATCAAGTTTGGTCTGAATCAGTCTGACGTCGCTATTCTGGTCCTCAAAGATAAAGTCACAATTGATATATTTTCCTTCACTTTAAAGGCCAATGGCTTAAAGATGTATGAAATGATGATAATAATAATTTATTATCGTATCTCTAGAGACCTAAGATTTGCAAAAGATTAATTTATTAAAAATTGAGAAAAAGTAATGTTTGATCTCTGTAAAAATGTTGTATAGTACACCGTCATTTAAACTATTTAATTTGTGTCATTCATCCAGCCTGCTTGCAAAATGTTTTTCAAATGTTTAGATAGAATCTGCTCCTTTTTATGACTCTACAATCCGGGAGTTTTTTTTTTTCGCTCTGTAACAAAAACTAAAATTGAGTGTGTTTTTTTTGTTCATGAATCTGGACTCACATTGTAATCGTATGAGCTTGCTCCATTTACAGTTAATGTTTTATAGATTAGCCTTATGATTTCGATTACTTGTTCCATGTAAATATGTTTCATATATTTATTTTCATAAATCTTTGCTTATTGACTTAAAAAAAAAAATGAAATACCCATCGCGGTTGATCGTGTCCAATCTAAGTTTTACTCAGCTATTCTATATTTTTTGGAATTAAAATAGAGTACCGAAGGCTGTTGGGTTAGGACCTAGTCTTTTTAGTCTTGCTGCGCCCGACAGGGGCCTAAGTTTGATATGTTTAAGGGTCTGAGATTATCGTCTGGTGACGGACTATATCAAGCAATGTGCAAACAAATCGGGCTGAATGCAAAATTATATCCGAGAAAATTTTTTTGGATTTGTATGTATATATATATATATAATTATATTTTATATGATGAGTGTTGAATGCCACATTCAAATTTTACTTTTGGGCATTTAAGAGAATGAGTTTGGAAGTGCACCAGGGAATACTCAGACTGGGTTTAGCCATTTTTACAAAGACTTTTTTATGAATCTTGATTTTAATTACTTAAAAGTGCACTTTCAATCATTTGATATAATGTTTTTGATTGCTATCTAATGATTCATTAAGTGAAAGATCATCAGTTGCATTGCGATGCAAGAACAATACACAAGTTTAAACAGTTTTTCGATCTTAGGTTTATTTTTGTCTTTTGTGATCTGTTTTATCTTATGCTGCGCAAAATAAAATGAAATTTGAATTTTTTAAAATTCTATATTGTGTGAGGGATCAACAGAGATTTATAGTGTATGAGATGGCTGAGGTGGCAAAGCCCTGGACAGTGAATCCCTGGTTCAACCTCCTGGCTTGTTTGAGTCTTAATATGTTGAGATGAGATTCCATCTTATAACTCCATCGTTGGTTTAATGGAAAACTACCATTGCAGTTTAAGATTCCTTAATAAAAATTAGGGGATTTAAGCCTTACCAAACTGCCGAACTGGTAATGAGTTTCATATAATACTATGTGACAAATAGCTTGGAATGCTTGGGGCTTAAAGCATCTAATTCAAGACACAGGATCTGTTGATCACTGATTCGAGCTGCGCCGTCATCGGTGTACGAGTTGGTTTTATTTTCAGCGCTGATTTGCATGCCAGGGGCTATTTTGTTTAAGAAAGACTTGTCCAATGTCAGTCCGTATGTCTAAATCAATATGTTGATCATTTTAGAGTATGCCTATATTGTCTTGACGGCTTTTTTGCTTAAGTCATGAGGTGTATTTTATATTTTGACGAGCGTGTCTCACCTGATCTGCATTACTCTGCCTGACATGGTAATAATCCTAAATGCTCTATAGTCGTTGACACTGCAATTAATTGATTGAACGATTAAAACTACCAGTTAAAAACTCAACCGTTTCACAACTATTTATAACCTGCAGTTTACTTGTGATATCTTGATCTGTGATGTTGTAATGAAATTTATACAGCGTTTCATAGTTTTCTATATCATGGACAGTATGTACTCATAACCCATAAATTTAGATGGTATCATGTAATTTTGCAGTTTATTGTCCAACTCTTTTATTTTTCTGAGGTCGGATATTGTTTTAATGCATTATTATTATTATTATTATTATTATTATTATTATTATTATTATTATTATTATTATTATTATTATTATTATTATCATTATCGTTATCGTTGTCGTTGTCGTTGTCGTTGTCGTCGTCGTCGTCGTCGTTGTCGTTGTCGTTGTCGTTGTCATTGTCGTCGTTGTCATTGTCGTTGTCGTTGTCGTCGCCGTTGTCGTTGTCGTTGTCGTTGTTGTTGTTGTTATTATTATTATTGTCATCATTATCATTATTATCATCATACACATCATTATTATTGCTGTTATTGTTGTCGTTCTAGTTTTTGTTATTATCAGTAGTAAATTATACTTTTAGACTTATTTTTCCAAAGTGTTTTTTTGTGATTTAAGTAAACGTCATTGTATATTCAATAAATCGCCTCCTAGATCCTTTGTTAGTTTGATGTATTTGACGTGCAAGAACTGCTAGTGAATGTGATTTTGACGGATGAATCGAAACAAAATCGAACATATTTTTGTCAACTGAACTTTTTAGTTTTTAGTTGTTAACCAAGGCGGCTTTTAAACAGAAGTGAGCTTTAGAAAGTACAGAATTCATTGATATCGCTATCTAGTAGTTCAATAAACTCATGTTAAAAGAATAATCATTCCAATAAAAAGTGTCTAGAAATTAACCGTCTTGTGGGAATACAAGCTGCGCATTTATTTAACCTCTTTGATGATCAATGTTTAAAAGGATCAATAAATAGATTCGGGTTTTACAAACTAGCTAATTATTCTTTTTAGAATCAGCGCGCTACTTGAGCACATTGCTTATAACCGAATATCTGGGTTATCATCCACTTAGTAAAAGGGACCCAAGGATTCAACACAGCACCTGACCGATTCAAAGTTCGAACCCAAGAAGTCCTGATTTGAGAATCTTATGGGTTTCCACTAGTCCACGACGCGTGGTTTTGGGTTTGCAAAGTACAGGTTGATCCACCGTGCTCATACAGCTGCTGTGTCCAATATTCGAGATGATCTGCAATATCACCATCCCCCCAAAAAAAAACTTCTCAGAGTAAACTAACCCTCCATATTCTAAATCAGTGCTTGCTGATACTAAAAAAGAGTTTAGTATACACATTTTAGTTTATTTCTGAACCAAATCAAAATGTGTATCTATTTCATGGCAGGATTTCAAAATAAAATACAAAGGCGTGAATTTCTACGGCGAATATAACAAAGAAAATTGTTAATGATAATACTTTTGAGATTTCATACAGAGCTGTGTTGAAAATGTGAAAGAAACGACTTCCATAATAATTATGTAGCTTTGGGATTTTAGGCTCATACTGGAAAACAACGTGTTGAGCTAAAGGGCATTTAAACAGAAACAAAAAATAAAAATTAGGTGGCCCACTTTTCAGCAGGTAATGAAGATTCATCTATTTATCTATCATTTTTTATCTTTATATGAAGTTATCTACTACTTTGAACGAAAACTTTCCTTAACTTTAAACACTTTTTTGTCAGTTACTTGCTCCTTAACCTTGTGTCAGATCTTGAGTCGTATAACAAAGTATTAAGAAATTTGAAATGTTTTTTGCAGAAAATGTATTGGGTTTTCAGTACACCTGGAAACCACAATTTGTCTTAACTAGTCATTGAGCCTAACAATTGCAAGCCACCTCAGCAAAAAAAAAAAAAAAAGGCGATAAATACTAAGACTTATGTACCTCCTCAAATAAGAGATATAAGAGAGTACGAATGGGGCAATTTCTTTTCAAACATAGACCTAAGTCCAACCATACCTATAACATAAGATAGAAAAAGTAAGAAATGGTTGCATCTGATGAGCCTCGTTATTCTGCGGAAGGTTTTTTTTTTTTAAATACTCGTTAAAATTGCTATACAAGATTGTATTTAAACATTTTTTTTTAAACTCTCAGAACAACAAAATGGAATTGAAACTCTTTAAAATGTGTATTATTGTACAAACATAATAAATGATGAAATTGTGGAGATTATATATATCATGAAGAAGCTATATAATTAGATGAACAAAAAGTTGACCTTAGTTCCGAAATAAAAAGGAAATTTGAGTGGAAACTCAACTTATTTATCAAACTTTACTTCGAAATTTTGTGAAGTGGACCTTCCAGCTCAGTTTTTATTAATAAAATTAAAAAGAAAAATTTGATTCAAATAATGTTATTGTCTTTATTGATAATATCATTTCAAAAAGCACACTATGGTACCAAATTAGTTATCTAATTATCTTATTTATTCATTGTGTAATTACGTTTCTACCGCATTTACTTCACTTATTACAAAATTCATTCTATGCATAGACTATTTAATTATATGAGAATATCTGTGAATTGTATCAAATCTTTTTTGTGTAATAGAGACATTTAACCGAAAGTGTACTTGTTACCTTTTTAGTGCCCTGCCAAGTATGGATTACGCTCTTTTAGGGCATTTCATTTTTAAGAGGATAATGAAACAACAAAATCTATCCTCTTCCAGCGAATTTTGAAACTTCATAGATCCGACTAAATATGAATGTTTACAAATTAAAAAATTTAAAGAAGTCTGTTATGGGTTTTTGTTTCAACATTGATAAATCTATACTGGCAATATTAGTTAAATTACCTTATCTGTTTCAGCGTCATAGGGAACGACAAACTCAGATTTATTGCTATATAAGGTCCTGTTTTTATTATTTTTTTTTTTTTGTGTGTGATATTTTATAGACATGATAAAACTTCACCAGAGATTTTTCGTGAATCCTCGAAATAATTTAAATTTTCCCTTTCTTCCTTCTCTATCTCCCTCCCTCCCTCTCTCTCTCTCTCTCTCTCTCTCTCTCTCTCTCTCTCTCTCTCTAAATATATATATATTTACCCACCTATCTATTTATCTCTGTCTCTCCCTCTCTTTCCCTCTCGTTCTTGATCTTGCTTCCTGTGCCTCTTTCTCTTTTATTAGAAATGTTTCACTTTCTCTTTCTTTTCTTCCCTTTATCACCCTTTTTATCTTCCACTCTCTTTGACATTTTATTTCACCCTATCTGCCTGTGCTCTTTATGTTTCTGCCTTCATCTTAAGATGACTATATCTATTTCGCTGTCTCTGCTCCTTTTTTCTTTCTCTCTTCCTCTCTCTCTCTCGTCAGAGAATTTCTCTCTGCCTTTTTCTCTGTCGCACTATCTTTTACTTTACCTGATACATAACCCTCCCCCTCCCTCCCCCACCTCTCTCTCTCTCTCTCTCTCTCTCTCTCTCTCTCTCTCTCTCCCCCTCTCTCTACATTCCACGCCCCTTACGATAGGAGTATCCTGTGGACGCTGTCAGAGTCATAATAGATATGATTCTCAATTTATAGTTCATGGATATTTAATGAACATCTTATTCCATAATATCCTTTGCTATTTGCTTTACCGAATGGCTAACGTTTGCCAAAATGGCCCAACACGATACTTAATAAACATACATAATCCTTTATGAAAAGATCATTTAGTATGGATTGGTGGCATTTCAGTTTGAAAAAATCCATGACCCTTTTATATGATGAAACCATCATAAAGATCAGTATAAAGGGATTTATTTCCCTAAAAACCAAAATATGGAGATCCATTGTTAAACTTTGAGTTACATGGAAGGGGTAGTCTTTTAAAGCGGTCTTCTTTATATGGTTACAGTGTATCTTCTTCACCTTTTTCTTATGCCTATTAGATTATCTATTTTTTTTCGTATTGAATGTCTCTTTAATCAACTCGGAAGGATGGATAGCTGGGTTTTGACCAAAAAACTGCGCGGCAATTATTAAAACAAACTTTTTATCGGGAAATTTTCTCGCGCTTTGAATCACATATTTTCACAGTTATAAAACTCAAAGAGCAACCCTGCCTCGTTCTCTCCGAATATTCTCGCCTTAAGCCCTTCATAGCTTAGAGAAAGACTTGTTGCTAAGTAGAAATCTAAATTTTAGATCTAGATAAAAATGTGGTAGGTTCTTAGTCTCGTTATATCAGCTTGTTGAAGCTAAGTTTTCGTGCAGGATCCTAAATGGCACCACCAGAATGGTCAGATATCAGAATAAGTCAAGGGAAGACGCAAAAATGAGACTGTGATTGTCCATTCTTTGATTTGATCTCAACATCGCATCCATACTAAATCTAGATCTTTCCTAGATCTAGATTAGAATTATTTTTATAGACTTTTACAGAGCTTCTTTGGGCGCAATTCCAAGATAAATATTTACAAATATGTACTACCACTTCCTTGCCTGCATAGCTGCATTCTGTGTTTTAGGTGAGTTTGGGAGCCAACAAAACGTTGGTAAAGAAAATATTAGGCCTGCTCATTGATGTGACATTAAATATAGACTTCCATCCCGACAGAGATATCTTTATGAGCTAACCTCCTTTTCCTTGTCTCAGAGCCTTTCCTGTCTCTAAAGTGACTTTGAAACGTGGGCGGGATTTACTCCAAAAACTACTACCTTCTTAGGTCCACTTAAAAAAATGCCCTTCGCCCATCAAAACAAGAGACTGTTGGGAAATCCTCACTAATGATTCTCATGACCCTGATCTCATGAGCCACAAATCCAAGATTAGGATCATTAAAGTTTATCTTTTCCGACCCTGGATCTCTTTCCGTCGATAAACTACACTCATGAAGTGGATTTTTATTTCTAAGTTCTTGATCCAAGCACTAAACGTCTATACCCAAATCCATACAAATCAACAAAAATCACGAAACACGTTTTAGTCTTTAACTATAACCTGGAAAAAATTCTACAATCAAACCTAGCTTTCTTGGAAAAATTCCAACTCGATCGAAATAGGTCTTAAGAGGCGATCCAATCTAGATCTGATATAAAATAATTTAAAACCAGTGCGAAGATCTTACTCCAGATTCAAATCGCAAGATGAGAAAAGAAATAAAAGCATTCTGGCACCAGTGTGGTGTTTAAGAGTCTAGATAGATAAAAGGGAAGACAATTTGTCAAAATAGATAGTAAAGCTAGCCTTATGATAATGTAAAGCTTGTTACATAACCCCACAGGAATTGCCTCGTAGTTTAATGTTTTGATGGCTGCAGCTCAGATCTTTTTAGGCAAAAATTACTTTAAGACAAATAATACAGCAGTTGACAAATGCCACCTACTCTAATGTATTGGCGTCAATAACCATCGCCACGGTAACAACTTCAAAATAACAAACTTCAAACGTTTCGACTGTAAAATTGACTCAAAACAATTACTTTCCAAGCGCATCTATTGTTCTTGCCTGAATTCCTTTATATACTGAATATTCTTGTTATGAATATGAAAGTGTAGATAAGCTTGCATTGTCCAAGTTCATACTTTAAACTTGAATTCAAATGAGACGGCAATGCATATTAAAGTTCAAATGCAGCTTAACTTTCACAATTCAGGTGCGCTTCAAATTAATTTAAGCGCTCAAAGAATCCTTGACGTACCATTTTCGATACATTAAATTATGCCTTTCTTAACTACATGTATTTGCTATGTGGCTGTAAGGAAGATCGGACCACTGACACTTGTGTCTTCCATTGTCTAAAGACGGATGCTTATTCTAAATCAGACTCAGATAAGAACATCTATGTAAAGAGCTTTTTTTTTTCAGAGGCCCAATATCGCATGATTCAAACCCTGATCCAACATCCGAGCTAAAAAAGAAGTCTATAAAACGACTGTAGAGCAACCCCCCCGGCTTCATACTAACTACGAGTTTCTTATACTGTTTTAATTTTTTTTTTAATTTATGTGGATGTATGATTTCTATGGGCCTTTCCCCAAACTCAGCATAATGTCCTCTTGCTGTTTAATAAATTTAAAAACATTGAGTCGTATTATCGTAGTTGATCAGCAAACGAGAGAAAATTGCTCCTATTTTTTCAGAAAAATTATGATACTATTTAGTGTTCATAGCTGAAAGATCGCATTCCACCATCAAGTTATGCATTTATCAGAACAAAAATTTATCTGATTTTCGCATGACCTGACGTTGACGTCCCACTTCAGGTGTGGTGAAAGGCAGTACTCTGATCACACGGCCAGGGACATCTAGTGGAGACTGTGCCAGGCTGTGTGTGATGGAGCAAGACATAGACTGTAGGTACTACAAGTTCAAGAAAGCCAAGTCAATGTGCATCCTTACTCCGACCTTGGATCCCAATGTCAATGGATTAGTCAAGGTAGACAAACCAGGTACTAACGACAAAATGGTTTGTGAATGAACTATATTGAACACTTACGCACCACACAACAAATTTCTTGGCCGAAAATCACATTCATAATAATCGGCAATGACCTGTCCAGCTGTGTTAGATTAACATTGATTTTGCTCATTGCTTAAAAATAGAATAAATGACGACAGCCACGGTATTAAGTTAGTTACGCCCTTCAGGTTTCAGATTTTTGCGTTTTCAATATTTTGGTGAAAGAAATCTGTAATCACGGTTTGACGATGTAAGAAATGGCTCTCGATTTATCCGAGCCTCCACATCCCGCAAGAGGACATTATGTGTTCACCAGTCCTCACTGTTGAAGTGTTGAGAGGGTATCACTAAAGGGAATAAAATTAGAATGTTATCTTCTTGGTGATACGGCGACAACCTATGTTATCTTTATTGTGATACGGCGACATCAGCACTTGATATTTTTATTTTGTTCTTCCCCACCCCCAATTTTTCTTCATACGGTGGCACCAGAACCAGCATCAAACAGCCAACCAGCATCCACATGGCTCGCACAGATACAGGCCCGTATTTTAGCTTTGGAGCAGAGGAACATTGATATAAAGGTGCGGCTTTTGTTTTTAGGGATGAAAAAAAGGAAGAGAGTGGGGGAAAAAAGGGGGGGAGGGGGGTGTTGATTGAAAGGAACAGCAGAGGAAATCAAATAAAGTGTTAAGTGAATCTTTTTCTAAAACAAATAAGTTGGAAAGGGATAGAGAAGAAAGATAAAACAAATCATGATATGTTTCAGTTCTCGGGTATATAAGGACATTTCTAGAGTAACAATCATGCCTCTTTTAGGAAGGGCAAATTTAAACAAGTGGCATCTCATATTATCCATCTATGATGATAGATTTTGAGCCAATGACAGAGAGGTGGGTTTTTTTTAAATCTCAAGATTAACACAGTTTAGCAACTAACGGCTTCCTATAAAAAGAGGTAAAATTAAGAGATGCCGGTAAGACAGAGAGAGAGAGAGAGAGAGAGAGAGAGAGAGAGAGAGAGAGAGAGAGAGAGAGAGAGAGAGAGAGAGAGAGAAGAAGGAAAGAGAGAAAGAGAGAGAAAGAAAAAAAGAAAGAGACAGAAGGAGAGAGAGAGAGAGAGGAAAAAGAGAGAGAGAGAGAGAGAGAGAGAGAGAGAGAGAGAGAGAGAGAGAGAGAGAGAGAGAGAGAGAGAGAGAGAGAGAGAGAGAGAGAGAGAGAGAGAGAGAGAGAGAGAGAGAGAGAGAGGTGGAGCCGGGGGAGAAGAAGAAAAGGATACTAACCTATATCATTGTTTCAACTAACTCCAGTCACTCCACAAAAACATAGTGGAGCTGAAAGCGGAGGTGATGGGTTTGAAGAATTCTCGAGCGCTTACACACCATCTTCTGAGGACCACTAAAGAGCAGGAGGATCAGAATGTTCAAGGTTCGTATCGTAACATCACTTTCATCTCTGAGGTTCGCCAATAACAGTCTTGTAAGACTGTATCATTACATTTATATGCATAGCTTGCTCACCTTCTTCCTCAATCAATAATTTTTTTTTCCATTCACCGCTTATCATATTTGATTCCAAAAGTAGAAGCAACGGCACATACGTTCGTGCTTTTTGTTTTTTCTTCTCTTGTATGGTTTCTTTGTTTGAAAGGCAAATTTATCCTTTTTTTCTCTACAGCTCTAGATCAGAAGGTCGAGGTTCTCAAGGCTGAATCAAAACGAGTGGAAGACGCTGTCATGACTTTGGGTGATCTCGAAAAGACCTTGGGAAACAAGGTCCGGAAGAACAATGAAGAACAAAGAGAGAGCGGACTAACCATGGCTATGGTATGGAAATATGAGAAAATAAAGAGAATCGAAACTTATCAAGACTTATTTCAAACAAATAAATATTGAATAAAAAAATAAACCATGTGAATTCAGACATTAATATCGGCAAAACTGGGCATACCTAAGACAGTAGGTTACCACCAAAAATAAAAAAAAAATTAATAAAAAATTCTAAAACAAGAAACATGAACAATGTGGTCTGGTTTCTTGCTTGCTTAGATATCATTTTAAAAGATAAGACAACTTGCTGCTAGCATTTTAAAAGATAAGACAACTTGCTGCTAGGGTAAAAGAAAACCAAACCACTACTCAATAAAAAAAAACGTCTCTGAATTCTTGTATGTGCATATCTTCAACTACTTTGCATACAAGCTAAATTTAAAGAAGATGATGCGTAAGGGATCAGGACCAAACTCATATACAGCATATACGACCTCGAAAAGTATAGACTTAATTAACGATGTAAGAAAACTGCTCTATAAAGAGACAATTCCAATTATACGAATGGCATAGTGACTAAAATAGCCGCAAGGGCTTGTCCAAATATATATCTTTTAATTCATATTATCTACAAACTAGCGTGTATAGGATATGAAGATGGACTTGTAGAATTTTAAATTCAATACCAATATATGTCTCTCTATCTGTTTGAACGTCTCTCTGTTGTTCTTTCTGCTCAATGCTTTTTTTTTAACCGATACAACTACTTCATTTATTTATCAAAATTCATTTCTATTATTAGATTTATCTATTGATTAGCTAGTCCTGTATATGTAAGCAAATTACAATCTCATAAACGTTTTTTTTTGTCTAATGATGTCATGTTATATACCTCTGTTGATCCCCTTTGTCCAACCGTACTCCTCCAGCTGTCCCAAACGACCAAGGATGAACGAACCAGTCTTCGAGAGCTGGCCCAGTCGATTAGCACGATCAAATCCGATGTTCAGGCAGTCAGGAAGGCAGTCACAGAGCTGGAGGTCCGATTCGCAGGCCTTACCACAGATGTCATGGAGAAGGTCTCCAACTTTGATGCGGTATGTTGTATTAACATTACGCTTGTATCGTGTATTGATTTGACCATTTTTTAATTGTGTATCAATCTTCTTAAATCTCTAGACCCCTTTCAACCTTGATACTAAACATCTTGTATTGAACTACTCTCAATATTTCTTCCGCTTTATAAGGGTTCTGTATATATGCTTTCAATAATAATAATCATTTGGTAGCTAACATGAAATAACATTTGACAGTCACAGCAAAAGAAGGATCACTCTAAAATTCAATGAATTACGTCATAATCAAATTCTCCAATGCGTATTATCATGGCTATGGCGTATTAAAAATAAAATCTATACGCTATGACTAATTCGAATCGTAGTCATGTGTCGGCCCAGATTGTTCAAACGAATGTCATCCTTCTTTCTGGACAACCTATCAAGAAAAAATCAATTTATATCACACGAACCCTTTACTTGACAAGGCTGGGTATACTTGACGATACCTTGTTAATATAGTAGCCAAGAGACAGCCAATCTTTACTGCAACATTCCTTTTATGATAAGGTTAAGACAAAGTATCAAGTTTATATAATATTCTAATATTTTTTTAGTCTGTTAAATGTCCCCGACAGTCCGATTCATTCAACACTTATCATTCAGACGCTGAAGTTTGACCCCAGCTACCACACAGACATAGAACCGTGAGATCGACCCTCATAGTGGTTTGAACTGTAAAATTTCCCAATCATTCAATTAAAGCTGCTCTTTGTTTCGACAAAGATCAACGTGCAACACAACTGTTCCACTCGAGTCATGTTTTTGTCAAACTTAATGGAATCATCAGACTTCCCTTTCGCCACATCTTTGTTGAAGTTATCTAAACTGCTGTTATTTCCTGTCTCTATCTCCCGATCATGGTTCTGCCAGATGGTCGGCCCCGAGTTGAAGGAATTCCGCAACTCACAGGCAACGCTCGGAGAGGCCCTTGGTATGCTCACCAAAAAGATCATGAAAATGGCGCCCCTCATTCCGGCCCTGGAGGTATGTGTGGACCTTCTCTTCCTCCTCTTCCTCTACCTCTTCAGAATCATTAATTCTTCATTAACATCCCTTTAATAATCGCTTTCAGAAGGAGGACTTGTTAGAAACAATCTTTGTCCTTGTATTGAAACTATGACAATGACGTGAAAGAAACTCAATATTTTGTTTCACAAAAGCGACCACCTTAGGTTGGCTGCAATTTTACTTTGCCCATCCATAAATTTGCTGCTTATTATATTGGAATTCCATCAATGTAAATTGGAGAAAATCATTTAGATGGATTTTGATTTGTCTTTAATTTTAGAGATAATTACAAATCAACCCAGCCGTTGTTTTTTTTTTAAATCATCGGAATGTTTGGAAATTTTATTTTTATTTTTTTTTGTGTAAAAAATAAATTAAGACCGTTAAAGAGTCGTCAACATTTTAAATATATATTAAGAATGAAGTAATTTGTTACTCTAATACAGAAGAGAGGTGCATAAATCTTTTTTTTCAAAATGCCTATTTATCAGTTTTTTATGCCAAACCATGGCAACTCACATTACTTTTTCATAATTTAGAGAAGGAAGGCATCCTTTTAAAGATAATAATTTATAAAATAAGATGATACGTTTGTTAACAATTCTCCACATATTATTTGAAGTAACGGCTTCAAACTTTTCTAAAGAACGATGATTCTAAAAACCAATACAATCTATTACGCTTTGTGTTGCTGTTGTCTTACTTTTAACCCATACAACTTATTGCGCTTTGTGTTGCTGTTGTCTTACTTTTAACCCATACAACTTATTGCGCTTTGTGTTGCTGTTGTCCTACCCGCAATCAAATACAATCTATTACGTTTTATGTTGATTTTGTCCTACCGTCAATCAAATACAATCTATTACGTTTTATGTTGATTTTGTCCTACCGTCAATCAAACACAGTCTATCACGCTTTGTGTTGCTGTTGTCCTTCTCCCAATACAATAGAATCTATTTCGTGGTCTTACTCCCATTCCAATAGACTTGTTATTTTTTAATTTGCTGTTGTCTTACTACCATTAACTTAATACAATTATTACACTTTTTGTTTTTGTCCTGCCGTCAATCAATACATTCTATTTTTTTTTGTGTTCGTGATTTTTTAACCATCAGTCCAATAAGCCATTATGCCTTTTCATGCTGTTGTCATACCATCAATTTATTACAATGGATCAAAACTGTTTTTCTTTTCTCCCAACGTCAACTCAGTACAATTATCTATACTTTATTTTGTTATTGTCCTACCATCACTTCAAAAAGAAGTGATACAATCCGTGTCAATTTAATACAAGCTTCATATGCTCTTTTTTGCTGCTGCTGCCCTATTGTAAATTCTGTGCAACATATACAATACAAACATTTCCTAGGGTAAACTTTATACAAGATATTCCCTCTTTTGTTTTCTCGTTATTCTTGTGACATCAACCTGATTGCATGATACACATGCTTTTTACTTTCACTGTGCAACCTCTCCATCTCCATTGCACCTCCACTAGCGCAAGTTTGATCAGAAACTGGCAACACTTGTGGAGCTGGAGAAAGAGGCTGTGAACATGAAGGAGCAACTTGTCTTTGTGAACAACAGACTTGGCTTTACGGAGAAAGAACTCAAGGCTAACTTGGACCCCATGGTCTGTGCCATTTACAGTCTCCGTTTTTCTTTTATTGAGTATCATAATTTCACAGTTTCTCAATATAATTATTTTCAGTTTAACTTAACAATTTAAATTGTGCACATGCGTGTTTGTATTATAGTATATAGGTCTAAGTCTACAAGGTTTTTCAAGTCGCCAAGTGTGTAATTGATACTCTCAAAGTCAAATTAATTTTTCATTCTTCAAGCCGGATTATGTCTTGCAGGGTTGTTTTTGGTTGTGATAATTAGGTTAGTGAATTAGACCTGGGACTAGAATCCTGATTTTATCGAGTGTTATTCAACTCATTTTATGCTATCATGGTGAGACTAGGGAAGTCAAGTTAATGTCACTGTAGATTGTGAAAGAAAATTTCGAACTAAGAGGACTAATACACTTTCTTTCTCTCTGTGTCTTCGTTTTTTCTTCCTCTCTCTAGTCTAAAGAAAATGTTGAAAGACGAGCTATGCTCACAGATCTTCGCAAAGAAGTGGTGGTTACACAAAATCATCAACACAAAATTGACGAAGATATACAAGGTTAGAAGAGTTCAATTTCTTTCTCTGATATAATACGACCTAAAAAATTAAGCTAGTAACGATAAAGATGTAGCGTAAGATGAACGAAGTGTTCAAAGAAATGTCTTTTCTTTTTAGATATGTACTTTTTGGAATGTTATCCTGTTTTATTTCTTGAAGAAATAAATAATCTTCGTATGAAGAAAAAAATAAATTGTTTACCTAAAATATCACCTATTCAAGAAACTAACCATCAATGCAAATTGCAATTTTTGCAGTATGAGGATAATAAAATTATTGTTTCGAATCGAACCAGAAAGTATGAAATCGTTTTGACAGCACGATAAAACCTTTCCAGTTCAATTTATTTAAAAATTATTTTGATTTATAACCTCACCTTTTATTGAAGCGCTACAATGGTATCTTCAGCCGAATATAAACACCACTCTTCAGAGCTTGAAGTCGCCAGCACAGGGTATAGTGTAGTTCTTGATATTTTTTTGTTCAGGCAAGTAGTTTTCAAGTTCTTTTTTTTTTGACACCATAGAGTCTAAGTTAATATATTTAATTTTTTTTTTATTTTATCTCCCAAGCAGGGCGAGTACAATAGTTTTAAAATCTTTCAACGTTCCTCTTTTACGGCACAAGCACAGCTTCTATCTTAACTGTTGACCGTCTGTTTTGTTTTTTTTATTTTGTTCTCGCTAGCCGAGGCTGCAGCCAGACATGCGTTATTCAAGCAAATCGCCGATCTGCGGGTGTCCAGGCGAGCTGTGGTGGACAAGGTTGTCCTGGTGGAGAAAGGTATCGGCAATCTCAGAGAGGAGCTCCACAAGGTGGCTACAGATGGGGTACGTACCGGCTGCCCGACATCCTACACAACACCTTAAAATTCCGAATGAAAGAGAAAGGAATTTGTCACCTCGCATCTAATGTGGTTTAGAGTGAGAGGAAGAAAAAAAGGTTTTAAGGACAGGCTACGATCTAGTATCCCAATATCCCTGTTTTAATCCTGTTCCCTCTAATTTAACAAATTTATTATCTCACCTCAAGGAACTAAAACATACCAAGCCACCTTTCAACGAGACTGTTCACGCGCTTTTTGGCTTGTACTACTAGCATGAAAAAGAATAGAATGTCTCATTTAATATTGATGTTTGATTTGCTCACTGAGAAAAATGGTTTAATCAAACATTGACAAGGATATATAAATAACAAAACGGATTGTGATGCAGACAGGCATGCATTAACATATAGACACAAAGAGAAAGACAGAATACAAGATCAATAGAGTGACAGATAGATAGATAGATAAATAAATAGAGTGAGAGAGTAAGTTATAATTATTTGTATGCTGAAGAGAGTGTTAAGGTAACACTCTTTATATCAAGGAGGGGTGAATCATATGGTAAATACCTAAAAAAATAATAAAAAATGAAAATTACGAGATCTATTACGGGATTGTGTAATTTTTTGATTCAAACCGATAAGCAAACAGAAATGGCCAGTTTCTTCAACCGATTAGGATTTCAGTACACATAGGTCTCTATTGACTTGATTGATACGAAACCCATAATAATTTTGATGAACAGTCTTTTTTAACGGCCTTGAATATTGAATTTTTTTTTATCGTGAAAATAATGTAATTTTCTAAACTGTTCATCCCCTTGTCTTGAATTTAACCAAATAACTTTGACCTAATCTTTTTCAAAAGCTTATCACAAGTCTCCAGACAACGTATTTTTACCAGGAAACTCCCCAAAAGGCAACCAGAACACATTCCTGTTTCGAAACTACTTTCAAGTAGTCCAGACTAAATTCATGTGTTCCGAAACTAATTGCATGAAGCCCGGCCCTATATTTCTGTTCCGAAACTATACGAAAGGAGTCCATAGGGTGTTTCTGTTCCGAAACTATTTGCAAGGCGTACAGACAATGTAGTTTTGCCATGAACCTCATCCAATAGCGTTCAATTGTACGTTTTACCCAAACTACCTCACAATACGCAGAACAATGTATTTCTGATCGAAGTCTCCTCTATAGGTGTCCAGAAACTTCATTTACAGTTGAACCACCTGACAAGGCTCTCAGACAATGTATTCCTTTCCTCTTTTAATACTCACATGGCGTCCACTCAATATGTATATGACTAATTTACTCTGAAAGCGGCCCCTCTTTTCTTTTCAAGAAGGACACTCGATTTCTCCAGTGATATCACTCACATAGCACATTAGAATCCTCTCATGACCTTCATTTGGCGTAATTTATTTCCTCCATGTACGACGCCTAAACAATTCAATTAACATAATGCATTTTTATCTTATAAATCGCACCGTACTCTGCCATAACCCTCTCCTCAAGGATCTATAATTATTTAGACTTTACCTTCGCTTCTAATCCAATCTGCGTCACCTTCTGTCTTCTGCTTGTAGCCCAACGGTCGGTTGATGTCGAACCTGCTGAAGCGGCAGGTGGCGGTGCTGAAGAGCCTGAAGGCGCTGCGCAACACACAGGGCCAGGTGCAGGCGGCGCTCAACGCCTACAAGGTAAACATGCTCAAGACGCACCGACTGCTGCTCGACAAGGACCAGAGGCGGATCCGGGAGGAGGTCGCGCTCGGTCAACTCAAGTCCAAGCTAGTCAAGGTCTACGTGAAAATGAAATCCATGGCAGACAGGGTAAATAGACACTTCTCTAACTGACTGACAATTTATATTGGGTCGTGTCATTTTATTTTTTTTTAGACTTTTAATAATCGATGTTATAAAGCCCAGTATACTGACCCAAAACATGCGCCAATAATAAAATATTCATTCATAGGTTTAATATTTTTGTCACATAATTAGGATTATTTGCTGATTAATGGGTAAAAACAATTACTCACTGAATTGTAACTACCCTCTCTTCAATAAAAGTAGTGAAAAGTTACACAGTGACATTTTTACATTGTATATTACTTTATCAATAATCAGTAGGGTTTCACCTCAGGTTGTGGTTTGAAAGGTTGTTTCAAATAACTATAAACGATGCCGCAATCCATCTATTTCAGAAGTAAAGCTTTTCATCTTGACCATCCTTTGCAATTCCCAGGTTCCGCCCGCAGTTATGGCCGCCTTGGTGGACCAACAGAAGCGAACTCTATCCCGGGTGCAGCAGATCCGACGGGACCAGGCCGACCTGAGGCGGCGACTGGGCAGCTTCGCGTCCACCGTGATGTCCGCCCGGGCCCACATGAAGCAGTCGCTGATGCACGAGAAGGCCGACAAGGCTGTGCTAGACTCGCTCAGCGTGCGCGTGGCCAGGCTCAACAACCGGTTCAACAAGCTGGTGAGTACCCGCTTTACCATAATTATCACGGAAAATGAGCTAAGCGTACAAAACACAAGTAATATATACTTGTCATATATTATATAAAAACCTATAGAAAAAGTTTATTTGCCTTTGTAATATTCTCAAAAATATACATTGTACTCATAAAGAGCACGCTTAGTTCAACTTCACATTCAACGACACACAATGAAGCACTTATTACTTGCGCACTGTATTTAGCTGTATATTATAGCCATATAATGTTATATAATATACTATATTTACAGCTGTATTATTATAGCGTTTGAGGCCAGTAGTACAATCGCACAATATCACACTGATTCCCCTTTATTACCTCCATCAGGGTAAGATCCCACCTGGGTCCGTCAGCGCTCTAGCCAGACTTGGAGACCTGGTCCAAACCCAGAAAGATTTGGCTGGAACAGTTACCGCTTACAAGTAAGAGTACCAAGGTGAATTCATTGTGCTTTTCCATATAATTAATCAGTCACAGTGAGGGTCAAACGGGCGTGGGAGGAATGGGATTCCAATTTATGAGACAAAAAGTCTATGGATAAATTTGAGGCATTATCTGATCAAATTCAATTGACTCGAACTTTGAGGCTAAATGAAAAAAAAAATTGGAGCCGTTTTCGTTTATACTGAACCGGTGGTTTTGAGACTATTTGTCACAGAGGAAGAAATCTAAAATTTTGCATAAAAATTTCAATAAGTGAATTTTGCTTTGAAAAAACGAAAACAAATGCAAAATATCATTGCTTCACATAACACTAAAAGAAACTTGGTCTGAAAGCTATGTTTTTCCTTAGGAACCCTGGGGATGAAAGTCAGATTTTGCTGCAAAATTTATGAACGATTAAAATGTTCGTTCAAAATAACTTCCCAGATCTTAACGATTTGACAAGTTATACAGAAGGATGACTCACCTCAGTTAAGCATAGCCAATCGACTAATTCACTGTTTCCCCTTCCTCATGACTTCCAGGTCGCGACTGCAATCAACACAAGAGCAAATGATGCGGCAGCGCGAGTGGGAGGCGAGAGAAGCAGCCAATGCGATGAAGCTGAACACCGAACTGACCAACCTCCACAACAACATAGCCGGCGTCTTGGGCCCACGATATGCCATCCTTCGCCGGAAGTGATGGTATGATTAATGATGATGATGATCATCATCATCATTAGATCGCCATTTGCGACATAACTGTCTTGTTTATATTATCCCATAATAATTGCTGTGCTTCTCTTATTACCTTTTTTTAAACAAATTTTCATACCATCACCACCATCTTCACTAAGAACACAACAGTACAAACAGCTACCACTACTACTACTACTACTACTAGTACTACTACTACTACTACTACTACTACTACTACTACTACTACTACTACTACTACTACTACTACTACTACTACTACTACTACTACTACTACTACTACTGCTGCTGCTGCTGCTGCTGCTGCTGCTGCTGTTACTACTCCTCCGGTAGAAGTTATGCAGAGAATAAAATGGTATTGCTCAGCACGGGTTAGATTATGACTGAAAAAAAAAAATGCTTGCCTTTCGTGGGATTTGAATCCTAAACTTAAAGTTTCGCCGGCAATCGTGGCTTTGCCACTCAGAGAGAGCATGGTTTACATTAAGGCAGCACTGCGCTCCTTAATAAAAAGAGGTTTATGTCCAAGGTATTTTCTTCACCTCCTTGAGTGACTGGAAAATACAGTTCGCCCCAAATACAAGAAATGTGGAAGCACTAACTATCGTGAACACTCCATCCTCTGCACCTATCCCTTCATCCTCACTTATTTATCAACATCCGCTTTATATTATTTTTATAATATCAACGCCATGCACTTTATTATCATCACTAATTGCTTTAGTAAGATGAAAAAAAAAGATGATCTATTCAAAATAACAATATCACCACTGTTTTTTATACCATATCAGATGATAAATTATTGGATAAAACCCGGTGCTTCGACACGCCAGCCTGCAGACAATGCGTTGAAACTGTAGAAAAATACAGGGAGGATGTGAACCAAGAGGGAAACAAGCATGAGTTATAACCTGTGTGGTGTTCACTCGCTGAATCTGGGCCCTGGACATTATCATCCCAAGAGGAAGATCAAGTCTCTGAGAATTAGAAAGAATTTCTTCCCTGTACTTGACCCCTCGGCTTTGACAAATAGTATTTCGCGTTCTTTCACAAATTATTTTGCTAGAAATAATTAGAAAGAATTTCTTCCTTGTATTTGACCCCTAGACTTTCACAAATAGTATTTCGCGTTCTTTCACAAATTATTTTGCTAGCACTTTAAACCTAAATCAGTTTTCTTATAAAATTATAAGGATAAACAAAGCACAGTCAAATTGACGACGTTCCTTTCTGACTTCGCAATAGATTGCTTGTTGTGACTGCGTGGTTTAGAATCAAATGACATGAAATTTCACCATATTAGTGTGCAGTTTAGTTAAAACTGCTTTCCAAATTTCTTGGACTAAGTTTCGACAACTGATGTTTCACATCCAGTAAAAATTGAAACACGAACTTAGCAAGATTCCTACCCTATTACTAACTAAGTTGGCTCCACGAAAGTTGAACTAGATGATCAGACACGTTTCTTTACAAGTATTACAGGACAAGTAATTTTGGTTGCATATAACTGTGTTAGTCTTTATTATTTTTTATGTTAAGACAGACAAGATAGTATTAGAACTACCCTCAGGATAAATATTACGAATCTCTTTGAGTGCGACTTTCTTGGCTATAGAAAGCAAGACTGAGCAGATCCTCTCTGCGGACAGAGCTATTTTGGGATGAATTATTCAAGTCAACTGAATGCTCTAATTTTTTTACGAATTTTACAAATGATTTTTACACGAATCTTTTTTATGTAATTTTCTCAATAAATATTTTAAAACTGGAAAATAGTTCAAACTTTTTTTTAGTTGCTACTGAAACCTATTTCAACGCTTCTAATTTCCCCTAGAATGAGGTTATATGCGATTAATGCATGTTGTTAGACTCACATTTTCGAAACGGCTTCAGCTTTTGCTTTTTATTGCTTTTGATGCCTTTTTGTAGCATGTTTTTCAGATACAATTTTCTGACGATAGCAAACTTCTCACTTTAAAAAAATTTTTCAGACAAAAGCTAATCTTTACATAGCTTATTTGCAGTCTGCTGCAAACATAATGCAATAACGTCAGAAAGATGATGATGCATACCTTTACAAATCTCTCTCTCTCTCTCTCTCTCTCTCTCTCTCTCTCTCTCTCTCTCTCTCTCTCTCTCTCTCTCTCTCTCTCTCTCTCTCTCTCTCTCTCTCTCTCTCTCTCTCTCTCTCTCTCTCTCTCTCTCTCTCTCTCTCTCTTTCTCTTTCTCGTTCTCTATCTATGTATCTTTCTATATATCTCTCTCTCAGATATATTTTCTCCTATGTATCATGTAACTGTTAAATCTATATGGAATAAAACTGGTTAGTTCATGGACGAGTAATACATTATTTAATAGAAACTCCATTTTGTAATAAATGATTGGTTGCTTGACTGGGTACTTAACAGGCCCAGTCCACCATTAGCGGTGATCTCATGGCCTCCAAAAGAGATCGTTTATTTGCTCTTTGATAATAGAATCCAACACACAAGAAAGATAATTTTCCCATACTTTATCTCACGAAGAACACGTCTTTTTTTTAATCACTTTTGAGCCAAGGGATTTACACCGCTGCGATAAATCACTTTTGAGCCAAGGGATTTACACCGCTGCGATAAATGAGCACGTCTTTAATTTTTACTTTTAAAAAAGTAAAGGAGAAAGCCTGAACAGAAAAAAGGGAGAAATCGAGGAAAGGATGGTTGGTGCGGAGACGAAGACGAAGAGAAAATAGAAAGAGAAAATAAATGTTGATGATGATCATGATGCCGATATGGTCACAACACCTTGCAATTCAAGAAAGTTTTTAGCATTGCCCCTAAAACGTGGATGACCATAGGTGAATTTACAACTTAATTGAACTGCTTGCTTGAGAAAACTTTCTGATATAAAGATGGCAGCAATGAAAATAGTCTCATTTTAAAGAATCAAGTAGTGCAATTTTTCGCTTCATCAAACTCACTCTAAAGTGCGTCATGCAAAAATTCGAATTCCAAGATTAGGTATTTCATTCATATAAAGAAGATCCTGCCATATGGAGTCCCTGTAGTATTTTTTTTAAGTTTCATTTATTATTAATTTTTTTAAACGTTTTTTTTTATGAATGCAGACTTGAATTGGTACGCCTCTGAACATATAGAATTTTTTGTGTGGAAGTAGCGTCAGTTCCTTTGAACCGTTTCACTCATCCTCCAAACAGAACCTCAGTCATCTTTTTGCTCAACAAACCCAGAAGTTTAAGCTTAAATCTAAAATGAATTCTAAAAAAATTGTTGGTTGAATGAGAGACTGAAACAATTAAAACTTGAAAAAAATGAAGCAGTTAACTTAAAATATCAGTAAAAACTTTTACTTGACCTCTCTTGAAAAAAAAATTGAAATCCGCACAATCGTTAATAAAAAGCACTAAGGTTTTAAGTTTTACACATTTAAATATTGTCAGAGTAATAGGTTGATAGTTTGGACTTTATGAGTAATCTGAGGAAATCTTATAAATGATTATATCCTCTAAGTAGCATGCAACCCTCATTGAACGTGGTAGCATTGAAATATGGTTGCTGTGAAATATTTTCCTTCTGTAGTATAAGCAAACATTGGGTTGAGCTTCACATCAAACAGTAACATCCAGCAAAAGTAAACAAGAGTATTAATGCCGTCAAACTGACCGTTACTGTGTGCAAACCATGTGGCCAGTTTGTTATGGACTTAACATATCTCTCATAAACGTTATCTTTCATTCTGATGTGACGAAGAGAAGCGGCAGATTTCCACGCGGGTTTGTATGCGTGTAGAAGGAGGAAGAAAGAACAGCTGGAAGAGAAGGACGAATAGGAGGAGGAAGAGGACAGGGCATGGAATTCCTGGTATGGTATACCTTTAGACTTCCATCTCGGGTTCGAATGTAAAAACGGTGCATTTGGCTTTGTTTGTAAGATCAGTTTCATCAGAACTGATTCCTTCTATTTAAGATCTTTTATGGTCATAATTTTTATTTCTACAGCGACTTATTCTTTTGAGTGAGCATTTTTTGGAGTTATTTAAGTGTGTCGTATGGCTATATCAAGCTGCTTCCATGAGTTTCACGCCGAGATATGAAGTTCGTCTTTCACATATATCATTTTCTGTAAAAAGATTGTGAGAAGATCTAAAATCATTAAATAGCGATTCCGTGGCAGGCAATTTTGTAGACAAAGTATTTTGGCGATTAAAAAAAAATACAGAGAGTCCACACAACACGATGTGGTAAGACTTCATTCAATCAAAGGAGAATTATTATCATCCCATTGTACCTATAGATCGAAGTAAACAATACTTGCCCCAAAGACCATCGAATTTGAAGACAGGCGATCTTGACATACGTCGACTTCTTTACCTTAACAAAGTGTCTTAGTTCCGAAGCGACGAAAGGTAGGCCTACATAGAAACATTCAAACATGCTTGAAAAAACAAAACCAGTTATTAAAGGGAGAAACATTTAATCCCGCATACGCCTAGTAGACGGCATATGAAATACCCAAGTGAAGAAAAAAAACAAAGAATAATTGGTTATCTTGCGAGAGTACAAAGTCACCAAGTCTATAGAATTCGAAAAATTAAAAAAAAAAAAAAAAATAATTCTAGTTTTTATCAAAGTTAATTTTGAGGTTCATTTTATAATTTTTTTAAATACTATTTTGACGAAAGCACAGCGTTCAGTGTAAAACAGTGGCAGCAATTGTCCTTAATAGGCTGATGATTTAGGAAGGGAGACTATTTTAGCCTTTAATTGTTCGTCTTGGTCACCAATGAATTATTTATGTTAAAGATATCTTTCATGGCAAAGGTCTTATTGAGACCTTAAACTATGCAGATGTCATGACGCTTTTCCTTAAAGACGGACACAAACTTCAAAAATGGACCTCCACGAAATAGAGCTGCTTGCCAAGGTGTCAGAATTGAAATTAAATAGGATACAACAAATAACCATGTGTGTGAATGAAAAAAAACTGTGATAAGAAAAGAGAAGATATTTTTTTATATGTGGGAAAGAAAAATGAAAAACTCTAGAAGTTTATTTCAATCCGAAAAGAGGCATTGCTCATTTAAAAAAAAGAAATTAAGAACTGGAAAACAAAGACCTTATAGAGCCAATTCAAAGAAAGTCCAAAAGAACAGTTTCCATTGATGGGATAAAGCCAAAACATTCCTTTTATCAGAAATAAAATTACACCCTGCAGGGCATTCCATACCCTATGGAATTTCGACAGAAACAGCTAGCCTTATCTTTTGATTTTTCTGGGAAAAAGTGTCCTCAAATGCAATAGCATCTGGAGTAATGACTACACAGTCATATATTCATTCGTATCATTTACTCATCTTTTTACAATAAACATTGTTTGTCTCCTTTTTCTTTGCAGACAGCACATCTTCGTATTAGTTATTAGTTTTATTTTGAATCTCATGTCTTGTTAAAAAATATTCATGTGGCTTATAATTTATCTGTTAACACTCGAAGGAAGGCTGTTCATTACAAACCGATCAAGAACCTCAAAGATTTAAGGGGTTGTAAAATTCACCGATTTCCAAGGAGAAATTTTCTTGACCACAAGGACATCTAGATCTATATATCGGCTATGACTGACATTACCAGCTCTTGGAACACTCCTCGTATAGCCATACTGGCGACAGTGACGTCGGCCTTGACATTGACTCTAGGTCTGCTAGTGGGCAGGTTCGCTATTTCCAGGGGCGGCCATCAGAATGGTGTATTCCTGGCCGGCGCCCCAGCTAGGCTTATGGACACTGAGGATCTCGACGTAGCCTCGAAAATTATGGATGGAATCGATCCTGCGAGAGTCGAAGAAAATCTCAGGTGGGTATTATTATGACATTTACTGCAATGATCCATCCTTTCCGCCCTCTTTTATACTCATTTATCTCAGCTTCTGGTAAAATTAAAGAGAAGTTCGGTGAAAGAGTAAACTTACGCTCGTACTAGCATATATTAATTATTTCTATGGTGGTTCTTTTCAGTTAAGTGTTTTCTCTTCCACATTCACCAATAATCTATTAATATATACTCCGCAAAAGTCTGAAATAATGGGAAGTTCATTTTTTTTTCTGATAAGGCAGAGAAATTTACAAGTCCTGGGTCTGAAATATAAAAATCATAGAAGTCGTAAAGGCTAAGATGACAGAAAGAGAGATTAAAAAATTACAAAAGACGTATCATCATACTATATCAGGAGAAAAGGTTTTCGGGTTCGGTATTAAATTTCAACAATAATATTAAAAGATGGATTCGTAGAAGTAAAAAATAAATAAAATACTATTACCATATCTTTATTATGGTATTAATATTTTATTACTACAATGTCAGCTTTATACATTTGGTTATGTAAACTTCATCGCTTTTCTGAATGAAAAACAAAAGTAGGTAAAACGTTTGTAATATCTTTCAACCCGTTAAACTATTTGGTAACCATCTCCACCCCTTATGCTTCTAAAAACTGTAACAAATTCATCTCTCAACTTATATTCAAGGGCTTTATAGTAGCGCTGCCTGTAAGCGCTGATTATTGGATTTTACAAATTTCATGTGCTGTCTATAGCCAGATAATCTCTTTATAAATCGATGGACCGAGGAAAATGCAGGTGAATTGTTTTCCCAAGCAATTACAACATGAGCAGTGAAAAAAACCGAATCCTGCAACCGCCGAATCACGAATCCGACACGCCATGCACTTTGTTACGCTGTACAACACCATTTAAATACTTAAATAACAAAAAAAAAAATCAAGAAAATAATTATAGATGAGTGCGTAAGATTATGCCGGTCAAAACTTACATAGTCAATAATTCTTAAGCCTGCCTCTCCAAAATGACCACAGATTGCTTTTCAACCTCTTGCAATCAGAGAACTGACACGGAAGCCGCACATCGCTGGCCGCACAGCCGATTTTGAGCTGGTAGATTTCATCAAGACCAGATTCCTACAGTACGGCTTGCAAGTGCAGATCACCCCTTACGACGTCCTACTATCCTATCCCAGCGACGAAGTGCCAAACACTGTGCGACTTTTGGACGGCAAAGAAAACGTTTTGTATGACAGCAGGAAAGACGAGAGCAAACTTAGCAATGCCCCTGGAGTTGTGAAACCTTTCCACGCTTTCTCTCCTGCGGGGCTGGTAGAGGTGGGTGATGAAAAGAAGTAGAAAGATCAGTTGTGTAAAGGGGCTGTTGTTTTATGAGAAGTCATTGTTGGTAAAATTATACAGTTGAGATCGATCACTGATAAGATTAAGATTATCTTTATGAAAAAACCAGTGATGAGAACCTATAACACATATGATGCCATTGCCACTTTAAATTGGTGAGTGTGATACATGGTTTTCTTTAAGTAGCAGCCAACCTTGGATTTCAGTGTTGTATTTTAACTTGTGATGGCTAATAATAGGTTATCAACGTTAAGATTTACATTTGCTTTGGCGAGCCATTTTTCATTCAAAGTAAGGGTTTTGCACCTTGGTGTAAATCGTTTTAAGATACGAAGTGAATCAGTAGTAGGTAATATTATGTGATCTCCTTAAAACTATTTTATCATTACAAGACTCAAGTGTCTCCATTGTAAACTCTTTAGGGACAGTTGGTGTATGCTGGCTATGGTCGAGTGGAAGACTATGATTGGTTGAAGTCACACAACATTGATGTGACTGGACACTTGGTCATTGTGAAGTATGGCAAGATGTTCAGAGGTGACAAGGTGATTTTCTCTTCAGTTGGTCATCCTTAAAATTACTCATTTTTGCTGGATTAAATCTATTTTACAGGTTGAAAGACTCGTAATGGTGACCTTATATGATAAGAATCATTTCATACTCTTATGCAAGCCTAAAATATTTGAAAATCAATGTAAACTGAAGTCATCGAAGGACAGAGAAATAAACAAATTCAAAGAAGAGAATATGTTAGAGAGAGAAAGATAGATAGATAGATAGATAAATAGATAGATCATTAGAGAGAGAGAGAGAGAGAGAGAGAGAGAGAGAGACAGAGACAGAGACAGAGACAGAGATAGACAGAGAGAGACAGAGAGAGAGAGTCAAGACAGACGGACAAAAAGAATTACAAAAAGATGAAGAGAAATAAACAACGAGAAATAGATAGACAGAACAAGAGACGCTATCACTCTGCAATCGACTGCAATATTTTTAGGAACACGGAGAACAATGCTTGAAGTAAAAAAAAAACAAGACTTCCAAATGAAAACGTATTTTAAACGTGAAAGTTATATTAACCAGATTACTCATACATCAAAAAAGAAGAATTTGATGATAACTCATTGTTCGATATGTTTGCTCAGGAGCTCAGCCTACTTAAAAAGCAAAAAAAAAAAAAATACAAAAACAAAAATGATAACCTAATTCTCTTTTCTCTTCTGGAGGTGGACATAGCCCAGACAAATGGTGCCGCGGGTATCCTCATGTACACTGACCCTGCCGAGTTCACTGGCATGAAAGGCGGGGATGACAGGGTGTACCCTAGCACCTGGTGGCTGCCGCCTGACGGGGTCCAGAGGGGAACTGTATTTACTGGAGAGGGGGACCCTCTCACTCCTGGATATCCTGCGAATGGTAAAAGATAGCGCATTGTATATAGGAATCATTTACCTGGATTCTCAACTACGCTTATGCAACGAGGCCCACAACGAAAGGCGCCACATAGCTTAATGGTAAAGCGGTTTTGAACTTATTATACGGAGAACGGACGTTCAGTTCGTGGCTGAGTCTCCTGGTATTGGTCACCTGGTAATGCCGTCGGATTTCGTGTGACCTGCCTTACCTTTGGCTTAAAGCCTAAAAATTCTCTGGAAACTAAGTAATGATAAAACTAAAAAAGAGATAGATGTGAGCTGTGATCAGCAAATAGTAAATGACTGGTTCTAAAGCCTGTCTCTAATATTAGTAGTGCATTTGAACATGACGTCAATAAAATAATGGAGTTAGAAACTTGGCTGTAGATTTGTCCTGCTTCACCAATTTAAATGTGGCCGACAGAGCGAGAAAGAAAAAAAAAACCACTCTCTAAATTTCAAAACGCAGCGACAAACTTTAAGTTATTTCATAGGCCATCTTACACATATAAGTTTATAAATAGTGACGACTTATTTTTCTTAAAAGTAAATAAGCAAAATATTTTCTTTCTTTAGTAAACCAAAGAGTAATCGTGAGATTTCTTCTTTGTCGGAAGGTCCGACCGATTCCCCTCAAAGAAAAAGCACAAAATAATTCTCTTTCCTCAGACTTAGCTTATCGCTACAAAGAAGACGACGTATCTCTTCCCAAGATTCCCTCGCACCCTATCGGTTACGGAGCAGCCGAAAACATCATGAAGTGAGATATTTTCATTTCAGTTATTTAGTGCTCCGTATATAAAGCAAACATACGGTTGCAGTGGTGTTTCGTCAAGATGAATGATTGAATCTGATGCAGAAAACGCGAAAAAAAAAAAAAACCGCTTAATGATCCACTAAATAATATAACAATTGTTTTTGTTTTACAAGAGTAAACTAAAGTGAATCAAAGCATAGTGACGCAGTTATTGGAAGCAAAGTAATATGAAAACATTTTTTCAATCAGGCTATAATAGAACATAACAACTGGCGGCAGATTGAAACGAAATAGTATTTCAAATTGTTATAGAAGATCAATAACAGAAACCGGGTGCCCAGAGCTTATGCAGAAAGAAAAAAATAGTAGACGGCTTAAAGTTAACTTGCTAAGATAAGCTTTGTAAACGGAATTTATGTTTTGTTGCACCTGATTTCGAGTTTAAGAAAATGGAATAACCACATTGGCGAGTGCACAGCCGTAGATCACGACTTTTACCAAACTGACACTGTCCTTGCCATGCTCTTCGTTTCAGGCATCTGGATGGATTGAAAGTTCCCGAGGACTCAGATTGGCAAGGTGGCATGAACATCTCGTACAGAACTGGCCCAGGTTTTTTGGTTCCTTCTTGGTAGGTGCTGTCAATATATGGAGCAGGTAGGGAAAGTAAGCGTGCATCATAAATGGTTGTATAAGCTGGTGCAAGATTCTATGTTGAATAAAGGTGAAGATCGTCATGTAGACTTAAATAGGGTGGGGGGTGGGGGGTGGGGGGGGGGGGCATGAACACCATTATTGATGTAACTGAAGACTCAACTAGTATGGAGGCATTATACAGTTTCTATATGAATGATTTATAACTTAGATATAGCTCAGCCCAAACTCTAATTTAGATTTCCTCCTTCGGCGATTTAGAGCTGGGGTCTAAATTTTGGGTTGAGGAACACTGGATAAGTCTCTTTTCAATTTTTCCCTGGCCCTAAGCATTTACGATAGTGCATTGAAAACGATTATGATGATCAATATATGCTGCAACTTATTTTTCAAGTTACAGAGACATAAAGAATGGACATATAACTTTCGGGTGGTATTAATATAGTCATCTTCAATTGTCACAGGAAAATACAGCTAAATGTGACAAGCCGTAACCAGAGAGCAAAAGTTGAAAATGTTTTTGGGATCATCAAGGGCAACATTGAACCTGGTAACTATGTTTCCTCTTCTCCACAAATTATCATAACTGTGATCATAGTGATTTAGAATATTATTTCTGAGGCGGATCTATTCACCTTCTTGCAATTGCAATGATTATAAGCTAAGAGAAGCTTTGTGCTTGAAGATTTATATTTACAATGACCTTAGTTATTTTAGACATACCTTTAAAGGCAAATCTTGACTACCCTCCCTGTCACCTTGCATGCGCCGTTAGATTTGTAAGAGGGGGGGAGGGAGAGGGAAATTTGTACATTTAATCAGCCTTTGTTTCCTCAGATCGCTACGTGTTGTTGGGAAACCACAGAGACGCCTGGATCTATGGAGCTCTGGATCCATCAACAGGTACTGCCGCCATGCTAGAGATCGCCAGGACTATGGGAGAGCTTGTCAAATCAGGTACAAACGCAAAATAATGATGCTATAATTATATAATTATACCCACTCTTAAAACATCAATGCTTAATCATTTAACATTGAAGATTGATAAAAAATTGGTTCGGAAATGAAAAAGAAAGGGAAATGGAAAACAAGAAAAATGGAGATAGAAAAACGCGGGATGAAATAGACACGTCTACAATGAAAGAAGCTATCATAAAAAAGGCTTAAAAAAAGGGTGAAGGAAATTACAGGCTAGCGAGAAGGTGGGAGAGGAGCACAAAATAAAAACAACTTTGACATCGCAGTGGGTAGTTAGGTGATAAGTGATGATGATTGTGAAGACTACGACGAAGACGTTGACGACATCGATGACAATGCTGCTTTTGGTACTGATGATGATGAGGATGATGATGATGATGATGATGATGAGGATGATGATGATGATGATGATGATGATGATGGGGGAGAGAAAGGAGAAGAGAATAACAATGTTTATGATCATACGGATAGCCAGTACGATGAACATGCTATTGCTAATATTGATGCTGTTTATAATGATGTTGACGATGAAGAGAATGCTGGGGGGTTTGTGTTGAAGCTGATAACTTTCAGAAGAAGAGGAAAAAGAAGAAGAATGAGAAGGAGGTTGAGAGAGAGAGAGAGAGAGAGAGAGAGAGAGAGAGAGAGAGAGAGAGAGAGAGAGAGAGAGAGAGAGAGAGAGAGAGAGAGAGAGAGAGAGAGAGAGAGAGAGAGAGAGAGAGAGAGAAATATATTCAGGTCTGGTCCCACCACCTTCGCAGGTGATTGGCGGCCTCGGAGAACAATAATTTTTTGCTCTTGGGGCGCCGAGGAATACGGACATTTTGGCTCTGCAGAATGGGTCGAGGTAAGTTTCTTCAAACAATTTGAGAACTATTTTGTCCAAATAGAGTTATCTTAATTTGACATGAACACTTCTCATCAAAACTGAAAGTTGCCAAAGTTTCTCTCTAGGCCTTGGAATTTTTTGTTTCCTTTTTTTTTTTTTTGTTCTTAATTTCCTGCTGTTGCATCATGCATTACTATTTTTGTTGTTTTCTTTTAAATAAAAAAAATGTGTTCTACAGCAATACGTGGCAACTATAAGGGAGCGAGCGGTGGCCTACATAAACATGGATGTACCAGTTATAGGTTGGTGAGTGAATGTATCGTATGTCTATGTATGTGGTTGCGACGATTCTGTAGAAATATTTGGCCATTCTCGTAGTCCAGAGTGATAGCTTGTGTGTCTTTCCATTCCTTGCGAAAAGCGTTTTATAAGCAGTATCATCGTCCGATCAAAATAAACAAGAAGATAAAAGTCAATGTTATGAAATTCTCTTAAAAATAGGTTCTCTCTAACTCTCATTAAGATTCAAGCTAAATACTTTAATCAAGAAGTTTGTTTATATCTTATTTAGATATGTGATGATAAGTCAGATAACTTCCTCTTGCTAAGGGCTAAATCTATATGTTAATAGATTTCAGATGGCAAAGATTAATGGTTTCATCGATTGCTTTTGTAAGTACAATCCACGGTTTCATTTGTTTTTTTTAGATCGTCTGTACTTTAGATGTCATGATTTCGCCTATTATTTATCTGAGCGACGTATCGATTCTAATGCGTAAATTTAAGCCTCGTTTTCAAAGAATTGCTACCTGGTACAGCTAGAGGCAGGAACAAAAGCAACCAAATATCTATGAAAGAACTGCTTGTTTAACTAAACTTCGACTTCGACTTTTTGCCGATGAAGGCACTGCACGTAAATATAGTGGCCTAAGAGTTCGTGTTACGGATAGTTGTGTATTATGACTAATACTGGAAAAGTGAAGATGATGTTTAGATGATGTAGGCGGGTCACATGCTGAGAAGTCTGCCTATCGAACTCTCAACCTCTATATCTCTTACAACAGGGAACGATACTCTCCATGTCGACGCCACACCTCTCATGCACAAACTGGCTTATGAAACTGCTAAAAAGGTAATAAAAGGAAATCTTTTATCAGCATAGCATGGCTCTCAAAATACAGGTAAAAGTTCTTTTTTTTTTTTTTCATGTTTATGATCATGTGGAATCTGGAGGTAAAATAGCCTACTGTGCAAGTTTTTTTTAATCTTGTTATCTGTTTTCAATGAAAATTGAGGTAAAGAGGAGAACTTTCCCACACTCACATAACAATAATTATGATATCTGTCCCAGAAAATGGTGCGACTCTTAGTCAATAAAAATCTTGTTCTGTCTTTATTCTTAACATTCAGAAGACTGAAATGACTTTTAATTAGGTTTAAGTATTTTAGTTTATGCTGTGGTCTTTGTTACATTAAGATGAGAGTCGAATTAAATGAACGCACGCGATATTTGTCGACAAATTTGTTAGACACAAACCAGAGGACACATAGAACTGTTTATTCCCCTTTCTTTCTTCAATGAAAATTCATAATGTAACTTGCTTTTACATTAGCATTCCATTGATTTATCCCGGCTGGCTCTAAGTGCCTTTAACTAATCGGAGCCTTTATGTGTACTTCCTAACGGCACATAGATTGTCTCTCTTGCAGGTACCGAACCCGAATCCATCAGAGCGGGCAGCTGGTCGCCCTTTTGTCTATGATACCTGGCTGCGTGTAGAGCCATGGCTGGATAGTGACAAACAGAGTAAAAGAATTCCGAAGTAAGTTAAAGAAAGCTTCACAAATGTTGAATAACACAATAAAAACAGTGCTCGACAATTAAGGAGCATGGTATATTTTAAAAAATTGTCGTACCTAGTAGTTCACGACTTCGAAGTTTCGTGCCTACTGACACTCGTTAGGTCGTGAACTTATCATTAAGCAAGAGTTTATCACAGGCATGCATAATCGCCATTCATCATTTCAAAATATTCTTTTTTATTATTTCTTAAGCAAGGATATCGAAAACTAGATTTACCTTCATGTGGAAGCCACTTAATCCACGCTAATCCATGTTTTACTACAGGAGGATGGTTTTTGACAGGATGTCAATTTACAAAACCCATGACTACGGTGATATATTGCTATAATAATAACTTCTGAACAACACGGGCTGTGCCGTTATACCAATTTTAAAACTTAAGCATTTAGAAATATTCTGATGACTTTGCTTGTCTTTTAATAAGAAGTTTAGGGAATTAAAGATTCCGCGAATCGCGCCAATCTCATACATTCCAAAGTTGCGGTATCTTATTGTTCTCAGAATTGGCCCTCTTGGGTCTGGCAGCGATTACGCTCCCTTGTTGCAGAGAGCTGGAGTTACTTCCCTGGACTTGTGGTACGCTGTTGATCCGGTAAGGGAGGTGCCAGGAAGGCCATCAGCTGCTTTGCTTTATTTCATAAGCTAATTTTTTTCACTGCCTTAAACCAGCAATACAACTGAACATTGCAAAAACCCTCTGCTAAAATCAATAGACACATGTACCTTTCAAGCCGACTCTCGTGATCGCCATGGCGGCCTGTTATTCATGCTTTAGACCATGTACCATTATTGCTTTTTGGGACCACGATATATTCATAAGTCCTAGCATATTTTTAGAGAAGATTTTCTTCAAGTATAGCGAAATTTGTTTTTCAAGTAGGCCTACACACTACAATAGAAAAAAATGACTATGATATCACCAACGCTCAGGATTTATCAGAACTGAGGACGGTCGGTCATAATACTTTTTATGAATAATTTGAGAGGAGTGTAATTCTGACTTTTTATTACGTTTAATTCTATAATGATCACTTCAAGATATTGTCAATAGTTCAACAGAAACAATCCTGTGTTTTTCAGACGCTCTATGACGTGCAATGGTACGCCCTATATCACACGGAATATGAGGTCTTTGACATTTACAAGTCTCAGTTTGACAAAGATTTTGAGGTAAGTGCATGTGGATTGTAAGGAGCGGTATAACGTAAAATTCATAGCTACTTAGTTACTGAGTTATGTTCTTTTCAAAACAAAATCATTGGTTATTATTGCAACCTCATTTGAATTGGTTTTTATTTAGTGCGATGATTTTGCCTTCTTTACATTATCAGTGTTTTAAATTTACTTTAGCTGTCCTTAGAGGTGCTTCCATTTTCAAACAGGATTCCCAAATTATATCATAATATCTTTTATGTATGTAAAACCTCATCATGAATTACTATTTGAATTTGACTCCTCCTGAAACGAAGCTAGGAACCATTGAAATCCCTGAAGATTCAAGACCCATTTTTCGTGTAGATAATTTTCAAGAGTGAGTGATCCATACGCAAAGTTTATGGACCTTTATTCTGGGATCATCGACATCAGACAGCACTGTGTTTTTTCTTATTTTTTTTAATGAATGCTAATAATAATGCTGTTTTTTTTTATTCATAAATGTCATAGATCTCATATAGACCACTCTATTTATCCAAGCATTTTTCTCTGTTGATTAAAATTTTTCATTTCCATCATTCGAGATTTATATGGAACGCTTTTATCGAATGATATCCCCCACATATATAATGTATTTTTCTGTGCTCAGTACCTGAGCGCCGTTGCGCGGTTTAGCGCCGAGGTGACCAGGTCGCTGGCGGACTCCCTCCTGCTGCCCCTCAGCCCAGCAGACTACAGCCGAGGACTCCTGGATATCTTACACATTCTGGATACCAATCATGGAACCGTCCTCAGAGAGAATTTGGATAATTTTGGTAGGAACTCTCAGTTGTCAAAGATCTGCATAAATTTTACATTTTGCCACGTTTAGGATGAAAAAATTTAGATTCTATTCTTGTTAATGGGTCACACAATTTATGTGTTATTTCTGTGTGTAAAACTTATCGTGTCGCATAAAATGTTAGCTAAATCTTCTCTTACACTCTTACACACACGCAACAGGCAACTTTTTAAAAATTCCATTCTTTATCGAAGGGTGATGATTTGAGACCGCCTCCTTTTTTTTAGATGAGGGGGAGGGCGAGGGGTGATGTTCATATCGCTAACATTTTAGACTTACATTCAAGTTTATCATAGTTACGGATGACATCTTCTGGACTAACAGTCACGGTAAATGTATCATATAAAACATGAAAGAAACCTTAAATTTAATTTTCTTTGTTTTATTTTTTTTTCTTCTGGCTGATCAAATCTGATACATGTATTAATTTAGAAATTCACCATTGTTCTCAATGATCACCGCCTGAACCCCTGCACCACCTCAACAAAATTGCAGAAAAGTTAGAGAAGGTGATCAAAGAGTTTGGAAAAGATGTAGAAGAATTTGAGCATCGCTTAAAAACGCTAGATTCAAACAAGTAAGTTTTACTTTTAGTCACTTAACTATTGTTTTAGTAGAAACATGTGCACAGCTTTAGTTTAGGAATTCAACTTGATCTTGAGTTTGGTAACACGTGTATCACTTTTAATACGACCTCATGAAATAACAGACTTATATGAAACTAGTTATAAAGATGGTTCAAAATAGATGACGAGCGAGGAGAATTGTGATGGCAAGAGATCATTATAAAGGAACGAGGAGGAAATAAAAGGGTTTGGAAATGTCTCGTGACCAAGTGAAATAAGACTCTGTGAATAGGTGGATCATGGGGAGTCGGTAGACAAAGTAAGTCTTATGTGTATTTAGTTTTTAAAATCCATTTATTCTTTATATTTTTTCTTATCTTTATAAGAACATTTCACCTAGAGGTCACTTTACTATTTGTCACTTTAATTTAGGGATTGCTTACATCAATAAATTTAAAGGAGGCCTTAAATTCTTTAGGCTAATCGCTTATTAGTTATGCATTTTGCTGCTTTATAGGCTCTTTTCATTAAAATTAAGAATATCTAACATCGAACTCATAAATCTATTGCCCCCACTCCAACCCTACCTTCCTCCGATGTCGCTTCCAGCCCGTTCATTGCCCGCCAGATCAACGACCAGATGGTGCTGCTAGAGCGTGCGTTTCTTGTCCCCGCTGGACTTCCACAACGACCTCTGAAGAAGTAGGCTAAATTAATGGTTACTGCACATAACTTGATATTTTTATTATAATTATAAATCCTTTGGCTTGTTTTCTGTTCACACAGCCTACATTTCTCTACTTCACCAATTGCAATACTCTACCAACTATTTCTGAACAGTTTCCCCATCACTCTGTATCTTCAATTTTCTTTTCCCCTTCCCTATTCGTAACTTATGTATATCGTTTCCCTGGATAATAGTCACCTTTTCCATTCTCTTATCCAGACATATTCTATTTGCCGAGAACGCTAACAACAGATACGCCGGTAGCAGTTTTCCTGGTCTGGGTGACCTTTTGTTCCAGATTGAACTCGACCCAGACCCTCGAAAACGCTGGGAGCGTGTCAGGCAGCACTTCAGCGCCATCTTACACACCATTCAGTCGGCGGGCGCCACGCTTAGAGAAGTTAGCAAATTTATGCTCGAGACCATGTGATCATTGAGCATTGTAGTGAGGTCTTTCAGTGTAAACTTTATTTCAATGAACTCGGATGCAAAGAACACCTTGCATTCAACGAACAGAGTAAAATCTCCATTTTTTTCCCTTCTATGACTCTCTTAAAATACCTTGCATCAAACGAACTAATCCCAGACCCGTCATCGGGTTCAACGAACTTCAAGTATTGGCAAATCTACTATAAAATGCTTTTCTACTTAGAAACTTTATAGTTGAAATTCAATCATAAGACTCCCTGTCGGCTGTTAAGAAATGCTTGAAGTGTATACTCGTAGGTGTTGGGCACTCAGAGTGTAAGCTACATTATTCCATAGCTACTAGGGATAGGGGAGAGCGAAGAATTGACATGCAGGGAGAAGATAATAAAAAAGAGAGGGGAAGGGGGCAGGAAGCGGCAGCCAATGCATGGAGAGATCATGATACAGGATCACAGAGCCAAAGCGGCGGTAACTTGGCCAATGGTGGGTGAAGAATAACAGACACGTGGTTAGTTGATAAAAACAAGGGAGATAATTATGTGGTAATTTGGCTTTGGTTGGTTACTTCCCCTGTAGTGCCTTATGTTATGGCTCCAACGAACCTTGCATTGAACGAACTTTTAAAAATGACCGAATTAGGTCGCTGAATCCGAGGTGTACTGTAATTGTTTCACACAAATTTTTGAGATTTGAATATTCGGAGCTCGCCCATCTTGTACGAAGCGTTAGCTGCATAGGGGCTAAGGTACATCTAATTAGATACCTTAACTCAATTGACAATCTGTACATTTAGTTTATGCCCATTCACTGCAGAGTAATTAGGAGTCCAATACAGCCCCGTGAAGAACAAAGGTGAAGAGACAATGTTCCCAAATCAGTATCACCAGCAACAAGAATCGAGGCTAGAACATAGAAGAGAAAAGCCTTACGGATATAGCAGATGCGGGCTTATAGGATAAAGGTGTTATAAGAGAACCACGTGGCTGGATAGAGTAGTTATACATGTACGATACATTCTTTTCATATATAGTAGTCTATCGATACTCGACGATTCCAATTACGAAAATTTTGTGTTTGAGACACCTGATACGAAAAATATTATAGCGTATTGAAGTGGGTTCTAAGAAGGCATTTAAGTTTCTGCACTAAACTAACCAGACATAGAGAACTAGTGGTTATCTATTTGTTCTGGCCACACAATTAAAAGAATTTAATCTGAGATAGGTTAGAAGGGTTAGAGTATTAGCCAAACTGTTTGAAACAAGCGTTTACTGTTCCAAGTACTAGCCTTTACAAATGTTTGGGAAGATGCATGCTTTCTCTTTATAAATTTGTTTTAATATCTGCATGTAAAAGAGTGCCAAGAGATCTAATTATAAAATTTGCATTAAGCGCTGCACATTCGATTCGTTTTTAAACTGATGTGTCGTTAAGAACATACATTATTTAATGTTTTTTTTATTCGGGAAACTCAAAAGTGTAGTTTAACCTATCAATCTCAAAATCAAGTGAGTGTATAAATTTATGCCATCCAGTCATTTGATATCCACTCTGGCTTCCCATTTAATAACAGTACTGTATTTAGAGATATCTTAAGCGTCCATCTCAAATTAATACTAGTTTTATATTTTTTATTGCTCTTTTTCTCACAGGTTGCGGAGTTGGTACTTGTATTAATTTGCTTTCAGACTTATATCCAATTCTTTCATAAATTTCATACGAGATTGGCTATAATTTTCTTTCTATCTATTGCAACCCATGTTCATCATAGTAAAGTTACAGACCTTCGTTTTATAAATCTGATGAATGCATTGTTCTTTTCATTTCCTTGTTTTTCCTATATTCAGTAGATCACAAGCATTCAGCTGTGGTTTTTATTCCAGCTTTCCCATAATGACATGTACATGTGTAGTTTTAAAAAAGCCTACATTTCATAGAAAAAAAAATATTTTCCTGCCTGATGTCACCCTTTAAAAATTTTGATATTTGCTTCCACACTTCCAAAACTCCTGCAAATACTCTGTATACTTCAATGACAGTAGCCTGACACAGAATTTGATGTTTGTATTACAAAAATATTATAATGTACTACTATGACGCTATTGGCACAGAACTGAGAGATTTAAAGGACTTTAAACAATTTTTGACCTTAAAAAAGTTTGTGTCATTAGTTGACCTCTTTTGAGTCTTGCCTCTTTCATTTGAAATGCATAAAATTTTTTAACAGCACTGCCATGCGACAAAAGCTGTTCTTTTTACTGAGTTTTGACTCAATCTGTTAGGGCCTTTTGAACAGATTAAAAATCAATACATGGTAGCCTGTTCATATCACCATTTATATCACAATGAGGAATAAAAGTCCATAAGTTTGTTTCCTCTGTTAAAACAATAAAAATATCAAGTTGCTATGAGAATGAGGATTACCCTTGAGTTGTTTTTAGTGATGAATAAGTTCATCTTGAAATTTTGGTAATCATTTTGACATGTATAAATGCGTCAAATCCTAGGAGTCTTCGTGTAGCAATCTTTCTGTGATAATAGTACCTTAAGATTATACCTGTACTTCTACATAGCTATAGAGAGTTACTGAACAACTAAATAAATCATTTCAACAGATTGCAGAGGACTGCAAAAACGAAAAAACAAAACAAAAAACAAATAAAACATTCCCCTACTGTTTAATTCTCAATGACATGTATAAATTACGAAAAAAAAAAAAAATCATAATGATATTTAGATTTGACAGAATTTATCGAAATTCAGTGAACTAACATTTTTAGTTAAAGAAATTCACTAATTTCACCAAAAATTGAACCACAACCCGCTGCAATCTTTTGATTGTTCTTCTATTGCAAATCAAATGAATAAAATGCTCCAAGACAGGATGTTTACCATTTGTGAAGTTCATAAAGACTAATGTTCATTTCTGTGAAGACGAAAATAGTTTACTGATCTAACTTCGAGGGTACTAGGATCAATTTTGCTGGAACTATTGGTAGATGGAAAAGAAAAAAAGGTCTGTTCTTTAATAGTTCAAGTTCAGATTCAAATTCATTCAATCCATAACAAAATGAACATGTTAGGAAAAAGAGCATGGAACTACAAAACAACAGCCCCAACTGACAGCAAACAATTTGGAAGAGATCAAAAGCTTGGAATTAGTATGTGTCCTTAAAATTTATTTGAACATATGTGCTCAGCCGTTGAAACAAAAAAAAAAAAAAAAAAAAAGAAACAACATATATCCTTGTATGTGTTAATCACATGCCAGTACATAAAAAAGTGAAATTTTTATTTGTACCTGCTACTCTATCTTACTCTTTTATCAGAGTTATTTGTAAAATAAATGTACACTTTCAGCAGGCTAATATACTAATCATCAAATATAAAAAACCCATAATAATAATCATAGGAAAAAAAAGGTGAATTGGGGTAATAGCTATGAAATTTATGAACCAATGTTGATCCTCACAAATAGAATGCTATCCTCCTAAAGCGAAAGAATTGTTAGTACATGATATCAATACCATAAGTTAAATTCCTTGGAAAAATTTTTAAACATTGTTTCATTTTTTTCATCATTTTCACAAGATACTGCATATGTCTGACTCTATGGTAAAAAATAAATATAACAATAATTTTTCATGGATATTTGTAAGACCTTTATAACGGTTGACATCTGTGCATACCATGCGCTTTTGGTTCTATAGAAGTCACTTTTTGTCAACTCACTCTTTCCAAAAACATGCACTTTAGCCTTTGTGGAGATAATAGGTAGCAATGAGAACATTGTAAGGAAAAACAAACAAAATCATTAAGGAGGGATACATGTTTACGGTAGTCTTGCTTGACTTTATAAGGTATTGTCTTATGAAAACTGTTTGTTGTGTTCAAATTAATCAAGTTTTGAACATCTAAGCTCTAAATATTACTCCAAGTTATCTTAAATAAGAACAAAGTTTCACAATTCTCCCCAAAAAAGGTAAACAAATGCTTAGAGTTGTATTGATTGACACAATTTTCTCCCAAACATTGATTTAATACATCTTAAGTCATGAAAAAAGACCAACAATATGACAACTATTATGTACAGATTCAAGTTAGAAACAAAAACACGCTTGAAATGAAGGAATATGATTTTCAATGCATGATGTATGCGCACTTGCATATCAACCATTCATCCACATAATTTTATCAACATAACCACTCTTCTCTTCATCTTCTGCTCTTTCTTTTAATTCATATCCATACATGAATGCAAGCAGAATCATTCATAGATGTGAAAGCTTTGCTTTATCTTTGTTTGTTCTGTGCTGCCTCTTTCCGCGTGGCATCCTGTAAGAGCTGTGTGTCACATTCATCAGCTGGTAGCTGTACATACCTCACAACAGATCCACGGATAAAGCAAGTTTTCACAGATAGCTGCAACAGAAAAGAAGAAAAAGAAAGCATAATTTACAGTTTTGATTGTTTATTAAAGATTTAAAAAAAACAACAGCAAAACAAACAGCAATTGCTCAGTGTCTTTGATTAAGGAAGACATACTTAATTGAGTTTAACAAATCTAATGCAATTTATCCAACTAAGAAAGTTCTGAGTCAGAATACTACTATACTAAAGTAACATATTTCCACATAATGTTGATACTGCTATTGCCAAACCTAATCTGTTGAGTTCCATCTCTTCAATTTCCTCTTTTCAACCTTGTAAATATAGTGGTTTCATATAGGATTTAGCCCTCTTAGAACCCTCTCTATGAAGCCTCTTTTGCTGTGAACTGTACTTGATGTAAAATCTGCCCATGAACCCACTTTTTAAAAGATTGTCAATCTGTAAAGCTCTGTCCACTTATCTAAGGAGTTGAATGCTTCTATCTGCATCTGATTTTTGGGTGAGTGTAGGGAAGAGAGAGGGAGCAGGTGAGGGGAAAGTGCAAGCATATACAATATTGACAGATTAAAAGCACCTTCTCTTATGTCATCTCTGTTTAAAAGTGTCTGTCAGACTAGAACACAGGCAGAGAAGTCGAAGAGTAAACAAAGTATTGATAAACAGCTGGAAAATCGGAGGCAGAGACACAGCTGGTATCGTCTACACAATTTAAAGCCCTGTCTGAACAAGAACAAAAGATTAGTTATCTGGGTACTATAAGCAGACAGGAGCTGAGCATCTTAATTATGTCCCTTAAGAGTTATCTCTCACTTGCTTTGCAAATGTCTGTCATGAATTGCTCTTTCTGTAGGTGAGACAAATGAGGATTTTTTAGTCCTTAGAGTGTTTAGTAACTTCCCATATGAACCTATCAGTCTAGGAACCTGTTTTTCTTGTTTCCAAAAGGGCAGATTTCTAAGTGTTATTTCTGTCTCCTTATGACTCTGGAGAATATGACTTGAGTCAGAGCAATATCCTATATAACATTCTGGTCTAAAAAGGCCAGGATAAGGAAAGGGCATGGTAATTTGGTAACATAGCAAGTGTGATTGTTAAGTTATATGTCAAATTTTCAGTCACACTCACTTTCTATAAAATTGTGATAATGCCAAGGCAGTAAATAGAGGGTGTGAATGTCTATTGACCTCTTAGGTAACTACATGATTGCATTAAACAGGATTCAAAAGCATAAAACTCCAGTGTGTAGAATGAACAGGGTTTCCCTTTGGTGATACTTTACATACAGCCTATATGCATAAACATTAAACTCAGAATTGTCGAGGCTTAGAAAAGCAAAAGACGAAAGAGCACAACCCAGGGGAGTGGATAGAAAGAATGAGGCTTAAGAAGAAGCCTCTCAAGACATGTCAAGAGTACTCAGAATTTTTTCCTTCTAAGTGAGAAGACAAGATCCACAAGCATGGATGAGATTTAAGAAAGAGGTGTCTGAAAAAGGAAGCACTCTAGATACGAAAGCACATTTGGCAGTTATGATTGATCTAAAAAATGAAAAAGAAGAATCAAATGTACTTCCAAATACGACAGCTTTACTAAAAGTTTAGAGCATTATGATTCTAAGTTCATGTGGTGTTATTTTCTTTTGCTAAGGTGATAACAAATAACTGCACCACTATAGGTAGAAAAACATCTTTTCAGAATACAGTCACTGTTTTAAATAGATGCTCCTTTGTGATTTCACGAAGGCTTCTTGGTTGGTTACGGTCTATCAGGAGCATCTTTAATAGAATTTGAGCTTATTCATGCGAATAAGCTATACAAAAACACTAATTTATTTGTTTCTTTATTCATTAAAAGCAGGATAGTTCTCCTCTGCCATGGGAAACTACTCTCAGCAAACTTAAATATTCTAAATTACTTAACTGAAGTCCATTTATACCAAGGTCTTAAGTTACAAGACTTTCCTAACTGGGAGATCTACTTTTAGGTCTCTTATTCATTTTATCTTCACCTTTAGTTTTAAAATACAGCTGTATTAATCACAGCCAAATAATAATAATTTAATATCACGCACAAAATTGTAGAATTCAACCTCTTACAAAAAAAAACATGAAATGTGAAGGCTTCAACGTTTTAGATAAAATTTCAGATACTTTGAGTTTTATTTGCTAATCCCACGAGGTCCATTTTAAACAGATTATGAAAAAATTCATTAACATGATTTTCATATATAAAATCACGCATCACATACCATGTGTGGATATTTCTCAGGATCGGTCACATTTATATCAGTTAGTTTGATATTCAAGAACTGGTCCACAGAGTGAAGAGTTCCACAAATACTGGATTAAAAAAAAACAACAAAAACAAGGGAATTTAAAATGACAAACTACAAAATCAACAATAGAAGTGGAACACTTGTATATATATCTCAAAGTACTAAATGTGCTCAAAACTACTTCGGTAGTTATATCCAAAGTAAAAATTTTCCATGGTGCTAGGAGATCCTCTTGATTTGAAGACAGTATGATGGTGAGGGTCAGGAAAAATTATGAAACCATGGCTATGTAGTTAACTATAACATTGACATATATTCTTTCGACACAAAATTATTTATGACCTGTTTTTGAGGAGGCCAAAGCCTTACAAGATAAAAAAAATTTTTTTTTTTTTAATAACAATGTATTTCACTCTCGCAAATATTACAGTCCTGAATTGTGATTTACAAATTTTCATATAAACAAAACAAAGAAAAGAAAAAAAAAAAGGGTATTGCAAAAAGAAATCTGACGAGGCTGACATGTCCTGAGCAATTTCTCACAGGACAATTCTTTCACAAACTTCACTCAAGACCAGAGCATATAATATATGCTGAATGAAAAAAATCACTTTTACTTACCGACACTACAGTTTGATGGAAAAGCCCTACTGTAGCGCTATAATTCATGGGGCTACTATTAAAAAATAGCATTTTCAAGGTATGATCAGCGTTTGAGACATAAATTACTACAAAATAATTTTCAATGCCATACATATAAAAATATGAAGAATTGCAAAATAAAAAAGAAATAGAAGCACTTAGAAGCTAGAAGTAGGTTACAAAGTTTCTGGATTGCTTACATAATGCATCATAATTCGCCTTCTTGAGTCTTTTATTTGCTTGGTGCATAAAAAGAAAAGCTGTGCCTCCACAAACAAATTTTTTTTTCTGTTTTAAAGTGAATAGGGCAATGGCAGATTATGCTAAAAAAATTTTGCAAATTATAAATTATAAGCCATAAGGTACCCTACATAACAGAGGGAAAACAATTGTGTGTACACAAATACACACACAAAAAAAAAACTAAATAAGTATATGGTTCCAAAATTTATATCATCAAAGTGTGTCAATAAAACTTTGAAAGAGCTGAAAAAATAAATGAAAAGGGTAAAAATATAATTTTAATATACACTGCAAAGCAAATGTATGGTGGATCTAGAACTTACCTTAAATCATTTTTAAGCTCCACAACAACCTCTTTTCCAACCAATGACTTGAAAAATGAATAAAAAAGCTGAAAATGAGATAAAAAAGCAAGGTAAAAAAAATAAAACTGCAAACTTTTCTACACTATTACTATTACTCTTAATGTTGTAGTGAAGAACAATGTCCATGGCAACTGCTGAGTTACAGGTGTCAAACATTCAAACATAATACACTTTACCTATACCATCTATTTTTGTTTCTTGTGCACTCAAAATTGACTGCATTTCAAAGAAAATCCTGATTCTCTTCATTTGCTAAGAAACATTTATGTGGTATTCTTCAGGCATAGTTGAATATATTTTTCACCTTAATTGATGTTCGACATCATTCTCTTTATTTTTTTAAACTGTGTTCACATTTAAACCCAAAACATTTAACTTTAAAATTATTGGGACTCATGAATTGACATAGCCCTCAGTCAGTGTGACAAACAAAATTCTACATTGTTCTCTTCTACTAATTAATCAACCTCTCTCTGCTTTCTTCTTTAAAACACTTTTGTCCTTCCCTTTCATCTCATCCCATAAATGAATATAAAAGGTCCTGTCCCAACTCTGGTCTATCCAACTAAATCTCTCTTAGGCAAAAGTAGAAAAAAGAAAGTCTTTTTTCATTCTCTTTCCTTCCTAGATTCTGTCATAAAGAATCTTAATTTTCTCCTCTCAAGTACATTTTTGAGGAAAGCCTGCATTATCTCAAACGCAATACTTCTATGTTATAGTTTCTTATGATCCCAATTGCCAATACCACAAGAGATTCTTTCCATCTTCATCTTGCTACTACTAAGCGCCCACATGCAGGTATAGCCATAGGGAAAATCTTTCTGCAATACATCACCATATAGGCTATATAGATGAGGTTTCTAGGCTGTAGATGCAGCTCTCATAATATTAGGCTACCAATTTTGTTATATTGTCATGTAAACATTATGAGTATGATGTGTATGTGTGAAGGTGTTTTATAAGGCCTTTGCATATATTAGTGATTTTTGTCCAATGGTAAATTAGGAAAGCAAACTTTCATCTGCAGACCAGCGGATAGTGATATTGTAAACTGAAAATCCGATCAATTTCTTTTTGGAAACATTTTTCTTGAAGCTAATTGGCTGTGGGAGCAGCACAGTCTCCCTCTCTTCCCATGGGTCACCATGTAAGATAACACACTAATGAATAGAAACAAGTTTAGGGTATGGTTAAGATCTTTCAATTTCATGACATGCCTTCTTTCACTCCAATATGTCCTTTCCTTATGAGCTTATCAACACTTCTTTGCATCCCTGTTAAAATAAGATAATTCAAGAAACTTAGCCGACTTTAAACTTCTCTTTTAAAAAGTTAAAATTTGGGACTAGATCTCAATATTGGCAGAAAAGATCTACAAAGAGTTTAGATCTATCTGATCTAGATCTAATTTTTAGTCTTTCGATGCTGATACAGTTTTACTTTCGCTTTCATTCTTTAGCTGCGATTGCAGCTCAATTTTTGTTGATATTATCTGTATCTTGGTTTACCCCTCAAACAACTTATAGATGTGAAATCAGCCAAAGCCCAAAATAACCCACCAAAGCCCTACAAAAGCTTGAAAATAACTATTCGGTATATAATCAAATTGAAATAAACGAACCATTTTCGTACAGTCCGCAGTGCTGCACCGCTACTTATCACACCGGAAGTGTACAATGTTCTTCTTCTTACTAATCGTAGCATAATGAGCCTACAGGTTCCGAAAATGGCCAGAAGGAGGAAATCAATGAACTTAAAAGTAATAATTGTTGTTGATACTCGGTGCTTGTTTTGATACGTTGCATATTCCTGATTTTTTTTTTTCGGATATATTCTAACGCAGGAGCACTTAATATAAAATAAAGTTAAAATAGGAGAAAATATACATCTGAATGTCTTAAAAATTAAATAACAAATTGACAAAACGAAATTCACTATCTGAATTATATATATATGTGTGTGTGTGTGTGGTGTGTGTGTGTATATTTAGTTTGAGAACAAGTTGAAATAATTGATAATTGTGCTCAACTGTGGAAGTTGTTCATAGTTATAGACGATCTTACCTTAAAGTCTCTGCATAGTACACAAATGTAGTTGAAGTTTATACATACATACATACATACATACATACATACATACATACATACATACATACATACATACATACATACATACATACATACATACATACATACATACATACATACATACATACATACATACATACATACATACATACATACATACATACATACATACATACATAGGCATATATATACACACACACATTTATATATAATATGTAAAATAAAGAAAAATGTACAACTACCTAAAGAGTAATCGTCAGAAATAGCCCCATACCATATATTCTGTGAAAACTCAAAGATTGAATAATTAATAGCCTAAAGATCCAACATAAATTTCAAAACAAGACGTCCCTTTCGTAGAAAATCTCCTTAGGAAACTTTGAAGTTATCGTAAGTAAAGGTGGAACAATATCTAACTTGTTAAATGCATTTTTATCAAAATTTCGCCGATTCTATAGTATTTATAGTAGATGTATAGTAATTTGAGGCATACACATTGTTATCGTTCGTCCTAGATGTTTGTGAGTCCAATGGCACGTGTGGTGCTTCCGGATACAATGGTTGTCTTTCGTGCGACTTGGGCTTTCCCAATCAAGATTACAAGTCACTCGGGAAGGCTAAGTAAATACCTTCGCCAAGAAATTCTCTTTATTAGGGAGCGTAGTGGCGCATTGGTATAACTATAAGCTATGATCTCTTTGAGTGGCAAGGCGATGGGTGCCGAAGCATCTATAAATCGATGGTTCTAATCCCACCAATTTAAGCATTTTCGATCATTTTTACTTAAAAGCCTTACCCTAACCACTGCTGAGTACTACCTCAAATTCTAGCTCTTATAATTCTTACAGGGAACGTCAGTCTGTTTCAATAGTTGCCGTAATAAACAACCTTATAAAGTAATTCCAAAAACAGCTGACGCGAAATTTATTTAAATGCAAGCAACGAAATAATAATAATAATAATAATAATAATAATAATAATAATAATAATAATAATAATAATAATAATAATAATAATAATAATAATAATAATAATAATAATAATAATAATAATAATAACAACAATAATAATAATAACAAGAATAATAACAAAAACAACAACAACAACAACAACAACAACAACAACAACAACAACAACAACAACAACAACAACAACAAAGCTGAAAGATTAAAAAAAAAGTCTATCAAGACCTGAAAATGTACTTTTTTTTTTATATTATCACTACATGTACATATAAACACTTCCATCTCAGACAACGCTGACTTCCGCTGCAATGTTTTTAACCTCAACGAAGAAGTTCGCCCTTCACTCACTCATTTACCGTCTGACTGTTTAGAACCTAATAAGCCGACCGGAGTTGAGTTTTCAAGATCCGATTTCAGCTTCATTTTATCTATCAGTAGCCATGTCTGGTGTCGTAAGACATTCGCTCACTCGCATAGTACCTGTTGTACGATCGAATGTAATGCAAAAGGCAACAACGATCTCAGGACCACCTAAAAACCATGTTGCTTTCAGTGTAAGTCAATATATATATATGTCTAGGATTACAGATCTTTTAGATTTGGGAATTTAGATCTAAACTAGATCTAGATCTAGATCTAGACACTTTTTTTATTACCCTTCTATAGGATCAGTTCTAAACTCATTTGGAAAATTTGGAAGGACCTCAGAATGGTATGGTACCTCTATTTAACTAAAGATGGCTTTGACTTCTGAGAATCGGAGTGGATCTAGATCTAGAATCTAGAGTCTAGATCTATCGGCCCAACTCATCCTAAGCGTTACAATTTTATTTTTCTTAATGAATTTGATATGCTGAACACGAATATGAAGGTTTTATATCAGTAAAATTGCAGACATCGGCCCACCTCACGTTGGGCTTCACAATTGAAAAATGGAAACTTGTAGTTTAATGAGATTTTAGCGCAACACAAAAATGCTTATATTTTGAAAAGTATTTATTTGCGACAAATAAAACCTTCATACTTGTGTTCAGCATATCAAATTCATTCAGCAAAATACAATTTTGAAGCTGGTGAGTTGGGTGAATATCTGCAATAATACCGTTGTACTTGTATTATAGTGCTGGGAACATGGGGTGGTAGGCAAAGCGTATTAGTGTTAAGGGCATCTGCTCCTAAATACAGCCATTTTTTTAAAATAACTATAAAATCTTATTTTAACCCCTTAGATATGTTTGTTAGGTCACTATTAGATGAACAAAATGTAAAAAAAATTTTTTTTTAAAAAAAAATTGAATAATGTGGCGGCCACCTCGATTTTTCAACGATATTTAGTCTTTGCCCTAAGGCTTATTTGTTTATGAACCAAATTACCTGAAACTTGTTGTACATAAACCTGATATTATTACACATGTTTGTGTATAAGGATTAGTAGATTGGTCCAATATAGCAGATTTTGTGGTGTTGTATATACATGAAAAAATAGGGATTTCAGAAATATTCGAAAATAACAAAATGATACCTCAATATTTCATGACAAAACAAACTTAGAGAAATATCCTTCTATACAAAGTTTTCTTTTGTAATAAGCTTTCTACACCTCAAATTTGAGCTGAATCAAATGAAAAACAAAAAAGTTATCTATAGGCATTTATGTAACCAAAATATACGTTTTGAGAAAACGACCGATAAAGATTTACGAAGGCTAAATCGAGGGGAAAATGTACTGAGGTTGGGGAAATTCTCAAAAAAAATGTTTCAAACTCCAATTCCAACTTCAAAGAACAACAAACGCAAAAAATATATTTCACTTATGCATTAGTGTTTTCACAACAACAACAAAACTGAGCTGGTACCTCTCAAAACATCCCTGCTCCATACGTCGGTCCTCCTTCAGCGGCGACAAGGCAAATCTAAATTTCTATAAAGTGTCTGGAAACTGTGCGCCCACACCACAAGACAAACTGCCTAAAGTACACCCTTTGTTGACTTGAAAGACTTTCCTCCCTCTTCTGTTCGGTCCCGCTGTTTCTGTTTCTGAACTCCACCAGGTCTTTACTGTCTCATTGCACTTTATACATTCTACTGCTAACTGAACTGCAAGTCTCCTAGCTTCTTTTACAATCGTGTTCAAAGTTCCATTTCTAAAACACTGGGGGGCAAGGGAAGCTGGCTATAAGGCTAACCACTTGAGATATATACCTGCAAGCATTCTTCCATTACTAAATTATATGTGACCTTCTTCCGTATACATAATCATTTTCTTCTCAGATCTAGTCAGAGATTCATTGGTGGCCAGATCAGGAATTTCTTGCAATCCTGGCAAAGTAATATCCACCTCAGTTTCACTCCCTTCATCATCACCCGATTCATTGTCAGGGTCACTTTCATTTTCATTGACACTATCATTGGAACTAGATCTAGCTCTAGATGAGGAGGGCTGAGCATGTTCTCCTATGTCTATGGGTCTAGATCTAGATCTAGATCTATTTCTTCTCGGCGTGGATGTAATTATAATTGGTTGAGATCTACCAATGTCTTGACCTAAATCTAGATCTGCAACTCTATCCTGATCGTCTGAATCATCTACTGGTAACTCTAGATCTACATTTTGATCCAACTCATTCATCGATTCAGTAAGTTCCTCACCCTTTTTTTTTTTGACTCTCTCGCTTTAGCGAGATGTAAAACTCTCTTTGTCACCTTTTTGCGTGGCGTTATAAAACTATTATCAAAGTATATATCTAATCTAAAAGTATGGATTTCAATCACACAAAAAAAGAATGCATGTTTTATAGATCCAAGTTCTCAGCTGATAAGTTGTTTACACTGGTTACCACCGGAAAATCATTGATTCAGCCTATCAAATTGCGAGAATAAACTGACCCAAAGGTCAGAGCATCATATATGGCATATGAAACCAGCACAGTCACGACCCTGTCATCATGGAAAACAGGGTCTAGAAATAGTATTATAGGGTATACCAGTAAAAACCAAGGAATTTCATTCATAGTTAGATGAAGAGTTCCGATCTTGACGATTACAACGATATATAACTCGATATAGTTATTTAGTTGTTTATTGTGGTCAAATGGAGTGTCAGACATGAAATGAACACATTTTGGGGTGCGAGGTCATGTGCAAAAATGTGAAAAAAGAAATTTATAACTGCTTTCAAGCTATTTTATGTTTCTTTATTCTTAAATAATTAGAGAAGGCAAAGAGACCATTACTGTGAGAGGTGAAAATTATCGACATTTACCCGCAGATGCCCTTAACTTAGTTGGAAGGTTTTTGGCTAATTACAATGTTATATGGCAGCCACAAGGGAAAATTGGTTCAATAGTGGTTTGGAGTACGTTATTGATTAAAGATAACACATTTAGTCCAGGTGTTGTACTATCAGTTTTGCTTTTTTCCAATATCGGATCCATTATGGCTGCCATAGAGACAAAAGGGCTGGGACTACACTGGGTAAGGAGTCGCATATTTTGTTAAAATGTTACAAAAAAAGAAACTTGTCCCAAGTGGTGAACATGTCAGATTGTTGCTTTGACTTTAACTATAAGCCTATCCCACGGTCGTCTGTATTGAAGTTGAAGAAACAAAATTCCTGTAGTTATGAAATCACAAATCTCAGCACTCTCTTAGGAAGCCACAGCTTAACACGCTACACCGCCCACTTCAGAGAAAATATGCTTCAGATCTAGATAGTATGTTTTATAATTTAAAGTTTCAAACTTGTGAATCAATTTTCACATTTATATCAATGCGAACTTGAGACTTGAAATTGATGATTTTCATATCAATTTGCATGCTCTAAACTAGGACAAAATGGAATTTTAGCAAAAAAAAAAAAAATTCAGGTTAAATTAGATGTAAATTGATATTATAATTGAACTTTGCAAGTTCTTTGAATAAGGGTTGAACTATGGTAAACCAAATGCCATGTTTCAATCAGTTTTTTTCATTTTGGTGTAAAAGTAAAGCTCATATGCACCTTAATACTATATTGCGATTTTCACCTCTAAAAAACTAGCTTAACTTTTTTGGAAGAAAAAAAAAATTATACTGGGGATATAGTGGTAGTGCAGCTTCAAAATGTACAAAACAATTCAATTTGATAGGCAGAAACAAAAAGCAATTTTTTTTGTAAGAAATATATTCAGCTTCATGGTGTTTCACTTCCTGTTCATCTAGTCAGTTGCAGAAAATAAAAACTTTTAAGGGACAGATGAATTATTTCTGGTCATTCAACTGTTGTTTTAACTGAAGCCAAAAATAGGATAAATCCATGCATAAATGCTCCCACATGTCTCTGTTTGGGGTCTAAATTAAAAAAGAAAATTTACAGGAGAGCATTTTATTTGGTGTAATTTACATGTTCTTAAAGATCAGGCATGTTTAAATCCTGCCTTTGGGGAAAATGCTACCCATGTTCAAATGTACACTAGCCCGCAGCCACTGTCATAAAATCAATTATAATTAAACCTTAATGGTTCAAACAATGTCAGGCTGAATGATTGGCCACCACACATTTTCATATCACAAGATCTTGCTGTCTTTGCAAAAAGTTTGGATCAAATCTTGAAACCATATTTTTGTAAGCTAAGTTTTTTAGTGGGTATTTCAGGTAAAATTCTTATTCTAAATATGTATAGATATCTGGATCAGAGGAGTAAAGTTTTCTTTCAATGTTTTCTATAGGATCATGTTAATTGGTTGATTTTGATTGATAATATAAATTTTGAATAAAAAGTAAAATTTGTATTTTCACACAATATGTACATTGCAACATGTATAGATATATATGTATATATGTAACAACTATATGAAATTTTCATGTTAATTTCTATTTACCAGGAGAAAGTGATGTTGGGTGGAACCATGTGTGGACTAATCCTTACCCCTATGTTGTGGATCCTTGCCAATGTGAAATACTACAAGAACCCTACAGGAGCACCTCAAGAAGAATGAAGGCACTAAAGACAGACAGTGTACACAGAATAGCATGCATGAGACGGGTGTTATACACAGAGTGGGAAGGAAGCTATACCCTCTACTACTGATGTGTGAAAGTAGTTCGATTAAATGACATTTTAGTATTTATACAAATGCAAATTTCTTTCTTTTCAGGTATTAAATGTTGCCATTTTTCATTTTATTTTACGCCTTTTTGTTTTACTACTATTATTTATTATTTGAGGGTTAGTAGAGAGTCCATGAGCTTCAAATAGTTCTCAGACATTAAGACACAGCTTGTGTCCTGAAGGTCTGTTTCATTCTAAAAAAAGAATCTTACAGTAAGTCCTTTCAAGCTGAATATAATTTGTCTGTGATGCTGTTTGTTTATAAGGGTAATAAACATTGACAGCTATGTACAAAGGAGACAAGGGAAAAAATAATGAAACAGAAAAACGCTGAATGATTTCTTTTTCAAAATTAAAAGCAATCCTCTAATCGTAATACATGTATTAATAATGGAAACTTTTGCCCACACTGTTATTCAATTCTTACACCCACCCACATAAAATACATGATTCATGCACACACTGTCTTAGCAAACTTGTATAAATATATGTGTATCTCTAATACATAGATTATGTCAAAGTGCATGTATAGTACCTGTGATCAAGAGAAAACTAAAATTTTGGTTTTTCAAGTGGCCAGCTAGTTTCTTTCATGGTCTCAAAACTTTTGCTTGCTTGTGGGTCTTATAATTTTAAATTCTTAAACCTGTGTATAGACCTGAGCTTTTTGGATCTAAAAATGAATACTGAGGCATAATGGGACTTTATATATGGAGTGCATTTAAGGCGATTATTTACTGAGAAGTTAGGAAGTAAAAAAAGTAAATTACATGTATTTCATTAACATTGAACTTTAACTTGAGTCAAATTCTCATAGAGAAAAACATGAACATATTGGGACTCTATAAAGTTTCAAATTGGACATAACTTTAACATTACTTGATCTGTGGACATGTATAGGATGAGAAGCAGAATTTGTATGACTCTCACAATATAGAGTGAACCTTGGATATGAAGAGATAAATATACATGCATAACTGTACTCTTTGTATCGGAGATCTCATTTTCTCATTACATTTAAATGAGATTAATAACAAAAGATTAAACAAATAAACAGGAGCAGATAAACAAAAATCATGCAACCTGACAAAAAGTGATTACATCATGCAGTTGCTGCTTTGTTTGCCAATATAAAATTATGTGTCCAAATTTCAACAGGCCCATTTTACTTTTGCCAGTATCATTCTCTAACTCTGGCCTTATTGTACTTGTATCATGTCCACTTACACACGCTGATAAATTATTGCATCATAAAGCAAAGGCTTAAGCTTGTTTGCACATCTTTCTAGACTTTGCTGTTTTAAGTTAACTTTGGCACATTATTACGCTTGTTAGGGTTTTTAAAGATGATCGGTAAATTGTTCTTTAATGAAAATGTTCTTATCAAAGACAAAGAGGAAAAAAAAAGGGGTAGGGATGTTTACATACATAGTTGAGCCCAAAAATTGGATCTAAACTGTTTATAACTATGTAATATGAAATAATATGAACGACCTGGAAAGTTTATTTTGTTTGAAAACAGTAGTAGCCACAGCTTAACTTATTTCAAAGGAATCACTGGTGGTAGTGAACTGATTGGTGTGACTGAAAGAAAGATTTTTTAAATGAAACATTTTGAAAGAGCCAACTATTACTTGCAATAATTTATTGAGTAAAGGATCAATTTGACACAATCCTACTCTTTGATAATCACTTTAATATATTTATGAGGAGATACTGACCTTCTAAAAGATCAAATACTACTTTTTTAAAACAGATTAAATAAGGTAGGCCCTACTTTACTTGGAAAATCTGTAGAATGACATGGATAGTTTTAAAGTAAACAAAAATGTATAGAATCTTCAGACATTTGAATTCTTCCGTTTTCTTGATGAATACATTTTCTTTAAATGAAGGAAAGATCTGAAACAAAAAAAAATTAACTAAATTTGGATGATATCTTTTGAGGAACCCTCACCGAAACCATAATGTGCTGATGACATATTAAAGATGTAGTGTTCCACCTGGTCAGTTATAAAAGTGCTCTTCAAAGTTCAATACAAAGTTAAAACCTGCAACAGCTCAGACAATATTATAGAGAGACAATTATTTTAAGGCCCCGAATTTTTCAAAATTTATTGGGTTGCTAAAGCTTATAATTATTCTAGATCTAGTAGCAATCGGTATAACTCGTGCAAGACATAAAGAGTAGCGAGTTAATTTAAAAAATGGCCTTGTTGACAATTGTCAGTGGATCTGGTCGATATCTTAAATATGAAAGCAGTGAAGAACGAAAAGCGTGCAAAACGAAGCAGAAGTGGTGTTTAAATTTGCAATCGCCACTTCGAAAGAACAGGCGAGGATGACAGTTGCTCTTAAAATACTGACCAATCAAATCACAACTACTTTCCTAAACAGAAGAGCATTTTTTCCATGAAGATTTTGTCTTTTTGCAGAAGCAGGTCAAATTTCATTAATTTTTTAATTGTTTTAGTTTTTCACTCCATTAAAGTAAAATAATATTTAAAAAAAATATATTAATATTTACATAAAAACTATAATTTGTTTTAAAAGTGTTGTTCACTTTGAAAATTCTAAATCATTGAACAGTCTTTTAAATTTTATTTGGTTCATCATTACAAATTCAGCAAACAGTTTGATGAATTAATTGCAATAAAAATATAATGAACTTTTAAGAATATTTTTAACCTAAATCCATGTTTCTGTAATTTTTTTTCACTGCATGGGACAGTGATCTTGGCAGTTCAAACTGTACAGTGAGTGGATTTGGAGGAGATAGTGGCGAAAGAAATTGAAGTTGCCTTTTGTAATATTATTATAAATTAAAATTAATCTCTCTTTGATTCAAATACATGTAGAAACAAGAACTCATGCTCTTAGAGACCCAAGTCTAAGATTGGAATGGAGAAAAAAAAATCAATGGATCGTTTTGGTATGGTTTCTAAGTTACAAATAAATGATGCTACAATTACAACCACCTCCAGTCATTTCTGTTTCTGTCGTTCTGAAGACATTTTTGTAATAGATGCTATTTTTATATCTTAAAGAAAAAATTATCTTGAGATAGTTCCAATATTTGAATTGTCAGTAACTAAGTAGACTAATAGCTTCAGATTAGTAGAGATTCTCTTAGTCTTAGAATTGCATGGGCAGCACTATCTTAGACCAAATTCAGTGAGTATGGTAACTATCATTAACACCTAACACCAACTTTAGAGAAACGTTCTTAAATGTAATATTGACCTCTTATGTATTTAGACTCAAAAGTCAGATGTAGGTAACAATTGTTTCTAGCCATGTTCAGAGAGAAAATGGAGTACTAACAGTGCTAGTACAAGTTGTCACTTCTAGTTCTACACAGTCAATTCTTGCTCATTGATCCTCACAGTCACAGATCCTCTATTATTAGTATTAAGCCCACACACAACAAAGTGTACTGAACCTCTCTACGATCTAAAATCCAAATGAAAATGAGATCAGGTTACCACTGCATGTAGTAAGTTGAAGAAACCATACTTTCATATTACTTGTATATTTAAAATAAAAAGTGACACTTCACATCTAACTTTCAAACACGGGCAAAAACCGAGAACAAAAATAGAAATGTTTTCAACGCTCATAAATACTGTTCAATATTTTTATTTGAATTTCAATGCATTATTACATGTATATAGAAACTTTTGCTACATCTGGCCAAATTTTAATTATATATAATTATAAATATATACAGATATAACTTTATATATCTATACAATAAATGAAAAGATAACACCATGTTTTTTTAACTAAAAAAAGAAAGCAATACCTTTCCATTTGTTCATACATATTAATTATTATTTGTTAAAATCAGACATACAGCACCCTTTAGCTTTAATAGTTAAATTTGAGATAAAAATTTTAGGCTAGTTTAACTGTGTATTTTACTTTGCCCCCTGTTATTTTTTTTAAATGAAAGCGAGACAAAAGTTTGAAATAGAGGGCAATATGTAATATGTGCAGTTGGTTCTCATGACTTGCCATATATATCCAAACCCCTTAACTATATGTAATGTATGAATATCAATGCCCACGCAGATAGCATTCTTAGTTGCAGTTGCATTTTCTTAACGACAGAGCTCTGTAGTATTATTACAAGCAATTTCAGTTTAACATAGAAACACTAACATACATGCAAATAAGAAAGCTCTAAAAATAACTTTACTCAAAGACAACAGCAAAACTAATATACTATGAGGCCCAGTGATTACATCAACATTGGTCTGAAATCTTATTGATATTGCAGTTTAGTGTGATCATTTCTCAAATGTCTCTTTAAGTTTTAACCCTTACAAGGGTAGAAATGTATTCTATGAAGCTTTGATGTTTGCTGATAAGTGTATTTCTCAAGTCAAATTTTTTTTGCAAATGGTAGAAGTTAAAATAAAAGTAAAAGACCAGATAATCATTTTATTTTTACCAAGGCTACAAATACATGATAAAACAGGAGAATTAAATTTCCGGATATGCGATACCCTTCGGCCCTTCCTAGTTCAATTCAAATACATGTAATTGAAAGTGTACGATAGATTGTAATGTATTTTGCGACAATGTTGTTCTGATATTAGTGTTAATAACTTATAAAAAACTTCTGCTTTTTCCAATTATTTCAAAAACAATTTTGCTATTGCAGCAATGAGAGCATTTGAATAATTATTTTTTTTTATTTAAGTTAAGGACTAGAATATAAGTAGAGTACACAGAGTTCTTCACTATCTTTTCTTTTTTTAAGTGGCAATATTGAGAGAGACTATGTGTCAAGGGATGGCACTCACTGAACTGTCATTAATGTGATGTTTTGCTGCACATATCTTGAATTAAGTGTCCATGCAAGCATTCCTTATGAAGAGCTCAAAGTTCTTCATTTTTGTTTTATCCCTACAAAATGTGAAACCAAGGTCTGAACATATCAACCAGTCCAATTTCTGTTAAAGGTATTAGCTTGATAAATAATCTTTAAGATCAATCTATCAGTTTATTCATCAGTTGATAGTCATTTCATTGTTACATGTGACAAACAATTCACATAATGTGAATGAAATGGGCTTATTTTTCAAATGTTTACCAAACTGAACATTGGCTTTGAAGGGAGAAAAAGGCACTGACCAAAAGGAGCGAATAATTTTACTTGCTTATGTCAATATAAGCAGCACAGACAAATTACCTCTCCTCACAATTGGGAAAATTTCAGAAACAAGATGTCTGAAGAACATTTAAACTGTGCCCATGGTTTACAAGGCAAACAACAAAGCATGGATGACAGTGTGAACTTTCGAAGACTGGGTTAGGAAGTTCGACAGACATTATTTGCTTTGTCATTTATAATTGTCCTGCACATCCTGTGATTCAAGGCCTGAAGGCAACAACTTTGATGTCGCTCCCTCCAAACACTATTAGCATGCTACAGCTATGCGATCAGAGAATTATTCAAGCTTTAAAATATAGAATGTGTGTAGAAAACGTGTTCTTAAGAAAGTGATTTTTGCAACAGGGACAGAGAAAATCCCTGACTTTTGGATCAAGCAGATGAACATTCTAGATGCTATGACCAAAGTTACATCTGCTTGGGATAATGTCAGTCAGCAGACCATCGCGAACTGATTCAGACACGCAAGATGCTGAAGCAATAAACCGTGAACTGACAGAGCTTCAAGCTGACCTCAACGAGGGACATAACGAAATCGAAATGATGATGTCAAGACTATCAGAACCGTCAAAGGAGGGATCCACGACAGTTGAGGATATGTAGACACTGATCTATTAACATCTCCACCTCTCACTGATAAGGAAATTGTGGCCTCTGTGCTACCAACAACAGGAACAAGATGCTTTAGACAATGATGAGAACGAGGCAGATGAAACAACATGTATGCCAACCAGTGCATCGAAAGCTGTTGCCTGCTTAACCCTCCAAGCGCTGACAGCCGATTAGATCAGCCGTTAAATTGGCAGCTTTTTTTTTACCATTTCAGTGACAAAATACATATCATTTCATAAATTGACCATTTTTTTCCCTTCAAGAAGAAGAGTTCTGTTGAAAACAAAGAGAAACTTTTGAACATTTGAAAGTGGATTTACGCAGATTGTTTTCATAGCTCTTAATTTACCCCGACGCTACACACCATATATGACTCTTGTAGGGTTAACAAACTTTGTTCTTCAGCAACAGAACAGTCAAGCTATACTTCAGCACATCAACAGCCTTGAAACTTGTTGAGGGCATTGCCACAAGCGGTTGCAGACAGTCAACAATAATAGAATTTTTCCCTGATATATAATTGGCCCCTCCCACCTCATACATGCAACTTGTCTTAAAACCTGTCCACAGTCAAGTGTATTTTTCTAAGAAGTAATTTCTTTTTATTAAATTAAGAAAAAAAAACAACTTACATAGGGACAGGGAGGGATAGTACCTTTGGATAGGGAACATAGCCTAAAGTCACAGGTTCTCACATGTTTTTTTTTGATTAATAAAAAAAAATTCATCAAAAAACTGAAAATGTACTGATTTGCTTGTCTAGCACACACCCGATAGCATCTAATCAAGGGAAGGAATCTGTGTTAATGTTTAAATATTCTGAGATAAGTCCCATTTTCGCAATTTTTTTTTTCTTCTTAACAAATCAGATGCTTTTAATGCTATAACAGCACCACAAAAAAAAAGTCCTGTTTGTGCCATTATATCAGAGGTTTACTGCATATGTTTGATTTTGAATTAAGATATATGGTCATTTGTAACACAATAAAGTTTTAAGCATTTACAAATCTGTTAATCACATGCAATTAATTCTATAACTCTTTCACTCCATACAATCGGTAAAATGTCAATGTACTTGGCGCCTGAAATAAGAAATTCTACCAAAACATCAACTACATTTGCAGGTCTATAGATACATATTTAAGCATTTTAAAGATTAAAAAGAAAATATTAAACTAAATTATACAAATCTACAATAAAAGTAAAAATACAGGTACACAAAAAGGGCACTTGAAGTTAGGAAGCCATTATGAGGATGTCACAGGCAATCGAAAAAAAAAAAAAATTTAAAAGAATTACATACATCTACAATAGCTTGGGGATGGTATGTATATTTAGCTTGCTGCTGGCAAAATTTTTTGTAAGTAAGTCCCCCCTTCCCTTTTCTAATCAATATTTAGTCATTTTACTCTACTAGTGCATAGCAAGATAAGCTGCCCCTTGAATTACACAAAGCATATAGGCACTGCTTCCACTGCCAAACCTTTAAAATTGTTTTGACATACTTCATCTGGATATTTGTGTTTGTCTCATTACCATTAAGATATTAGGTACTTTATGCAATCATAAAACATTTTACAACATAATGTGAAACTTATTGTGCTTAATGAAAATAATTATTTGTCTTGAGCACAATATTTCTCTTTCTGTCACACAAAATGAAGCGAAAAAAAAAAAGGAAAGCAATAAAATAAAACGAAAGCACTCCACTACAAAGTGACAAGGTTATGTATGAAGACCAAAAAAAGAAATATACCTTGTGAAGATAGAGAGTGACTGAACATTTACGTCAATTTTTTGCATTCATTCATTTTTTTCTTCAACAGAATCAAAAGAAGTCTTTGAAAATAGAATAATTGGGCAAGATCTTATCAAACAGATTCCCGTAATGACATTACTCATGCTGTCTGATATTGAGATTCTCAGATATAAATGTAAATGAGGATTTTGCAACAATAATCAAAACATGGCTGCCATAAACGAGCAATACACTTTATGCATTTTGCAAATTCCTTTCAAATGAGTGAAGTAAGATGAAATGAAGGAGGATTGCATCCTTTTTATAACAAAGAGCTTTACTGTTGGTTATTTATTTTAAACTAAAGGGTCTTTGTATAAATGTACAAAGTACTTGTGTAAAAGGTTTTAAACTGTACCAGATAAAATATATTTCACCAAAAGGAAGTGCACTTGAAAAAAGAATATATTCAAAAGTTTAAAAATCATCTCTATTAAAGGAAATAAACAGCCCATGGATTATGATTAAAAGAAAATGAGTCTAGATCCAAAGTGACATTTGGAGCATATAGACTCACAGATTAAAAATTTCCCAAAAATACAGAGGGTCTAGTGAGTCACAATTTAATGAAAAAGGAAAAGACCAACAATATGAATTGAATCTAAAAAATAATCCATTTTGTCCCCTATAAAATCTCTGAGAGAATTGACTTTGTTGACAATGTACGTATCATCATAAACCATATGCCAGAAAATAAAGAAAGCCTAGAGATCTCATTAGAGGACAAACTTTCAGGTTGAAAAGAGGGCAACAATTTCACACCTGCAGTCAAACCTGTTTATATTTTTATATTTATACCCTGCATATTTCTTTCTTTCTATGTTTCTATGCTTGCGAATGTGTATGTCTATGTCTTTAGTCTTTAAAAAATACTTCAAAGTTTGTGTTTTTTTGGAACATTCCTGCCTCAATGTGATTAAAAAAGAATAAAAAAAAAGATAAAGATTCAGACAACTTTCAATTCAAATATTAAGGCTCTGACACAGCTGGTCCTAACTTAAAAAAAGCATGAAATACATGAAAGATAAGATTTAAAAATTTATTTTTCTAATTAAAGTGGAAAATGGATACCCAGTACCACTTGAACTTATTCACAACCCATATACTTGTGTAGCACTAACAAAAGAATGTATTTTTTGAAAATGTTGAGAACAAGAGGCTTATATATATATACATATATATATATATATATATATATATAAGAGAATATTGTTGAGTGGTAAAAGGAAAAAAAAATATATGCAGCACACACAAAACACTGGAGAGTAAAAAGATAAAATCTGTATGAAAACATTGATTTGTACATTTTACACTGTTGAAAGAGATCTATTAATTGAATAAGCAGAACATTGTTTTCAAAGGTGTAAAGGAAGTAGGCCCCCTAAGGGCTGCCAAAGTTATAAAAAATAATTGTTCTCACTACTTGAAATGAAAATTTAGATCTCGATTATTTCACAGAATGAAAAGGCTGTGGGGAGAGCATTAGAGTTGTATCAATTACAGCAAAAATGTTATTGGATTAATTGTAGAGAGTAAAGAGAGTAAGAAGCCAAAGGAGGAAAAAGACTGAAACAAGAAGAGGTATTAAAAAGAGGAGAGACATTTCCACAAAAAGGAAGACAAGAACACTTGTCATTATATTAAAGGCTGTTGTCGACACTGAATTAGTCTTTTTTTTTTATTCACCCCTTGCACGCAGAACATCTCATCTTATCTTGAATTTAGAATTTTCTGTTTTCAAAAAGAATGAGCACAATGTGTCACTATTCAGACTTTTTACATGGTCTTAAAATTTCAAAGACTTAATCTCCTTTTACATCTTTTTTTCTTTGGAGATTTACCATTCTTAAATGCTTTTCTTTTAACTCAAGACTTCAATTAGCTCAAAACGGTATTTTAAAAAATAGCAATAAAAAAATTAAGTATACTACTTAGGCTATATGCATCATGTGAATTTAGCAGTTTCATATAAAAACAGCCTACTTCAAAATCAGTACAAGCTTGAATACTATACAGAACATTGCATAAAATAAGTCATAAGAGAATTTAGTAGTTTTGCTATGTCTTTTCGAGCCACAGACAAGATGTGTATCTATAAAGAATCATTCAGTGAAAAAAAATGAATTAATTTTCCATAAAATATTTGTACATAGCTATCACATGTTGAAGTGTGTAAAAAAAGTGTGTTTCACACATCCAACTTGCAGGAGTTGGTGCAAGTTACTCATCACAGACAAACTGGGAATTGTGTAAGCGTAACTTCATTAAGATTGCAGCCTTGCATATAAGTCCAGAGCAGTATAATATTATCATATATAATTTTTTCATACTCTTTATGAATGTTAATTACTGCTTGTCTTTGCGAAATGAGAGGGACTTGAAGATTCCACTTCCTCTCCGATTCAGAGCATCTGGACTGGGTTCACCTTGCTTCATGCTGATCTCTAATTCAATCCCATTTCCCACTGGAACCCACTTGGATTCTTCAGATGCTTCTACAAAGTAAGAAAAATTGAATACAACTGGTGAATCTGGGTGCTTAGAAGGGCTAAAAATAGACTGTTTTCAAAAGGTAATAAGGGCTTACTTTCAGGAAACAGCATAACATTGTAATGGGTATCAGGGAAATCATGTACAGCGTAGTATTGTAGTGTTTTAAGTTGTTGGGACAATGGTAAAACCCAGCTTTGTCTGCATAGGTGGCAGTTTGAGCTTAGGAACATCTAAATTTTTTTATTGATACATGCTTCATTGAATTTTAATTATTTCTTTCCTTATAAAACTTTAACTAAACCCTCATTGAAAGCAACTGTACCATAATATCATAATCAAATACTGTACATGATAAAAACAGGCAGATCATTAAGTAAAAAAAACATTTCAAGTTGATGATTCTTGCAATTTGTCCCCTTCATGATAAGTAGCATGGTCAAAGGCGTACATAGAATGCTCTGAGATAGAAGGACAAGAGGGACATACAAATACCTGCTAACAGAGAGCGAATGGCATAGCTGCGTGTAGCAAGATGTTCCTTGCTTGAGTGCTTGAGATCAAATATAAGCAAAGCATCATGTGCAACCCCCTGACCTCGATCAACCTGGACATAAAGAAAGTCATTTTAATTCAGTTTCAAACATAATTTTTGTGCAACATCTAAGATCTAAGCCAACAAACTTCAAAATGGCAGTTTAGTTTTTCTGAAACAAGTGCCAAAGAGTGTTGGAGACAGCAGAGAAATAACCATAACTTATTGTTCAAAAATGGAGTTTAAAGCATGATCAAATTTAATGTTAGATCTAACAATGTGGTAACAGGAATGTTTTGTTAAGTCAGGGTCTGTTTTAATTCTTATGAACTTATTTTCTTTGTATTGTTGGGACCAGATTGTTTGATGAATAAGTGCTATAACTTCCTACCAGTTCAACACACAGGTAGAGATAAAAAACGGAATAAGAGAGAATTGGCAGGGAAAAGAAAGTGTGTTCAACAAAATATTTGTAATTTCGAGGGAACTGGGTTCCATCTAATCTGCTTGATTTTACAATTTACTTACTCCAGAAGTATTATTTATTAAAAATTGCTTCAAAGATCCAGTTTATGGTGATTTTCACCTCAACAGCTTGCTTTACCAAAATCTACTTGACTGTGAACTTAGTTTACATAAAAATGTCTTTGTGAACAAAAAAATGAGAGAAAAACACAGCTTTCATTCTGAAAAAAACATAATTTTGATAGTCATATTCTAAGTGTTGGAAACACTTTCAGAGCCTGTATTGCATATTTAAGTGTGGCAAAGATCTGTGGCTTTTGCAAAATACTCTTGAATATGTGTAGTCTCAAATCTTAATTGAAGAAAATGAATAAACTGATAAAGAGTAGGAAATTTCAATACAGGCAAGCCTGTACTCTGATTCAATACTGCTTAGCTAAAAATACTTACCTCAAAGTTGACATCAAGATCTGCCCCATTGTTCATAAGCGAGATAACAGGTGATTTGGCAATGATCTTGGCATGATGAAGGAGGCTAAGACGACTACCTGGCCTATTTGAATAGAGGGGTGGGGGTGGGGGGGAGAAGCTAAATTAAACGAATATCTAGTCACAATTATAGACATGATTATAAATTCTGCCCACTTTTTCTATCTTTTTTTTAAATAGTGAGAAATTTGAAGAAGAAAAAAAGATAACATACACCAACACTTACCCAGCAGTGATCCATTGACCAAATCTGAGTACACAAATTTATCAGAGAATTGGGATTGACATTGTCTCACAAGTTGTACTCATCTTTAATCTTTAGTATGATAATGAATTGAGACGTATCAAATAAAGCTGCAGAGGCTCTTTCTGAGAGAACTTTCAGAGATTTATCATATGTTAAATGGGTCATAAATTATATTTCGTTTTTGTACATTAAATGATAGTTAAAGCTGAAAAAATATGATACATAATAAATATGGCCCTTGAAATATATCAGTTTCTGTTTGTGCACCTGAAAAAAACAACAACACAAACAATATGTTTTTTTTCCCAACTATTCTTAAAGTAACAAAATGGAAGTAAATGTAGTTTGAGTATTTATTACCACATTGCTGACATCTAGTCATGATAATATTTTTGGCTAGTACATAGAAAGATTTGGTCTCTCAATGAAAAATTAACATGAAAGCCCCCTTATTCTATTGCAGGTTCATTCATATCTTTTAACTTAGACAGAAATCAATAGCAACAACAGAAACAACAAAAGCAAAAGGGTTAAAGCTCAATACATCATGGCACAATTGATAAATCATACTTACACCTCGAGACGAATTTTACAGTAGATATCCTTGGCTGAAGAAGGAAACTCTCCCCTGACCCTTATAACCTTTCCAGAGATGGCATACATTTTCTCCCCAACAGATGCTTCGCTGCCTGCAAGATAAAACACAGGCATGATGAATCAGTGTTGCCTAGCATTTTTAGGAAAAGAACTTATGGAAGTTGGCTTTTAAGAAAAAGAGTGGATAAGTCACATAGAGAGTCAAAATAAAAGTTTTAAGTTTAAGTTTGTTCTTGGACAAGCAAAAATTATTTCCACGTTTTTCTGTTTTCCAAGTTTTTACTGCTGCAAGAAATTCAAAATCACTAGGCACTTAGATTTAAAAATTGATAAAAGCTAAGCAGTTCTATTTAAACAATGGCAAATATTGTTACAAAATTAATATTCTTCATTACTTTGAATAATAGTATACATGAACAAATTCTTCAACACAAAGATTCTATGATGCATTTCATTAAGTTCATATATATTTTATGGTATGTAGCCCAATATTTTTATTTAAAAATGCATTTTTCAAGCCATTGATTAAATCATTAATGAATCCCTTGCAGAGAGCAAAAAGAAAATGTTTTAGTTTCTAAAAATAAAATGAAACGAATTCAATGGTACAACTTAATCCATTCAGTTCCAAAATCTTGTGCTTTTCACCCTTGATATTCTTAATATTGATCATTTGCAGATAAAAGAAAGTATGCTCAAAAGAAGTTTAACTACAGAATCAATTGTGACCTCAAACCACATAACACGACAGACAATTGAATCATTTCATTTAAGAATAAGAGCCCTTATGTAATATGCTGTTGTGATGCTGGCAGGGAGACTAGTCCTTTAAAGCAGAGGTGCATTTCCTCTAATGTGTCTTCAAAGAGGATGAGATTTATTGATTTTTATGTATTAAAATTTGGATTTTTTGGCCTCTGTCAATACTCTTCGAACCAACTGTACTGTATGGTTGATCCCATCCTTAGTTACTAGTTACACTGCTGGTGTGATTCATTTAACCCAAAATCTATTTATTCCACCAAAAACCTTAGTTTATCCTCAGCCTCATCAAAATAACGATGTTGTTCATTGTTCAGCTGAAATGACAGCAGTTGGAAATTTTGTCTATCAGTCTCGACACTTCTGCCAACAATTTTCTCATCACAATTCTAAAGACTTTAAGCAAGATCAGTCTTCGGGCTATCCGTATGCATGCTCACTTAATACATTTATTGTGACATCTCAAGACAAGCATACTCTGCAATGTAAATTCCCATTCACTAGAATAAAAAAAAATGGTTTAAAATATATCTTTTGATTATGCATAATGTTATGAGATTTATCACTGGAAGAAAAAAGCCTAAAGGTGAAGAAAATGCCCAAGAAAGAAAAATATTTGATTAAAAACATCTGTCTTTTTTTTTTTTATCTCCAGATAAAGTGCTCACATTGAGAAAGTCATTGGATTTAATATATACATGCTTTTACACTCATACTCCAAAGCAAGATAATTAATATGAAATAACTATTGATATGAAACTGGATTACTATAAAGGTACTATACACACAGTTAAAAAATCCACAAAAGAGACATATCAAGCGTTACATATTAAGCAACAGAAAAAATAATGTTAAAAGAAAAATACAAATCTAATTATTGGCGCCATTCACCACTGACCCTTAAAAAACACTCAATTAACCAAATAATTAATAAACCCAAACCTTGCCATAAACAAACTGATAGCTCAAAACTAATACAAACAACATGTACCATTCCATAATAATCTCATCTACATTTACCTTAATAATTTTGTTTTTATTTTTGAGAAGCAAAGGCAATGAAGCCCACTTGTATTAAATTGAGATGAGACAGAAAATTCTATGATTTAAAAACAAGCTTTCTAGAAGCAGTATAGTAACATTATCATCAGCCTAAAATTCTTGTTAAGTATGTGTCACAGTGTGTCGCAGGCTGCTAATCTCAACACAATGAAAATTTTAAGCATGCACTGTACAAAATCTTTTGCGGCAAGTAAAAGTGCAGCATGTTGAAACAATGCAAAATAAAAGTGCTTTTATTATGTTTTACACACTTTTTTTTTTAGAAACAAACACTATTAAAGTGTAATTCTAATAACAAAAACAACATTTAAATCATTTATTACTGATACTGTAAAGAAGCAGGGAAATAAATTGCTGACAAACAAAAACTTTTCACATTCAGTTCATAAATACCGCCCTTAAGAGGAGTACAGGTGAGGAACAAAACTAAGGTCACAGTGTATACACAAAGAAGTAAAAGTTCAAGAAAGCTGTGCTCTACCTTTCACCTTCTCACTTTCCCCATCACCAGCTGCTGCTGCATAAAACAATATGAATAAATCAAGCAGGTGCTGTGTACAGTCAGTTGTACAATAAAATAAAATCATTCAATGCTCATCCGGGCCCAATTTAAGTTTAATTGAATACTCTACTTAGCTCCTCTGTCTTTTATCCATTTATCTCAAACATTTGCAAATTCAAATTGCTCAGCTGTACCTTAAAAGTTGCACAAACCCCACAATACATTTGCTTGAAGGCTGAAAACTAAATTAAGTAATAGAAATTAAGATAGCAGGTATTGAGGATGGAAAGCCTCTATGCAATGCAGCAGAATTCAGTTTCAGCCTTATGCTCAGGGGCAGTGCTAATTTGTACATTTATATAAGTTTAAGTTAAAGAAATTGCACTCTTTATAATTTCATTCTTAACACTAAAAAACAAATCAGCAGAGAGAAAGCACAAAACTTAAAGTTATGTATGTCTAATGTCAGATAAATGAACTTCTTGTACAATACTGTTCTCTTTTTCTTCTGCAAAAGCAGTAACGTTTATATCTGCGTGCATGAAGGTGCAATATCCATGCGAGTGGTACCTAATCAGCTTAAATATTTTGTGAAAGTGTATTTTCATATGAAGCAAAAAAAATGTGTTTTTTCCAAGAATAAGTCATCTACTTACTGCGTCTAAATCGAAACCTGACTGGCAGTGTAATTTGAACATAGAGGATTTTCTGATCATGAAGCAGGGCAACTGATATATTCAGTTGTTTTTTAACATCAATTTGAGAACAACTTATATAGCTATGAAATTTGCTATATTATCTTTATTTTAGATAGCATTGTTGATTTTACTCAACAAAATTTAGTTAGTCTGGCCAAAAATTACAGAGGAAAATGAATCAAATGCACATTTAATTAGAAGCAAAAGCTAAAAAATGGTTGATAATTATTTTCTACAAATCTGATAACCTACAAAGTTAAAGAGACTTGATAATCTCATATGCAAAGCTTTTGTTAGAGCACTACTCTAGTTTACTGACACTGGCACAAAAAAAAAAGAAAGTTGTAGGCAATATAATATGGTAATATAACTTTTCTATGAGAATCTAAATGTTCTTCAGCAGCTTATATGCCACAGGATGAAAGAATAAAAAGTTTCTTTAGTGAAATGAAATAAAAATCCCTGCAGGTAGAAACCATGAAAGTTAATATATTTTTAAGTAAAAAAAAATCTGAAGATAAGAATGATAAAATAAAAATATGATGGACTTTGGCTGCAGAAGATAATAAAAATCTATAAAATTTAGATTGTACAAAGTGAGTTACAGGTGTCTGGTGAGAGTGTTACGACTTTTAAAATGAAAGATAAAGTGAAGAAGATACTTACGTAGAGATGCTCTGTCTGCTGACCTCTGGGTGATGTTCATAGAGCTTGTCCTGTGGAATCAACTTGCATTCATTACAAATATACAAATACACTGAAAATCATTATTTTTAACTGTTTTTCAATCAATCTATTTGTGTCATTTATAGAAATAATAACCCAAACTGTGTAAAAAAAAAAAGAATATATGCAAGTGAGTTTCTCTTTCTATTTGAGAATATTGAAGAACATAAATTCAAAATCTTTCAAACAGATGTGTCTCAGAAAAATTACCCTTGAGGAGTTATGGGGTATCAAAGACACACTTCACAACCTTCATATAAGGAGCCAAACCGAAAAATTTAACACAAAATATGGGCTTGTTGAGAATGAACACCCAAAAACAAGGAAATGAATCAGAGGAAGATAATTTTAAATAAGTTAAGTTTTAACTAAAAGAAAATATTAAAAACACTTCTTTCTATCTAACAACATTTATAAATGTGCAAGTTTCAAAATATAACTCACTGGGATGAGATGCAACAAAAATGAGTTTTCAGCTTTCTATCTGATTAGACAGCAATATTGCTACATTTTCATATCATAAAACACTGATGTTTTTTAGAAAATGAAGTGTTTTACAATTCTTTTTCCCAAAAACTACCGCAGGTTAATTGCATGTGGTAGAGTAGATTATCTACCAGCAAAGAGAATTGGTAAGAAAGTGAGCAACCATAAACTTTTGGCTTGAAGAAATGTGTATATGGAATATAATATTCAGTTTCGTGCAGAATAAAGCCAATAACTTGGCTGTTTTAGGTAAACTATGCAATCAGTATCATGTATTATTCTTTTTGAAACTCTGACACACTTGCTTAAGAGAAAAAAAATATGATTTTATTTTTCTATCTTTCCCCATAAAAATCTTAATGCTTAATATGACCACTAATAAAATGATAAAATTAAACATTTTTTTTTCAGCTAAAAATAAAAGCAAAAAAGGAGCAGCTTACGAATCAGTGCGTGTTAGTTTTGGCATACGTCTTCTTGGTAACGTAGATGAGTTTGGTGTTCCATTGGCTTTCACTGGCTGAAATCCATTTGTCACAGATCCATCAGTTGGGCTGTCCACACCATGAGCTTCTACTGAGGCACGCATGTCCTGAAACATAATTTTTTTCTCAATAGTTGAGGCATATAACTGTCCAGAGACTGAAACTTGAGCAATGAGATAAACCGTACACCTCCTCAGAAGATAAACTGTAAATTTCAGTTTTAATGATCCATATGATAAATAAAACAGTTATTGAGCTGAGAAAAACGTTCAAGGCTCCATCATGTTGTTCTTAAGACCATGGAGAAATTCATTTGTGGTAAGACCCATGACATTATGTGCCATGTAAGTGTAATCAGTAATTTCAAAAAATAAAATCCAATTTGTTAACCATTTTCAAGTCTCTTTGCAATCTTATACTTTTAAATGTTACTTTTACTCTTCTATCCCACAAGAATGAATGCTTTTACTCATTTTATGGTATATTTATGCTTCACATAGTATTTATATGTTTAAAATATTATGAATTTGTTACTTTACCAATTTTCTTTACCAACAAATTTTAACTCCCAAATTTTGCTAGCCATTAGGTTCAGTGAATGCTGCTTAACTCAAAATATTTCAAACTTAAAAGCTTTTTTTTGCTTACATTGGATCAGGTAAAAATTTCAGCAAGCAAAATACTTTAAAAACAAAAATCATTCCCTATACTTGTTAGAATCTATTTTCCATTCTCTGTTATTTTCCTGAAAGAATAACAAAAGGAAATTTTTTAAAAAAAGGAGAAAAAATAAATGAGATTAAAAAAAATTGAAAAGAAAAAAAAGAAAGCAACTTTAAAAAAGAATAACACACTTTTATGTAATAAATTCTATGATTCAAGGAAAACAAAAAGATAAAGTTAGGAGTTAAGGCACTAACTAATATAAAGCAGTCGGTGAAACTTCTTTTACAAGAACCATTAAGTAAAATCATCATCACAAATTTCGTACAGAACAAATCATAAACAATCCTATTACTTGGTCTCTAATTTTTTCAAGAGCCATGGTTAACAGATTATTATTTTCAGTAAAAAAAATGTAAAAAATGAGTATATACTGTCATTTAACAAACCCTCATATTAAGCAATAAGAACATAGCAATGAAAAGCACAAATAGCTGATTAAAGTTATGCAGTTTACAGCTTTAAATAATGAATGTGTAGAATGACATGCACCTATGGTTAGTTGTAAATGAATAATATAAATGTCTTTAGATCAACTTCAATAAGTTAAATGTTATAAATACTAGTCTGTTGGGACCAAAAAATAAAACCCAAAAAAAACATAAAAGCAAAATGAGCTAATCTACTAATCCATATTTTTGAATACTTCACAAATTTCCATGTAAGTATGATCTCTTTTAAAAAAATTAAGGTTTAAGTAATGGTATTCTTTTGTCATTGTAAACTTGATTTCCAAGATGTTTAAGCTAGATCCATAATATAGAATGTGATTAAGAGCATCCGACTCAGTTGATCTTGTTTGAATTAGTACAAGAAGATTTCGGGAAAGAGTAAGTTAAAAACAACAGTAGCCGGCAATTATAAAAAAAAAACAAAAACTGTATACTGTTTAAGAGAATTACAAGGATGGAGTTTGATCAAGTTGTCCAATTTACAAAACCTGAGAAATAGGCTTAAGGATTTTCCTTATTGCTTCTTTCATTGAGATTATAAAAACTGAGCTCCATCTTGAACAGGTGCATCAGTCATGATAATTTGTGGTAAGCCCACTACCTCATAGGACGTGAAGATGGTTACATAATTAAATTATAACGCACAAAATATTTGTCATAGAAACAAAATCAGAACGAAACAAAAAGCTACAAGAAATAGGAGAAGACAAAACGCAATGTTAGACCTATCTCTCTAAGAGAAGAAAATATATAATAAAAACACGTTAGCATTTCAACTTCTAGAAATCCCACTCACACGTCTGATCACATATCTCTGTGGATTTTTTAAAGAAGTGAAACAAAGTAGAAAAATTATAAACCACATTTGAGATTAATGTGCGTTCAAACAAAAACTTGCACAAAACTATTTATTGTGCCACTATTTACTTTTCATAGAAGCTCAGGTATGATTTACATTATATATATATAAATCATTTTTTAGAGTTCATTTAGGTAGCATTAGACATTTAACTTGTTTGCTTTTGTTTTAGATTGAATTAGCTGGGTATTCACTCGTAGGTGTGAGGAAAAGATCATAAAAGTATGAGATTTGGCTTGTCAAATAGTGTACAAAATACTGAACCAGATTTTTTAACACAAGTAGGAATTGACAATAAAATCATAAGATTTTGACAATAAAATCAACAGATTATAGCTGATCACATCATGACCAAGGAGTAGTTATGCAAGTCAAGTTTGTCTGTAATCTGTAAGAATGCATAAAGCAGAGAACATTTCAAACCTCATAAACTAAGCTATAAGTATTAAAATCTCATCTTCACTTATAAAGCGGGATTACTTGGTGCAGCGTTTGCTGAGATCTTTTCCCCATGCTCATCCAAAATAAATCCTCTCACTCTATGCCACTCACATCCTTTAGTTTGCCCAAAGCCTGTGTTACATCTATACCATAAAAATTGGCTCTGGGAGCAAACTTTGTTTGCAAAGCTGAATGGCTTTTAATTTTTTGTGGTGTGAAAAAGTAAAAAAATTCAGTGCAGTTTGATACTTAATACAATCAATGTACCGGTAGAAATAAAAGTAAATATTTTCTTTTAGACATAAGCCCTAACACACAAAGAGAAAGACAGAGCAAAGAAAATGATGGCATTCTGTTATTTCAACAATTATTACATTAGAGCAGACAATTATTACAAGTGAAATAAAACAACAACAACCCAACACTTGCATAGTTGATATTATCTTCAAGATGAAGGACATAGTTAAGATCAATTATCTTTGCGACCAGATAAAGCTGAGAAAATCCAAATAAGACGTACTGAAGCATTGTTAAAAACTGCATGATTTTTAGCTTGCAATTAAGAAAAAAAAAACAATAACAACGATGCAATAAAATTGCTGCACTAAACTTCTAAAGCTTTTTTCAAAGATTTTACAACATATTAGGCCTAACCTAAACCAAGTACTTCATTGTCTCCATAGATTGAAAACCACATATAACAAGATAAAACTCTTTAGAAAGGGCTCTGACCTGACAGAAAGCCCCCCAAAATGTGAGGAAAAGATAGACAACTGTGTCAGTTTGGTGTGTGTAATCAGAAAAACTGCACATTGTTTGTAAAATGACCGTTTACTGCATGATTTCTTACTCCATCTTGAGATATAGGCTTTAATTTGTCTATATGCCAAAGTCTAATAATCTTAAATTAAAATGACCAATTTTAAGTAATTTATCACATGGTATAAAAATAAGTTTAACGTTTGCAAAAGAAATGATCATTTTCTTCAATGGTGACTTTTTAAAAGTATAAGTTTGCCATGTTCTTGGACATCTGAATCCAGGAGCTGCAGGCAACATTTGGGTAATTAGCACTTACATAGAATGTATAAATGTAGACACACATGCAACTTAGTCGTAGTTTACCTTAACTATAAAACTGATATACCAGACCTGTAATATAAAGGTTAAGAAAAGGTGCATGCAATAGCGAAGATAGATTTATGAGGTTTGAACACTTGAATGTTGTAATTCAAAACATTTGTTCAACTTTTGGATGAAAGAAAAAATTAACAGAGAGCAAACAAACCATGAATAAAAAAAAATTCCTGAATTCTAATTGTAATGAAAAAGAAAGTGAAAAGTTGAGGTGGCTTTTACATTTACTTCCACAAAAAAAAAAGAGTTATAAATGAAGTAAACATGATTATGCTTTTTGTGTCCTTTATTATTTCTTTTCAGGCAAAATTTGGATAAATGTTTTATTTATTTATGTCTCTCCAACAAATAAATGTAAATATGTGTCTTAGATAACTATGTCCAATGAGTAGATTCTACTTCAAAACAAGTCTGAACAATTTACACATGGAATACTCTTAAGCCTTCACTATTGAAGCTTATAAAATAAGAAAATCTTAAAATAAAGGAATAATCTGAGAGGTATGTTACATATATGGTAACTACAACTGGCAAGGAGGCACTGGTGATTAAAAAAAGAGAAGACCTACATGACAAAGATTATTATTCTATATCAAAATCCAGCCACCATTTAAGTTTTTATTTTTACAGAGCAAACTGAATCTTAAAACAAACTTGTCAGTTTTTAATGAACGAATATTTTTCAATGATATCTACAAAAAAGGAGGATTCATCAAGTAGGAAGATATAATCCAAGTCAAAGAGTTAATCTCTATCTCCAGCAAAATTTGTTTCAAAATCAGTTCAATATATGTAGGAGATATAATTATGCGAGGACAGAGGCAGAATAGCTATTTACAAAATAAGAGTATGCAGATGTACTGATTTGTTAGTAAAGAGCACTTGAGAGATAGACTACCTTAGGAGGTGGTTGTAGGGATATTGTAGGGGCAAACCTCCTCTCCATGCCAGGGGTCCCTTGAGAGCTGTTGGTAATGTCACCCACCTAGTGGGTTAAACAGTGGAAAACCATGGGAGATAGAGTTATTTACAACCACACTGTCCACAGCTGCATCTGTTTCATCTTTGGTTTGCAGTCATTGATAAGCTGCATCAGGTCAATTTGAAGTGCTGACCTTACTCATATAAAGTTAATTAACCCTATAAACTGTGGGCTCCTGAGTCAAAATCAGGCATTTTCATACCAACTCCTTGTATGCATGCTTATGAGGCTATTTCTGCTTAGATTTTCATAAATAACTGGTGCACAGGAAATCTTAGCTCGATGACCCTGAGTGCGACCCTGAGGTCATGTGACAGTACACACTATTATACTGAGTGCGACCCTGAGGTCGTGTGACAGTACACACTATCATACTGAATGCAACCTTTGCTTTCAACATAGTCAGAATTATCCAAATCATCTAAAACCTCATCATTTGTGAACAGACACTGACGTTTGTTAGCTTTGCCCGATGTAGGCATTTGAGGAAGAGACCATTTCATGTTTAAAACAAAGGTAGAGTTCAGGATAGGTCAAAACGACCTCAGGGTTGCACTCGGTATAACAGTGTGTACTATCACGCAACCTCAGGGTCGCACTCAGGGTCATCGAGTTAAGGTTAGTTTCCATGAAAATAAACAAAAAAAAAAAAGCATTTGAGAAATAAATACTGGAATGAAAAAAAATCATGAAGTGCTCATAAAATTATATACTTTAACAAAAGTTGAGATTACAAAATACATTTTTCTTGTGAGATGAAGCATGTGAGGGTAAAAACTTTTATTGCATGATTAACACAAAAAGAAAAAAAAGACATAAAAGCAACAATCAACGACCAAATATTACATTCTTGCTTTTTCAGTTCTAGCAAAAGAAAACACAATCTTAATCTTTTCTTTCAACATGACTGACCATGCTGGAAGAAATGTAGGCATTATATAGAATAATTAAAAAAAAAATGCATTACAAAAAACTATTCTTAAGGCATGCAATAAACAGAAGTATAAGCACTAACCTTTGCTGGACTTGGGTAATCAAACACATTATCAGAACTGACAGAGTCCTGATTAAACTGAGTCTGAAATATACATCACAGGTAGCAAATATTGCAAATGTGTTTAAATAGTGGTCAACAATGAAAAAAAATTACAAACAAAATAATTACAATGATGCAAACCTGACAATCCCAGTTAATTTTTATACCCTATTTTAGACTAATTATTTCAAAAGTTAAGTATCTTAAAATACTTATGTACTTTAAAAAAAAGTTATCTTCATTGAATTTATCTTAATTCAAAAGTTAATAGTTGGATTTAAACAGGCCACATTAAGACTTCCATTCAACATGTACTAGATAAAATGAGTTTGATGAGGAATTTTTACACCTGGAGATCATGCTCCTTTGTAAGAATCCCGTTATCGAAGCTTAAAATAATTCAGGTAGTGACTGGGTATAGTATACAAAGAAATCAGACTGACCAGTGTATCCTTTGAGATGACATGGCATTTGAGCTGCAATTTGCCAGATTTGGTCTTCTCCAAGGGATACCAGTCTGAAGAAGCCTGTAAAACCACACAAATCACTGGTTACACAAAGACTGCCAGAAATGGTCATGGGCAATGAAGATTCACTTTTTACCTCAACTTATTGCAATCCACTGCAACTTTGTGGTGGAGGCTGACAATTCAATATCAGGATGTAAAAGTCTCGATAAGAGGGAAGGCTGATACTTTGCTTGAATCCTTGGTCTTTTGATTTATTTTAATCTATTTATGGTACGAGATAATACTTTCAAACAAGAGTGCAAAAAAGCCATCCCGACCCTCCCCATGGCAGCATTCCGCAGACAAAAAAACCTCAGTGATTCATTAATCCATTCATCCGCGTCAAGATAAGACACAATAGGCCATCCCCATCCCCATATGCTTGACATGTACACCCATCACATATCGACTACACTTACCTCCACAATCACCCGCAAAAGATACAACATTCTATATAATCTCTCATGCCACTCACACAATGTCATTCATCTCATTTCATGTAGCCTATGCATCACACAGTATGTAGGACTAACATCACAAACACTATGAAAACTGTTTAACACACACAGATTAAACATTAACAACGATAGAGGTGCGCTGTTGCCAAACATTTTAACCTCCCCGGGCCCAACATGAGCCACACAAAAATTATACCAATAGATCAGTTATTCATAGGAGACACGATAGGCCTACAAAACAAAGAAACATTATGGATTCATACATTACAGACACTAGAACCACATGGTATCAAAATCAATGACCAAGCAACCTTTCCAATCGCACAAATCCATAAACACACCTCATTTTGTAGGAAAATATAAAAGCTAGATAGTAGTAGTAGTAGAAGTAGCAGTGGTAGTAGTAGTAGTAGTAGTAGTAGTAGTAGTAGTAGTAGTAGTAGTAGTAGTAGTAGTAGTAGTAGTAGTAGTAGTAGTAGTAGTAGTAGAAGTAGCAGTAGTAGTAGTGGTGGTAGTTGTGGTAGTAGTAGTAGTAGTAGTAGTAGAAGTAGCAGTAGTAGTAGTAGTAGTAGTAGTAGTAGTAGTAGTAGTAGTAGCAGTAGTAGTAGTAGCAGTAGTAGTAGTAGTAGTAGTAGTAGTACTAGTAGTAGTAGTAGTAGTAGTAGTAGTAGTAGTAGTAGTAGTAGTAGTAGTAGTAGTAGTAGTAGTAGTAGTAGTAGTGGTGGTAGTAGTAGTAGTAGTAGTAGTAGTAGTAGTAGTTGTAGTAGTAGTAGTAGCAGTAGTACTAGTAGTAGTAGTGGTGGTAGTAGTAGTAGTAGTAGTAGTAGTAGTAGTAGTAGTAGCAGCAGCAGTAGTAGCAGTAGTAGTAGTAGTAGTAGTAGTAGCAGCAGCAGCAGTAGCAGCAGTAGTAGTAGTAGTAGTTGTGGTAGTAGTGGTAGTAGTAGTGGTAGTAGTAGTAGTAGTAGTAGTAGCTAGTAGTGAAAGACTGAAGACAAAAGTAGACAGTAATTCACCATTTTGGTAGTTGTGGTAGTAGTGGTAGTAGTAGTAGTAGTAGTAGTAGTAGTAGTAGTAGTAGTAGTAGTAGTAGTAAGTAGGACTAGCAGCAGCAGCAGCAGCAGCAGCAGTAGTAGTAGTAGTAGTAGTTGTAGAAATAATAGAATATAACAAATGCTGAACTACCTAAGATTAGCTTGTGTGAAAGACTGAAGACAAAGAGAGAGAGAGAGAGAGAGAGAGAGAGAGAGAGAGAGAGAGAGAGAGAGATAGAGATAGAGATAGAGGGGAAAGGGGGGGGGGGGAGGAATGATTGAGTGAGTACCTAAGTTCTGCAGCTGCAAGAATGCACATTGGTGTGAAATTTGTGGCAAGAAAAGAAATCATAACATGTGTACTAGTTCTGCATTTGTAAATGTTGAACGGAAAGCACAATCAGACATGGCAACAGGGGCAGAGAGTTAAAAAGCAAGAATGTGAGAACTTACCTTTAGAGATAGCTCTTTAAGTTGATCAAGCGTGAGCTTGAGGGTTCCCATAAAGTCATTGGAGATCATATCCTTGTCAAAGACATCCTTGAGTACAGATAAAAAAAAGCAATGATATCAATTCGTTCAATATGAAATAGAAAATGATCACAACAGTATAACAAAATAAACATACCAAAGGCACATGCATCACCTATAAATTCTAAGATACAGTGCTACGGTCTGAAGTTCATTTTTAAGAGATCATATTTTGAAAGACATGTCCCTCATTCTTTGACCGTGCCACAAAAACATAGGATTTCTACTTTAAAAACATGATTCTACTTTTCATCTCCCTATAGTAAACATACACATATATGTTTATAATTTATGTCAATTCTGCGATCAAGTTTGCAGCCGTATTGTGTTCTAGTCCACAAACTTGGTTTTGTACAAGAAATCTGACAGAGTCGTAAGTACTGTCCTTAAAATGTATTTGTTTGTGCTGTTAACATCTCTGGATATCAAAGTTTCCAAAACCAGAATACATTTTAGAAATTCCCTTCCCTACTCCTCAATTTTTGTATCTTAAAAAACATGCACAATTAGCAGGAAAAATGCTTTTTCGAAATCCCCTTTGATCATATAATGACCTAACTGTGCTATAAATTTTGTTCGAACTCAATTTAAATTCTTTCTTTTTTTTCCCCCGAAAATTACTTACAAGACAAACACGATCAATCATAAGATTGGTGGGTTAAAACAGTCGCACAAGTTTTGAAAAAAAAAAAAGCTCTCAGAAATAGTTGAGTCAAAACAAAGCAGGCACATGACTTACTATTTTGAGGTCTGGTGCATCATCTAGTGACATCTCTGTGGTGACAGTCTCATTCCACTTGGGAAATAGTGTCTTCTTCTTCACAGCCGTAGTGAGAATCTTCTTGCCCTTCACACTTACTATACAAAATGGATCACTGTAACCTGAGGATGCATAGAAAATTGTTTGTTGGATATAAAACAACAACAAATTCAGAAATTGCCTAAAACAAGAAATGTTAATCTACAATCTGGAATACAAATTGCATTGAAATGTTTTTGAATAGTGGCAAAATATCTTGAAAATAATTACTATATTGGAATCATAATTAATGATGATTATGTTTATTTGATCAAGTCTCTTAACTTCTTTTTATTAAATATTGAAATATTTGATTGAATTCCTACGTACCAATAATTTTATAATGAGTTAACAGTACTAGCAACTACCAAGATCTTACTTCTTACCAAGGACTAATGATATCTGGACATCAATTTGATTCTCTCAAAATACAACCAATCTAAGATTGAAAAATATGGATCAAAACTGACAATGCCTCTTGAGTTAAAGCTATTCGATTATCTACCCTGTTTTTTTTTTTAACTTCAAGTACTCGTTCACAGTGGCATCCTTATGCTTGAAGGAGTGTCAGGTCATCAAACATGGTAATAATTATCATCTCCACTAGAAACAAACCTGTTGCATCTGTTAGATGCCCACACAGTCTCACATTCTTCCACATATACATACTCACACACAAAAAAAATTACATAAGCATAGTAATTTGTACAGCAGGGGGACATCCATAAAGGTACATTTTTTTTAAATTTCAACATACTATGAAGAAGCCACGCCCACACGTCATTCTAAGTCAGATTATGACTTCCTCATTCTCTTGCTATGCCATAATATTTTGATCTTGAGATCCTGTGCTGTTTTTTCCCTCTTTCTTTCAACTAGTAGGTTTAGACTTTAAATAAAGCTTTATAAATTTAATTCGATTTGGAAGATTGACACATCAAAATAAGAAGTATAAGTTTTTATGGGCTTATCAAAATACATTTTGTGTACATGCTGATCCTTAACCCTCATCTTGGTTCTTGAAAATGAAAATTTAATACAAATCTATACACCAATTCCAAGGATCTATCTCAAATAATACTGATCTGTTAACAGGGCTGTAAGAATGGAAGAGAAGAGAATGAACTGGCACACTATCTTAAGATATTTCTCTGATATGTATTGCATATTGCATGAGCACCTGGCGGAGCAAGGGATAAAAAAAAATGTGATAAGATGTGGAAATGAAATGATCAGGATCAAACCCTAAACTTGCCTCAGGCAAGTTCAACTAGGTTTGATCATCCAAAAACCAATATTTGGACAACTCTGAGGATTTACAAATCTTCAACCAGATTTCAGCCTAGCAATAGAAAGACCATTTCGATGTATATATATATATATATTTATTTCTGGCTATTGTGTCTCCTCCTTTGTTAAAAAATTTGAGAGAACATTTTGTCTTCAGTGAAAGAACGAAAAAAATATATTACCAAACAACCAACACTAAAGCAATATTTTTTAAATAGACCTATAATTTTCAGAAAGAATAAAACAACATCTAGAATTCATGTAAGTTTTTTAAATGCATCATATATTCACAAAAAAATAAAACAAACAAACAATAACAAACATGCAAATAATCCAAATTACACTAAATAACCAAAAGAAGCTGCTGAAGATAAACAGCTACAAGCAAAAACCTCAATCAAAATGTACCCACTATAGAATGGTAATGAATAGAAAAAAAAAGAACAGTAACTGTTCAGGGTTAACAATCTTTTTTTTTTTTTCACTTCAATGTTTCATGCAAAAAAGTTTCGTAAATGTAAACATCAAATAAACAGGGAGGGGGGGAGGGGGAAATTTCCAAAGAAATTAAAAAAAAAAATGAAAGCAAACCAAACCCTAATCATTCCAGTACACAAATTCTAATTACAATTAAGGGAGAAAATACAATGGAAGTTGAACATGAGTGATGCAACCCTGTTAGTTTAAGGCACTTGGAATGCTTGGCATAATCTTAAACAAAAGGTAACACATAGTTGACTGCTCCAAGCAGCTATTCATTAAAAAAATAAACAATAAAAAATTGACTCTTCTTGGCTTGAACAGAATTTGCAAATTAATATACCAAAGAATAAGGGCAGTGAAATGCTCTTAGATGATAAAAGAGAGAGGCACATACAACAATCAGAATATTAAGTTGAAAAACTGAAGAAGAGCTGCAACATGAAGGACATGAGGGGATCAGAAAGGGTTATATGGGAATATGTTCTTTTACATACCTTTGTCAAAACCTATGAATATCATTAGACAAGAGTTCATATATACTTTAGTCACAGCAAGAGCTTATAAAAATGCTCGATTCAAAATAAATTTAAATTATCTGATAATGGAACAAACTTAATAGCTAGTTTAGGTATTCTTACAGATGCCAGAGCAAAATTGCTTCAAAAATAAATTTAATACCTAAATAATTTTTTTCTTAGATTGAAGAGAAACAACACTCCCCCCCACCTTTTTTTTTTTCCACAAAAAATGATGAGTGCTGAAAGGTGGGGAAAACAATTTTTGGAGATGGACAGATTAAGAAGAGGTTATAAAAAATACAGCGCAAGATAACTAGACAGAATAGGCTTACCATAAATGGAAAAAACACACACGAAATATTGGTATATTTCCTTGTATTAGTAAAATGATCTTACAGAGACAACATAAGTTTATGAAGCCCAGATAAGGGCTAACAAAAAGGATCAAAAAAAAAAAAAAACCCAGAATAAACAACAAAACTATTAAGTCAGAGCCTCAAGCACCAGTTGTGCCAACCATCATAAAACAAAGACAATGCACTAAAAGATCTTTTTGCCTTTGAAAGAAAAACACACAAAATTAGCTCAATTACATGACAGAGTGCAGCAATGTTAGATCCAGAAAATGAGCAGTAAAATTTCAATTGGAATAAGAAATGGCAAAGGAGGGTGACAAAAACATTATTTCAAACCACCAAAGTGATGTTGTATTGCAGATTTCTGCAAATAGATCTATGTGAAAGTCGAATGCAAAACTAATTGAACTGGAAAAAACGGAAGCAAAACCATGTAACATTCACTGCTAAATTTTTCTTCATTGTTGATTGTAAAAGTTAATAAATATAAATCTTGTAGTTGCTGATTGCTTAACATAAGAACTTCTTTGCTTTCCTTTTACTGAAACAAAATGACAACTTACTTTTAGAAGCTTTACATATGAAAAAAATACATAAAAGATTCAGATTATTTAGATCCACCTAAAGAAACTTACCATTTCTGTCCATGGCAACCATGTCTTTCCCTTGTAGAATTGTAAGCTCCACAATCACTTTATCTGTTTGGGAAGCACCATCAAACAGAAAAATAAGAGGACTATTTGACTTAATCCTAAAATCATGAAAAGGAAATGTATGTGATACGAAATGCTTCATTATTCAAATTTAATATTGGTTCCAAAAAGCAGCAAATCTGAAGACTCACAACTTTGCCAAATTTCTCTTACATATATAAAAAAAAAAGAAATATAAATTTTATTTTATTTTTATTTTTAAGACAGACTGGTCAACTCAATAAAATCTTACCAACAAGTATGGAGTGTGTTTGCAATACTTATACGTCTCTATGAAATAATTTGATATGCCTTCAGGTACCTCTGAAACCCTAAAGAAAAACTTGGCATATCTCAAGAGGTAAGATGCCCTTTTAGCTGCTAGATGCCATTTTAGAAAAACTACTTAACATAGCTACGATCACTAGGTGCAACCCTGACAAAATTTGCAATTTTTTATACTACCAGAAGAAAACTTGCTATATCTCCAGTCTGTAGATGTCACACTAAGAAAATCTCCAATGTATCCACTTGCTAGATGTCAACTTTAGAAAACTTGCCATATATCAGGTCACTAGATATCATCATAAAAAAAATATCCAGTAACTAAATATAAAAAAGAAAACTTACAATGCATCCATTTACTAGAAAGCACACTAGGAAAAAAGACCATATAAGCCAAAATAGAAACTGCACACTAAGAAAGCTTCAGCAGATAGATGGCATAGTAAGAAATCTTACCAGAGAGCAGTTCATCCATATATGCTGCAGTAGTTGACCTACGACCTGGCACTCCGGCCTGAAAGAGATATTGATAAAGAAACATTTTAAAGATCCTATCATAGGCTTTGCACATAAGAACATTCATTCCATCAGTTTTACTCTACATATCATTTTAATTTTTGTTGTCTATTTAATCTATAGGCGTAGAATGAGACATGATATGAGAAAGCAAAATAATAAAAAAAAAAATTTGTGCAATTATACAGCCCAATAATAATTATGTGAAGAAAACTTTAAGACATGTTCTTTATTTAATCCTGAAATGACATTACTTTTTTTTAATGGATGAATGTAAAAAAAATATAAAAAAAAAGATGTGCTTAGTTTTATGAAAATTTGTTGGATTGATAAAGCATTCTAGAACACATCTTCTCTGTTTGAAAGTCATGACTTTGAAACAGAAAACTATCCATGTATGAATAATATCATAAAAAGAGAATATTCTTTTGATAGGTAATAGAATTATTCTAATGATTCCCCTTACAAAAATAAATAAAAAAGGGGTTTTAAAAAAAAGTCCTAACGTTTTTCTATGTTTTGTTGTTATTGTTACTGCAACAAATTCCTGTTTTACAAAAAAAAGTTAAGAAGCATTATACCAATAAGTCAAGTTTTGTGATTTTCTTCCACTTTGCATGCATAAAAAAAAACACCAAAGAAGCAAGAAAACAATAAACACTATTGCATGCTCTATTTCAAAATTGCACTATTTTCTCAAGACAAAATGAAAATTAAAAGGCATCTTACATAATATTTGGCTGTACATAACAAATATTGACAATTTAAACCGACAAATATTTAGCATATGACTTTTCCGTAAGAAGTGGTAATCAAAAATAGATGGCATGTTAGGATTTTAGGAGATGAGATGTAAAAAGATAAAATATGCATAAGGAAATTTGGTTAACATCATATATTGGTTTTTAGTCATAGGCTATTGATTAAATTGAAAAGTGCTTTCAGTATTTACAGTACTTATAAGAGAAAACTTTGCTTGAAACTTTAGCATTCCCCTAAAACACAATTGAAAAAATGGTTAATCATTACCCTCTATTTATAAACAAGGATTTGTATTTTACTGATGAGTCATTTCCTAAAACCAGAATTTCTTTTCAAATGGTGTACTTCTTCACCTCCAAAACTAAAAAAAAAACCTTTATCATCCACACCTTGCCATCTCTCTTACTTTCTCTTGCCTCTCCTTCTATCTTGTGCTTTTTCACCCTTTGTCCTTCTATCTCTCTCTCACTCTCTCTTATGTCTTTTTTTTTTAATCTCACTCTTTCTCAGCACACTCTTACATCTTTCTCTTTGTGCCTCTCATGCTTCTTTCCTTCTCTTTGACTTAGCTATATTATAACTTTTCTTTCTGTCTTTCTTACTTTCTTCTGTCTCTCCCTCTATCTTACTCTTGCTCTCTCATTTCTTACTATTCTTCACCCTTTATCGCTATATCTCTGTCTTTTTATCTCTCCCTCTCTAGTTCTTGCCTTTTTGTAGTTCTTCTCTCTGTCTTCTACCTCTTGCAGTCTTTAGTATTTAGCTCACCGTTTATTGTCTCTCATTTTATCTTTTATGTCTTTCATCTCTCTTTATCTCTTGTGCCCCCCTCCCCTCCCATATCTTTATGAGAGATGATGAATTTGCAGGTGATAATGATTTGTCCAGTGAATCCTACATAAATGATGAGAGAGTATGCAGAAAGTGATTCCAATTAAGAGGAAGGACTTGCTTGAGGATGGTAGCATCAAAAGATGACGACATACGTACAAGTAAATCATTTCAAGGAAGAACTTCTTTTGCTGTTCATCAAGAGGCGGAAAAAGGGTTCATTTATAAATGTGAGCCCAACCATTTAGACACACAAAAACTGGCTCTGCTATAGTTCTAGTTTACTTTTTTTTATAGGAAAAGGTGAAAGGGTCCACAGGAGAGAAAGAGATGGAAAAAGAGAGAGAAAGAGAGAGAGAAAGAGAGAGAGAGAGAGAGAGAGAGAGAGAGAGAGAGAGAGAGAGAGAGACAGACAGACAGACAGACAGACAGACAGAGAGATAGACAGGGAGAGACAGACAGACACAGAGAGAGAAAAGAGAGAGAGAGAGAGAGAGAGAGAGAGAGACAGACAGACAGACAGACAGACAGACAGGGAGAGACAGACAGACACAGAGAGAGAGAGAGAGAGAGAGAGAGAGAGAGAGAGAGAGAGAGAGAAAGGGAGAAACAAGAGAATGGGAGCTCAAAAGCAAGAGGAGAAACAAGAGAATGGGAGCTCAAAAGCAAGAGGAGAGACAAGAGAGAGTAACAAAATGAGAGAAAGAAAGAGAGGTTAGAGAGACAAGAAAAAGGACAGGAGAGAGAAAGAGAGACAAAAGAAAAAATGGCAGAGAGACGTTATTTAGTGAGAGCGGTGAGAGCAATGTAGGAGATTTACGTCTTTGAAAAAAATGTGAGATCATTTAGTATCTCCAATGAACAGATAAGGTTGTAAAAAAAATTTTCACAATTCCAACAGTGGGGATAAAAGAGATTCCCCCATGCATGGATAGGGGTAAGAACATGGCACACAATTAGAATTATAAGCTGCAGGGAGCATTGAAGCATAGAGATCTTGAGAACAAGAGTAAATAGTTTTAGATACATTTCTTTCAAATTCACAGAATACATTCAAATTTTAAAAAAATGTTATTAAGGGGTTTATCAAAAAAGTATTTAAAAAAGAAAAATAGAAGGAGAAAAAACTCTATTCATTACCGTTAAAAAATTTTGTACAGGGGTAAAAATTACAGTTTAAGGGTTTATTAGATTCAAGAGCAACTGTGATAGATAGCAAGGAAAAAAAACAACAACAAAAAAATTACACGATAAAAAATAATAGATACAACATTAATAGTCAAAGGAAAACATTAAGATGAGGAGACAAAAAAAAAATCTATGGTTGCACAACATTGACAACAATCAGTTGGTTATTTGAATCTGTAGCATCTTTATAAATTATACTGAATTAGCATAGAACCCAACACCTCACCAGAGTTCAAATTAGATGGACAAGGGTCTTTTTGTTAAATTACCTACTGGAAACTGAAAAATTTACTTTCAAAAAACCAATATATCTATTTATAATTGGAAATTGTTTTAAACGTGTCAAAATCTACATACAAGTATAAATAAATAATCTTATTCAGTTCATGAAAGCATCAGGTGTTCTTTACAATGACTTTGTAAGCATTTTTATTGTTGAGCGCGCATCTTAAATGATTATGATTGATGTCAGTCATGTAAAACTGTACTTTTTCAATAATATAAATTCATTCAAGCACCTAGAAGGTTAAAAGAGCATTGTTTCTCACAAATGAATCTATGCTTCATGCGATTTTTAATAATTCATTCATTTCACAGGTTACAAGATATATGTTTAACCTGCTCGACAAGAGGAACCGGCGCAATGGCAATCTTACTAAACTCTTCCAGTGAAACACATGTGGTTACTAAAGTTTGTGCACAAGTGCTAAGCTTCATGTTCCATGCATGCCTTCAATTTCCCAGGAATAATGAGAAAAATGCAAATGTCCTTAAAGTTTTCAAAAGCATTTTTATGAGTATTTTATTATTCATGGGCAAAACAATTTTTTTTTAAAAAGCATTGCTTTAGTGACACAAATCTTAAATATAGAGAGTAAGTCAAGAAAAAAGAAAATCTGTGAGGAAAACTGATTTTATGACAAGAGAAAGGCTAAATGGAGAGAAATAAAGCGTGTTTAGACTCACCGGTATCTGAGGGAGAAACAAAGAAATTTTGTTGATATCCAATTCAAACAATAAGCCCAAAAGCAACCAAATATCATAATCTTTCCCTCCTTGCTTTGTAAGCCAGAGAAAAAAAAACAGCATGGAAGGCAAAGCTCCATAATATTGTGGTAGCCTCTACTTCCAGCAAGATGAAAATTTATGTTTTTGTAGGCTTGTGTGTGTGGAGAGAAATAAGCTGAATTTCATAATTCTCAAATAACGCAGGTGGAAAGCATGTAGAGCTGCTTTTAAAAATATTTCTTCAGGAGACTAAAGTTATAAAAGTCAATGCAAAACTATTTGTCATTTGTGGCAAAAGCATCTCTAAAGTGCAAAGAAAAAAAACTTGGTTATGCAATTTCAAACTCAACTTGTCTTAAATCATGTTTATCTGAAGACCAGCATCCATCTCAGATCCTTAATCTCTCTCATTAGAAAAATCAACACCCAAAGCAAAGTATTAAAAAAAATACCCATGCGCTTTTACTTTGAGAAAAAAAAAACTCCACCAGAATATCACAAGACACATATGGTCATTTTGCATTACAGCAAGAATATAGGGCTTAACATAATATTAATAGAGTTGAGGGCTCTAGGGTCATTTTGGATGGAATTACCACATGCTCCACTGCTTAACACAAACCATTCAACAATTTTATGCTACACTGATAAAAAATTTTAGCTATACAGTAGACAGACTCATAAATTTGCAAAGTGATAATTTATGTTATAATAGAAAAAATTAAGATATTGATACAGACTGATCTACAGAAATTTGATAGTTTTACCCTTACAAGGTAGAGGTAAAAGTGTATTAGAAAAAAGAAAGATAAAGGAATTTGAAAGTAAATAGAAGGATACAATATGGCAGAAGCTAATAAAACTACAATAAGAAAATTTGATAAATCTCTTCTTTTAAATATATTCATATCACATTTGATGAGCATAAAAGGTCAATGTAAGTTTTGATGCTCAATGTATCTGATTAAATGTTTCAAAATAATTCTCAATTAGCCCAAGCTCTGGCCCTTTCCGTAGTTTTTCTTAATAACTTAAAATCTTCTTTATATGATGACTTGTTTCCTCTCATAAATTATATAACCTATCTGCCACCTGAAATAACATCATGCAAATAAGAAAGGTAAGAGAAAGCCATGTGTGTATATGATAGAAGAAAAGAGACAAGAACAAAGAGAGAGAGAGAGAGAGAGAGAGAGAGAGAGAGAGAGAGAGAGAGAGAGAGAGAGAGAGAGAGAGAGAGAGAGAGAGAGAGAGAGAGAGAGAGAGAGAGAGAGAGAGAGAGAGAGAGAGAGAGAGAGAGAGAGAGAGAGAGAGAGGGAGAAAGACAGATGGGGGAAAGAGATAAAGAGAAAAAGAGGAAAGCAGGTGTGGAAAGAGAGTGACAGACATACAAGAGATAGATACTTACCACTGAACTGGGAGACATCAAGTCTTCTTTGTATAAGTAGTCGCTGGGTTTGTAGTTCTTCATCACCTCACGGAATTTCTCTGCAGAAGATGAAAGCATAATTTTCATCCCCATTACATTTGTTAAAGCAGCAGCAAAAAAAAAAAAAACAAAAAAAAATAATCTCCTGCACCTCAATTTTATTTCCATCATAAGATCAATGCTGCTTTTCATTCAACTGAAAACAGTCACATATCACAAAAAATTTCAAACTTTAAAACCTATTTTTGGATAAAAGTAAAATAATAATAACAATAATAATAATAATAATAATAATAATAATAATAATAATAATAATAATAATAATAATAATAATAATAATAAGCTAAAGTTCTGCTTGATCTTCCTCCATATCATTGTAATGTTTTAGTTTTCTATCCTATACTTGATGTAGCATTGAAAATTAGCCCCTCCAGTCAAAATCTTGTTCATAGACTATTTGGTTTTTCATATGGTCAAGATTTTTAACCTTAAGACTACCAAGAAGAGAAAATAAAAAATTTAACAAACCTGATTTGGCCACTGAGGGTACAGGCCTAAACACAACAGAGATAGTGATCTGACCACAAGCCTTATCCACAGTGAAACCTTCGTCCGGTCGGTTATAGCCAAGAGTCATTGACTTTTTTATCATCTCAGGAGTAGACTGTGGAGTCAATGATATAGACATATGTAGCAATCAAATCTTGCACAAAAACAACATCTCCCATTCAATCCTTGAGATCTCTAGACATGTTGAGTTGGTTCCACTTTTGGGCTGACTGATTGATAAAATGAAAACAATTTTTGACACCTTAAAAGCTAAAACATGATCTTGTGTAAAAAAAAAAATATATTGTCATTTCGCTGGCCTGTTACCAAACAAATGCTATCAGTATCATACAGATCAACAAGGTAATTCTGTAATGCATAATATTTCAACCTTTTGCTGTAAAATATCCATCTTTTCATTTAAGTAAAGTAAACTTTACAGTATTTGTAAAAAAAATAAATAAAATCATTTTGGTTCACTTAAGTCAAGAAATACCTCATACACTTTTTGATTGGTTTAGAATGTCTACTATGAATGATGCTCTGTTGGACTGAATTTGTTGATAGGACGTACAGCCTTTTAGTTTTTCTATTTTTTATGTCTTAAGAATGCTTCAGTCTTGTCTGAGAATTTCTATCTTTTCATATATAAGTCATTTAAGAAATGTAAAAAAAAATTCTTTTTAATTTATAATGTCTGTATACTTATTTTTAAATTGATGTAAGATTGACAAGTAACCCATTATTTTTGCATGACCTCTTGCTTTCCCTTTATTATTAGCATTTTAAACACAAGGGCCATATGAAGAGAAGTGTTATTTTTTTAAAACACTTCTTAGTTACAGTCACACTGATATTTTAAAGGTCATTATAAAAACAAAGCTCTACACACAAGTACCAAATATAAGGACTGGTATCAAGGACCTATCGATTTCTCTTTTTATTGATTTTGCGAATTTTACTACATATTAAATGCTTATTGGTTTTACATTTTGAAATCTCATGAAAACAAAAATTCAATCCTGAAACAGAAAGGTTTAATATGCAATAAATTTTGATTGTTCATTATAAATGGATCCAAATTATATTATATTATAATACTCCAATGCATGCTTGAACCACTGTTGACTTATTTATGATATCTGGTCTTTGTTCTCCGTTGTGTCTGCACGCATAACGGTTTCTGCTATGATTTTGTGTGAACATGTGACCTTTAATTATTATTGTTAATGTTGTCTCTATCAGTCTTAATGTTTTAATGAACATAAGTTTTAAAAATAAGTTTCATTTAAAGGTTAAAGTTCTTGGAATCCTTTTAACCTTTTTCTTATGGAAAGTATTTTAAAAAATGTTTTTTCAGTTTCAAGTTTTTTGTTGTACAATATTATTAATATTATTATTAATATTCATTTAAATTAATATGAAACTGATGCTGAGCAAAGAGTGGGAAAATGTAGTTTATGAGCTAACACTCCTTGTACAAATGATATGGATATTCAAGTCATTGGATTCCCATTTATCAGACTAATGGACACAATTATTATTTAAAGTCAACATATTTGAAGGTGTACTGCAGAGATATTGAGCACCTGCATTCTGAGTTGCTTAAAAAAGGCCATATTGTAGACCTTAACAAGACAGACAATAAATCCTCACATCAGATAAATTGAGGCCATATTGTAGACCTTAACAAGACAGACAATAAATCCTCACATCAGATAAATTGAGGCCATATTGTAGACCTTAACAAGACAGACAATAAATCCTCACATCAGATAAATTGAGGCCATATTGTAGACCTTAACAAGACAGACAATAAATCCTCACATCAGATAAATTGAGGCCATATTGTAGACCTTAACAAGACAGACACAAATCCTCACATCAGATAAATTGAGGCCATATTGTAGACCTTAACAAGACAGACAATAAATCCTCACATCAGATAAATTGAGGCCATATTGTAGACCTTAACAAGACAGACAATAAATCCTCACATCAGATAAATTGAGGCCATATTGTAGACCTTAACAAGACAGACAATAAATCCTCACATCAGATAAATTGAGGCCATATTGTAGACCTTAACAAGACAGACAATAAATCCTCACATCAGATAAATTGAGGCCACATTGTAGACCTTAACAATACAGACAATAAATCCTCACATCAGACAAATTGAGGTGCACAGAGCCCAGGAAATCATCATTGATGTTGTTGTGGCCATCCCAGTCATAGACAAAGAACGAGAGCTGCATCTGAACATTCCGAAAAGATTGGTTTTGGTCAAAGAATTTAAATAAAGATATAAATGTGTATATATTGTCATACTACTACAAAATAAGACTCATGTTCTGATAAATTATTTGATTATTGTTCAGAAAAAAAAGATTTGACTTATTTCATTCATTATACACTTAAAGCAAGAATACGTTTTAACATTTTTGATCAATCAAAATTATTCATCTCATTTCCTTGTTTCAAATAACTTTTTGTAAAGATGCTTTTATTGATTTTAACCAAAATACTCTTTTTAGTTTGAATTAAATGTCATCATTGTGTCTGGCATGTCTTAAAAGTTTTGTTTACTCACAAGCATCCCCAGTCCCAGAGTTATATAAATTAAGCAAAAACAATCTATCTGACAAATGAAGCTATTTTTGAAGGCAGTCTCACAAATCTTACCCTTGTATAATCTGCAACAAAAAATTCAGTCCATGACTCCCAGTGAGGATTTCTTGTTCGAGGAACAAAGGGTGTGGTCAAGACCTACCGGTAGTAGAAGACAAGAATTGAGGCATGAAGAAGATAGTATAAGGCTATCACAAATTTACTCCTGAGGGCATATCAAAAGAAAAATTATTTTGATAGAGACCCTTGATAAGCTGAAGTTGCCTTATTGTTTTCAGAAATCATTATTGTTGAATGATACTAAAGGAAGCAACAAGGAAACAACAAAGTTTAGATATGTTAAGGTCAAAGAAGAATGAACATAAGCTTTCATTTGAACCATACTGTAGCAAAAGGAGTATGCAGTTTTTATCAATCAAGAAACCAAAACAATGTTAAATATTTGATTTCAATTCTTTCATGCTCAAAATTGTTAAATGTCTAAAAGTCAGTTTTAATGAGTCAGATGCCTTCAATTTAAATTTGAAAAACAAAAAAAAAGTAGACAATATTTTCCATTTCTTGCTATTCCAAAAAGAACAAGTTTCCAATAATTCTTCGAATTTCATGTGTTGTCATCTCTGAGAAGCTAATAAAAAACATTATCTTATATAGTCAATTTAAATATGGCATGAGAATGAATGCAAACTGGCTGGAGATGATTGACTTGCAAGATTTGCAAGAACAAAAATTTTGTTGACTTGTTGTTATCCAACACTGTTATCTTTTTGCACAATCACTCCATCTCCAGTTCTTTCACCCATCCAATACCATAATGAATGGGCTTTATCTCTTTACAACTATCTATCGGAAGTGTCTGCACCATTTTCTAGAAATTTAACCCATGCTAAAATACAACATGTATGTTTATAACATAAAATCTTGGTTTTGATAAATCCTAAATTATAGAAATAAACAAAGTTAGTTTCATTTAAAAGTCAAACCAACCATAACACCTTATTATATTACTTCTTTTTTTTTTTGAGGATTCTTTCAAATGTTTTTTTTTTTGCAAACAGCATAATTTTCACTCATTACTGACTGATATGCTCACGAAAGGAAACTGATCACCCCAATAAATATTTATTACCATTCCTACTATCTATCCCCATGGTAATATTCAACTTTGTTATAACTAGCACTTCTATGCTTTACACATTACTACTTTTTCAAAAAAAAATTTATGTTCCCTAGATTAGTTTGCTCACCCGTCGTCTGTCACAGAAGAGCACACAGTAAGGATCTGAGGCTCCAGTCTTGTCAGCAGCTAGAACATTGGATGCGCCATGGACGCACACGTGCAGGACTCCAGCCACTAAGGAATCCATAGAGTTGGTTAGCATACAGAAACAAAGGTTGGTTGTAGGGAGGGAGCGTGGGAGGGAGATAAAGAGAGAGAGACAGAGAGAAGAGACAAGAGACAGAGAGAGAAAGAGAAAGATAGAGAATGAGAGAGACAAATACAGAGACAGAGAGATAGAGAGAGAGAGTTAGAGAAAGGAGGATGTAATTCATATTTTCATCTAAAAAACTTAATCACCTTGAATAAAGCTTTTTTCAATGCAACAATTAAAAACAAGTATTTCAAGACTTTTATCAAACTGCAATATAATATCTCTGTTGAAGCATATGAAATTCCATGGTTCATTAACAGCTCTATGCACATTTGAGAATTCAATGTAATAAATAAAAAAAAAACAGACCACTGCTGGACTTTGGCTTGGCATGGTCATCAATGTCACTGAGATTAATAGCAGGCAAGGTGGTGTATTGCATTGATAGTGTCACCTTTGACTCATCCTTGTTGGTTACTGTTGTCTCACATCTGGACATATAAAATAGATTGAAAGTGCAAGCCACTTTGTCTAAAAAAATGGATTTTGCAATGAAGAATTCTTTAGAATATCCCTACAAATCAAAATAAGCTGTCCTGATTCAAATCAGGAGGGCTGAACTGTGATAAGGCTAACACTTGAAGTTGCTCAAACATAAAATGCACTATGAATATAAAAAGTTGGATACTATTAAAAAAAAATACACCCAAACAGTATTTTAAAGTGAGTCTGCACATAAAGCATCTGATATAAATATTCAGGTATAAAGTCACTTCCACCCCAGGGCTACGCCCCAGGCCTATGGCTGATAAAAAAAAAACTAGCTAAAAAAGGGACAAAAAGAGAGAACTTCACATGGATTTTTAGCTACTCCATCCCTTTCATTTTCTGTTCTTATTTCCAAAGGCAATGGACCTGGAAACAAAAAAAAAAATTGAATTGTCTATGAGTTGATTTCAGTGTAATAACTCACGTTGGCTGAACCTGGAAGGGGAATGAGGACAGGTTTATTTCATTCTGCTCCAGAGTGGTGCTGGTCAACAGTCGCATGCACTTGCTTTTTACTTTGATCTGAGAAAAGATTCAACCGTGAGTCGACAATAGAAATTGGTTTTACAAGCCAAGTACCTACAGATACAAGACAAAAAAGTTATTGACTTGTTGAAATCGGAATGGCTAGACTAGCACTTACTTTGATCTCAGTGGGTGGATTGAATTCTCTTTCACACTCTTTTTGCCCAGCATCTACAAAACTTAAAATGTTAGAGCATAGAAAGCAAAAAGGTGTAGAAAAACTGACAAGAAACTATGATTTATCACATTATTTATCAAGCCAACTCTTCCTAAAACATATTCATGACAAGAAAAGCTTGGCAATAGTCAAAATCTTCCCTGAAACTGTGCCATATTAAATAACCAAGGATCAGGTACATAAAAACTACACTTGCACTCAATTCACATCCCACAAAATGTTAACATATTTTTATTAAATGAACAAACAATTTAAAATTTGCAACATTAACAATTAATGCTCACATAATGCACCATGCATAAACTTTTGCTGAAATAATGATATTCTAGGACTTACCCTTGTTGCAAAGTGATGGTAATATGAACCACAGATATTGTGTTCACTACTTTTTTTCATATTTATTTCTATTTTGTGTTTGATAGGATTCAATGGTATGTAAAACATTGTAATGAGAATTGCATAGAACTAAAATTTTCATTAAAAATTATATGGACTATTTTGTTTCCATAAATGTTTTTAAGAGACAAAAAATGCAAACTTTCTTGAGAGTGAAATAATGCCTTTTTAGTGTCAAATAATCACTCATTTCAGTTCACCGATTCCTTAGTCCAGATGAGTTTTTCGGATACCAAGGTTGCTCTGACAACCACTGTTCTCCATCGTTGTTTACATTCAGTTACATCTGAGCATTCTATGATATTGTTTTTCCACTCCTTCTCCCCATCTGTTCTGTATCCCTTTTTGTAAGGGCATCTAATTTTGAATTGTATGTTTAGCATATTTTCTATCAGCTACACTGACCCTCTCCTGTGCAAGGCTGTAGATGAAGAAGGAGCAGACATCCTCCCACTCCTCAGTTGCTGGCACTTCATGCGTTTGCCTCTTGCGGTCACCTATGTTCAGCACAGTGTAGCGAATATCCTCAGCAGCTGTCATTCCAGAGGTAGATCAGATGAAAAGAAATTTAAATTTCTTAGATTCGGAATCTTTTATACTTATTTAATTAAGTGAAAATTATTTACATTGGACTGGTTCCTATCTTTAATTACTCAGATGGAAAATTATTTTTAAATGCATTTTTCACAAAATACAACCTTGGTATATTTCTTTATCTCATAATTTAAGTGTTTAACTTATTAAATTTTTTAGTTTGACAGAAAATATATTTTTTTTAATTTGTCTTTCAATAGAAATTGAAGGTGTTTCAAGAGTAGGCTTCTTCTGCCATACTTATATGATACATTATTCGTTAAAAGAGAGGAGAAAATACTAGCAAAACTATCGGGAAAAGTCCAACAGAAAAAACAAACAAACCCAAAACAAGCAATTTACCTGCATCTTTAGGAGGGTAACCTTTGATGTGTATAGTGAGTACACCTTGGGCTGAGGACAGGTAAAGAATGCAAAGGGAGTCAGCTTTATTGATTTGTTTTTTTCAAATATACACACAAGACGATCTATTAAAAAAAGAAAAAGGCTTAACCCTTTTTATGTCTGCCAATCAGATTGATTGTGGAAGAAAATTTAAGGTACAAGGAACAAAAATTTTAAGGGACCTGCTAAGTACATCATTAATCACGTGACTCATAAATCTTTGTATTGAAATAATTTGTTTCATAAATCATAAAACAAGAAGAACAAAAAATAAAATAATAATAATGACTTAGGGGTAGGCCTTAAATGCCTAAAAAAAACTTGATGGAAAGAAAAAAAAATCAAGATTTCTAAAAACCTAATAAAAACTTAAATTTTTTGGACAAACAAACAACTTGGTTCTAAAAGAAAAAAAAAAGGTGTATGGCAGTATCCAAATTTGTTAAAGATTAATCAAAGAAAGGTGATTATTTTTACAGAATTATACCCTTATGATTTTGTAAGAGAAAGGGAACATAATATCCCTATTGTGCTCTGCACTGTAACTCACCTTTTTTCCTCTTTGAGACATTCTGTCCCATGAGAGTTGGTCCCACTTTGCTCACATTAATGTCTACACTCGCAGGGTCCACCATGGCTAAAGAAAGAGGATGGAAGTATGCAGTAATGTAAGTAAGAAACCTATTACACAAGTAAAGCTCAAAACAATTTAAGCTTAACTGAAGGAACAAATGTTGCCAGAAATTTCTCTCCAGTAATCAAGGCCAAGTGAGTTTAATTCGTTTCCAAGTATTCAGTTGTTAAACAGAGTTCTCTATATAAAAATTAGATTAAATTAATAGCTAGATCTCTATATTTACTTGCTCAATGGAAATTCCTTAAAGCATAAATAGTAAACCAAAGTATTATTGATAAATGTTTTGGTAACAGCCATTGCAAATGTTTTTTTTAACAGTCGCAATGAATCTTATGTTGAAAGTGTAGCTGCATTGAAAAACAGACGAGTTATTTTTTTTTAACCTCTAAGAAAAAGGCAATGTTCTTTTCATCAAAATCTTTGAATGTGAGAATATAAATATCTGACTCATTTGAATAGTAGGATATGTATAGCGTAAGATGTGCACTGCTTGTCAAAAAGCAAAAAAGGAGAAAAGAATTTTACAACAATAGTGCATGTAAAGGGAAAAACTGAATGTTTTACCTTTAGTGAGTCCCTCCATGACATTGTTATGTATCCATGATTTGAGCAAAGGAATCTCCATCAAACTCAGCGCCCGTAACATGCGGATATTGAATGTCACATCTGGTCTAAAAAGTGGTGAGAAAGTAAGGAATCATGAAAATATAGAATTCTCTGGGAAACTAAGGTAACACCGAATTTCTAAAAGAAAAAATAACAATAAGGCATAAAGAAAAGAAACAACACAAAAGAGATTTTCATTACTGAAAAGACAAAAGCCATGAAGAATGTGATTTTTGTGGTACAAAAATAAAAAAAATCAGTGGAGTAAAGGATTACTTTTTGATCAGGGATATCATTGATATTGTACTTTATTTTACACAATTATTTATTTCACAATGCCTTCAATTAGTTTCACTTTTATGTTGCTCCTTCTTACTATAAATCCTTTGCCTCTGAAAGCACTGTACATAAGACTTGAGAAGTACTTTAGTTTAACTGTTTTTAAAAGTGTTAAAAGAAGTGAATTCTTATGCTGTTATGTCGCTAAAAAGAGATCCACTGTCAAGCAGCTCTCTCAATTTTCAGTGATAATTTGCTGAAGCTGACGAGGAACCAATATTCTAAACTGTTTAGGTCTAGATTTAGAACCAAGATCTTAGGTTGCTCCCAACAATATAAGAATACGCATAAATTTCACCTGGTTTTATTATAACTTCTTAACCAAGCAAATTATCTAATTCTGATTGTTTTTATAGATCTTAATACTGAGCCACTAGCTCCGATAGCAAATTTAAAATGAGAATTATATTAACACAGGAAAGTATTTATATTTGATACTCCATGGTAACTCAGCTCGGCTATTTGAGACATCACCCAATGGTGCTTTGCTTCATGAAAATAAAATGATGCCCAACTAGTGTGTTCAGCGAACAATAATGAGCAACATACAGGTTGAAATCCTAGGTAAGCAAGTAGCACCTACATTTTGGTTAGGATCTGCCTGGATTAATCAATAGATGCTTGTATTATATATTAAACTGATTGAAGGATTCATAAAAAAAAAGTCCTACAGATGCAAAAAACACCTTTAAACAACTTTAGAGGTGAGAAAATGGTTGTAGAAAGAAAAAAAAATAACCTCATTATTTAAAGAAAAACTAATCATTTGGGAAGACTAAGGCAGAAATTGAAACAAACAGTCTATACCCTACTTATCAGTCAAATCCTAAAGAGTTCAATATTCCACATAAACTGATGATTAAAAGAACTAAGAATATGGCAGTTGCAACTGAGAGTGCGTAAATTATGATGCAAGAACTTTACCAAGTTCTTGAAGATTCTTTTTCCTTCAGTTTAATTCATAAATTTCACTTACTTTTCCTTAAAGCAGATGGTTGCTTTGTTGATATGTGGAAATGGATTGTCCATGGACAGACAAACAATAGCCTGCAGTGTGCCAGCTAGTGTGAGGTCTTCCACCACTAAGTCAAAGCCTACATTCACCCTAGACACAGAAATAGAAAAGCCATACAATCAATTTCTCAAAAAGCACACCTTAAAATACATATGAAATTGGGCCAAAATTTAGCCTCGAAATAGTTAAGTGTTGTCTGCCTGTCACCACATATATCTGATGTCCAAGTACTGTACAGTTTTTGTTCATTCAATTTTTTTTATCATGATCAAAATCTTGAGCAGGTAATCACTTGTTTATGATTCATATTTTCAAAATTTTTAAAAACCTTTTCACAGCTCTGCAGTTGTGCAGCTACTTTCTTTCAACAGTTCCTTAGTTGGTACTCCGATGACAATCTTATTTAGTTTGTACTTTGAAGAGAAAAATATGGTAAACCCAAATCTTGTAAAAACACAGCTCATTAGTATTCTGACATTATTTTCTGAACAACTAAAATGTGTCTAGTGCCTTACAATATCACAGAAAGATAAAAGAATATTTTTTTTTGGTGTTGCCACAACACCAATACCTTTGTTATATTCAAATTTCCCTAAAAAAAAAAAGGGCAAATAGATCATTGCAAGATATTCTTCATTAGAAAATTTATACATAAGTTTTGACTAAAACCAAGGAGTCTTAGATAAAAAAATGTATATATCTGTGGTTGAACTAAACTATGCTACTATGAAAAAGGCAAAGTCATGAAAATGGAAGTGTTCATCACTGCAACTTCAATAAAACCAAGAAGCAAACAGCATATTGAGAGAAACTTTGAAGTGTCAGAAATTGGATGCTATCGACATAAGTAAATTCCATTAATAATGAGATAGTGAGCCTTTAATTTATTTGTTCTTGCAAAGTAAAGAAAAAAAACCTGTACTGAATACCTGTTTTCAAAAAATGTTTTGCAATAACTTGACATATTGATAATTATGATATGAGTTTTCTCAAGATTTGTGATAGAGAAAATATTTAAATTGGAAGAATATGACTTCCTTCTTGCAATAAAACAAATTAAATATCTGTGAAACTTGGATTTATGCAGTTGGGTCATGCAAGCATTGATCCACCATGCAGAGCATTTTATCTCCTAAGTGATGCTTGGATTGCATCCCCTTCTTATTGCAATATGCATGAAACCACTTCCATGGTTTCTCATGCTAGTATTAATGCAAAGAGATATATAATATGATAACTTAATTGCCTCTATGATCTTATGTTAAATAAGAACTGGTTTTAAGGATATTTGATATTAAAGTCTTTATGGAGCATGTGAGCTGATCATTATGTTGATTTTTTTAAATTGACAATATAGAACACCTAGTCCCATTAGGATCAACTTGGTGTCACTTTGACCAAATACAAGGATGTCTGTGAAAACTGCCATGCAAGGGAAAATACATTTAAGATGAAAAAGAACCTTTTTTGAAACAATCCTTCGAAAAAAGCAGTGCTACCAACCTTTGTCTCAACATTTTGCCTAGAAATGAGACTCATATTTCACCATTTAATTAGCCAATATTGTATTAATTAAAATAGCTAAAAATTTGTAAGACTTTTGTATACACTAATGACACCACTAATTATGAAAACCTAATCAGCAATTATTATTGAATAGTAAGTTCATCAATCTTTAAAATTTACAATGCATGAGTTTCTATATCTACTAAGAATCTCATATGTCATGTTGGGCTGATTTCATTGAAATACAATTTTGAAAAAAAAATGTTTCATTTCCAAGAGAACAACACTATGTGTGTCTTTTTTTCTTCAGACAAAAAGACAAACATTTTTTTTAATTTCAGTATTTTTAAATTTCCTGGAACATCATTTCAGTATTATAATACTGAAAATAGCACTATTCTGCAGATCTATAAAAGGAATATACCAGGTACATGCAAAGTAAAAAATGGCACTACCTAAACTCTCTTACTTTACCACCTTTTCAAAAAGCAGAAATGGACAGCCATCTGCAATGATTGATTCTTTTTCACTTAATTCAACATTTACAATATGTCTTAGCTAGTTGAAGATAAGAGGTTAAATCCAAGAAAAAGGGTGGAATAGGCTGCAGAAATAATAACGCTTTTTTTCCTTGAGCTACTTCATGCTGTGGAATCAAGTTCATGAATACCACAACTTTTTATATTGCACAACATTTAGTGAACAGATTCATCTTGGACAACCAAATGAACACGTCAAAGCTATAATTTTATATGTGTCCACTTTCTTCTTTAGATAGCCATGCAGACATATCAAAGCAAAATGTTTTTGAAGGTGATGTTCATGCATATCATAGTATATTTAAGTTATACATTTTCAAAAAAGAAAGCTTCAAGAGTCTGCAGCAAAGAAGCATGAGAATGCCTACACATGCTAAGTCAAGAGTTGCCATTGCATAATTGCTTGCTGCCAAGCACAAGACTTCCCACAAACCAAATCCCTTGCAGGTTATATACAGAGTTGGCCAAAGCGTCTGTGAAAGAAAAGCAGTTACATCAATGTGTAGAAGCCCAGAGAAGTATGATGTATGTCTATGTGAAAAAAGAGATAAGTTTCAGCAAACACCAAAATGACTAAATTAAGGCTGCCATCAGATATACAAGACACTTAATTCAAGATGTACCATGAAAAAATTGTCATAGAGAGACCCAACAAATTCATGCTCCAGAAAGGCTGAGAGAGAAAAGAAAGACAAATAAGTTTTGCTAAATGATTAAATGATTATGTGGATTGCCTTTGAACAAAAACAAATTATATTACAAGTAGGCCTCACATAGGTCTAATCTATATCCTTGAATAACACATTGTATTGCTTCAAGACAAATTGGTAGAGTTTGACAACCAATGCATATCAATAACAAATTGTAGGGGCTGTTCCAAAAGCAAACAAGAAAAATGACTGAAATAAGGGTAATTTTTTGTCTCTTAAGCCTCCTGATGACACCTAGAAGGGGGTTGGGATACAGAAAAGCACTGGTTGTTTTAAAGATAATCCAAAGCTTTCTTCAGCTCCCTTCAAAACTAAATAAAGAAGGAGCATAAAAGATAGAACATAATGAAAGTTTTCTTCCGCTTCTCAGTGTATGTTCTTCAAGAAACAATGAACATGTAAAACTAATCAAAGAGCAATACTTCCCATCTCCCCCATCCATACACACACTAAAAAACAAAAACACCAAAATGGCAAAATGACATACTCATATTGATTTAACTTCAGAGAAATCATGAATGAAGATACTGCAATGCAAACCCAGTGATGAAAATGAAATATCTCAAATTTGGAACAAGATATAGCATTAGTATTCGCTCATTATATGTGAAACAGGCTTTTATATGGTTTCTATCAAGAAATTTAGATGCAACTTTCAACAAAGACAAGTCTTTGTTGACTTGTAAAGGTTGATCACATCTGAACATGATGGCATCCAACCGCTAAATGCACACTTGGAAGATGAATATGACAAGTGCCATCATTACTGTTACTTAACTGTATTACTGTGATAGGAGATTTAGGTAACTTACTTTGCAGAGCCAACTCGTCCCCTGAAGATCATTTTGAAATCCTCTGACATTAAGCTGATGTCTGCTTCAACCACCACCTAGAATTTAAAAAAATATATATATATACAAAATAGTTTCTTGCAGCAGGATGTTGAAAATGTGCCAATTTAAAAAAAAAATGAAAGAAAAGTAAACACTGATCATTACAACAAAAACAACAAAACCATGAAATCCCATCGGAAATATTACAAGCTTCTTCTGGTAGCCCTTTTTCATAAGCATCAATACTGGGCAGTAGCACTATTAAATACAGACGATTACCTTCCTGCACGATGTCAGTCCACTTAACTCAAGTATTATTGGTGAAATTCGCTCACTCTATCTATAAGTTAGCAAATTTTCGAAAAATGATCTTTCACAGGTTTTACTGAACTACACAACAAAGAACAGACAGATTTGACCAATGGAAGCCTTTATTTTAAGTACAGGAGCTCAACCTCTGTTTTTAAACGGTCAGGTAAATTATATAATCTGTAATTTGCATGTTAACTATCCATGCTCTCTTTTCTCTCGAATTCTTTGCAATTTCAATGTTTAAAAAGGTGCTATAGCAAAAGTTCATACATATTGCAACATAAAGCTTATTGAAAAATTCATTATCAATAATGTTAAATATATGTAATGATTCTTCCATAATCTTTTTGGCTATGGACTCGGGCTTTAAAAATATTCTCAACTGCAGTTCAGTGAGCATGGTTTAGGGATCTAGTTAGCTCAACAAAGACAACTAGAATAAAGTGGATAGAGCTTCTGATTTGTTTTTAAAAATTTTTGCTGTGTTTGGAAATGTGAGTTGAGCCCATCAATTATATCACATTAGTTTTTCATATCCTTGACACCCTATTGTCTCCCACACACAAATAAGGTTGGCAACTTTAAACGATAAAACATAGGGCTTTTACTCAGTCTTTATGAGTCAGATGTTGCAAAATCCAAAGTCAAAGATCTTGATATTCATGCATATAAATCAATAAATACATTTAAACACCTCATGTTTTAAGTAGTTAAAAACAATGAATTTATTGTATTTTAAAGTGCTGTTTTATCAAATTAAAATGTTCTACATTTTACTCAAGAGGAGGTTTGTTTGTCTAATATTTTAATAGAAACTAGAGAGAAGATGTCATAAAAAAATTGGGGTAACTAAATTTTTAGAAAAAGAAGGAAAATCATCCCACAAAGGTGTGAAATGGACCCTAAAATAATAGGAATATCATTCAGGGAACTAACTAGATGGGGAGTAGAAAATAGCCACCTGGTAGGAGGAAGCCTTGTCCAAGCCTGCTGGGGGTCTATGGACATTGAACCAGGAGATGGGCTGTAAACTGCCTGGGGTACTCTCAGAGCATTCAAAGGTTCTGACATTCTTGATGTGTGGAGTCTGTTCACCTAAGTTAAAAGCACTAAGCTCGAGGCTGTCTGTGGAGAGATAAAGGGAAAGGGTCATAAATGATTTGGATATAAAAACTAGGTTGTCTAGAGAACTATGACTGAAAGAAAATCATGTCATGAAATGAGATATAAATTTTGTATATTATGAATCTTTGCCAACTTTTTTCCTCTAAACATATTTGTGAAAACCTAGTAGTTTTCTAAAAAAAAAAAATAACAATAAAACCAAAAAAAAAGCAAAAAAAAGTAAGAACTACTCTGGCAATATCTATATTTTGTTTATTAACTCTGGAACCTCCTTTTTTTTTTCGAAAAATCCACAAGATATTTCAAACATTTACATAAGAAACATTAATTACTTTACATTAGTGTGTGTGTGTACACCCAGTAAAAAAGTTGTTTTACTTTTCTATTTAAGTTTCAAATCCAACCATATGAATGCTACTTAAAATATTAAATCAATATTCATGTTGTAAGTTACTGAGCATTAAAATTCACGTGTTGAAGCTTTCAAATGAGATGTGATTTAAAATTTCTATCATCAAAGCTGTTTGACTTAATACAAAACAAAAATAGGTATTTGATTGTTAAATTTAGATGGTATAAACAATATTTTCCAAAGCAAACCACAAGAAAAACTCTGTTGGAGTCATTCTTGACGTTCGATACATAACGTTTTTCTGATTCGAAAAAAAAAACAACAAAAAAAAAAACACACACACACACAATACTCCGCTTAATCTTCTCAGAGTCTGAACCTGCGTTTATCTCAAATTATTCCCAAGACCAGCTCTCTTTTTTGGTTTGGTTGATAAACTATTTTTTTTTTAATATAGTTCAAAGCAAAAAGAGTTGATTTAAAAAGAGAAGGCTCTAACTTCTAATTTAGCCGCCTAAAATAAATGATCTTTCAACTCTCGGTCACCCACTCGTTGCAAGATGTTCAAGTGTATGTCATTAAGGTATGAGGACTCACCGACAAAAGATGGTCTGATATCCCAGAGACGCTCATCCAGTCTTTTCTTTACTAGCTCTTCAATATTAGTGGACGAAAAAACCCACCTGCGAATGATATTAAAAAAAAAATATTTGTATACCTGTAAGGAGGATACATTAAAATAACACTCGACGAGTAGATATGATTTGTTTCGACAAAGATTATTGGTAGCTTTCCATGTTTGACTGTAGTTGTTTCTAATGTAACAGTGTAGACTATTTGTAAGGCTTTCCAAGCATCCATCCTTCATATAACTGACTTGGAATCCGAAGTGAGCTTCTGCTCCGGGATGAAATTTTAATGTTGGAAGGAAAAAACTTTGTGTGTCAATCTTTAATCGAAGCCAGCTCCAGGCCTCCGAAGAGTATAGGGTGATTAAAAATGACAGGCATCGAAAACGTCAGCTCATATTGATGCATTGATAATCAGGCATGATCCTTTTTTTTTTATTTAGAATGGTAGGTATTACTGGTGCCAAATCATGTTGATGGATTAGATAATTAAACGTGACACATTCTTCGTGTTAACGTACACGCTTCTCTATGAAGTTTTATTTCACTATGCAACAACTTCTGATTTCTCTCGTTTTTTCAAACTGATCTACAGAAATGACCTTCATAATCCCCTGATTACCTCCGAACAAACACAAATGGGTCGTGCTTTCAAAAAGAACACTATGGGCAGCCAAGGCGTTCCACTTGTCAGGCGTTGACAGTGTTGTGGAAGACCATTTGTCAAGTGTAAAGTCTACGACAGCG
>JAWDGP010007852.1:2762500-2800000 GCA_033675545.1 Elysia crispata | reverse complement strand
ATATATATATATATAGAGAGAGAGAGAGAGAGAGAGAGAGAGAGAGAGAGAGAGAGAGAGAGAGAGAGAAGCCCTGAAAACATTTTAGTCGCTGCATTAAAATTTCCTCTTCACAGCAAACAGTACAGAAGCATCAAGAGTAAAGCAGGTTCCTTCATAAAGAATTTAAGATACAACCTGCCTGAGGCAAACACTACGGAGCTCCCCTTCATCATGGCGTCACAAACTTAAGTCTTTCAAAGTGCCGGGTATCTCAGTCTGTTGCTTTTTCTTAACATTTACAAATGAGGATGCGCTTTTAGGCATTTGCCTGGGTAAAGAAAACTTAACACTTACTGTCACAGAGAAACGTGAATGCGATGGCAATACAAATGTGCTGAAAGAATTTGATAAAGCGACCCACAAGTTGATTACCTAAATATTCCTCCTCCTCCTTCTCCTCTCTCTCTCTCTCTCTCTCTCTCTCTCTCTCTCTCTCTCTATATATATATATATATATATATATATATATATATATATATATATCTTACACACACACACACATTATAGGAAGAGCTACCGTCGATGAAGGCGCGTAGTGTTTCGATTTGCGTCAAGAACAAATATTCTCCTGCACGGAGATACAACAAATCAACATTGCAATCGTCTATTTGACAATATCTTCTTGGGAAAATCGTTGACATCGTAAATCGGAGGGCAAAAGAAGTGTACTTTGTCTCTCTTGGTATGGTACCAAGGGCAGCGGAAAGGTTGAATTGTTTCCTGTAAGGACTTCGGTTCTATGATGGTACCAGATGTCTGAAAGACCCTGATCTGTCGACGCAAGCAGCGAGGAGACGAGGCGTGTCCACTGCACTGATTCAATGAGACAGACATCGACAGATCTCGGTATGCCGTTATGCACTTGCTGCGTCACTAAATGCCTAATTTAACACAGTTCGACAAATACAGGTATAGAGATCTGTGGTTATTCTAAACCGACGAACACTCTACCAGACAGCAAAGCGAGGGCTTCACTTACGTTTGGTCTGTGTAGATCTCAATTTTCTATGGGTTGACAGTACCGATATAAATAAAAATAAATAATAAGCTTAGATCTTGCCAACAGAGACGGGTCATGAGGTTAGGTTTACATACTTAAGGGCTTTACTTCGAAGAACAAAATAGAGGAAGTTGAAAAAAGTCAGCAAACAGTATGTCACAAATCAGTGAAAGTAATATGGTATTTAAGTCCACAAAGAAAAAAAAAAAAGCAGTGAGGATCAAAAGTCACTTCTTCTCTATGTACATATCTCTCTGTTACAACGTATCTTTCTTTTTACCCAAAATTTGACTCGAATATGTTTGACAAAGAATAAATGTTATATAGCTTGTATCTTTTTTTTTACCCAAAATTTAACTCGAATGTGTTTGACAAAGAATAAATGTAATATAGCTTTGCTCGGCGAATTACTTCGCCAAGAGTCCCTAGGTAGGTTTAAAAAGTGCAGTTGGTTTCTACTATATGCGTGCAAATTAACCCGGTCTTTTCTGAAGGAAAGGGGCGTTTTACTGAAATTTAGCTTATTTCCAATCTAGCACAAATGGTAAAAAAAAAAGATAGTTGCAAAGGAATATGAGACAGCTAGAAAGAAAAAACATTGCTGTGCATCTAAGAAAGGAGAGATTAGCGAGATAGAGAGAAAAACAGTCAGATGCTTTTACAGATTGAAGAGGTACACGAACAAAAGGAAGGATAAGAGCTTATGTACAAGACACCCAGAGGAGACTTCAAAGTAACGATCATTGTCACGCCATCACCGCGTTACACGGGGCTAAAATAATTTTAATTTCATCTTGCAACACTATACACTAAACCACTAAAAAAAAGCATTGTCTCCTCCTCCCCCCCTTTACACACACACACAGAGAACAATAAGAATCACATCGCACCGCACATTCTAGCTGCATGAAATGTACCACTAGTATATCGTGAGTTGTCTTAACGAAATAACCCCCCCCCCCCCCACAACTGTGTGCGGTAGCACCATTTGCGTCATTAGACCCTCCTATCGCATCCCATGATTTGCATGTAAATAAGCATTAGTCTATCGTCGTTTTATCAATTCCAATACAATTTCATGCTGGTATAGATTGAATTTTCGGTAGGCACTTATTTCTAATGCTTGCATGGACTGCACTTAACGTATCTGATCCCTTCCCATATAATCAGATTTCCTGCTAGAAACAGACTGCACCGACAGCAAGTGATATATCGATTAAATATCGCTAACATTATTATTAATTTCATATCAAGCTTCTTATTTGCATGGATCGACACAGAAAATAATCCCTTTTAACTCCACACCGCAGTTGCTTGCCCTCACGGAGAGAAACCAGTCTATAGCATAACTCAAACTACACCCCATTACCTAAATGGTTGTAATAGCAGCCTATTGCTCGTAGAATACCACTTGATAGTTTCCTGTCTGCATGGACCGAAACATCTCTCCTAACTCCACATCAGGAGCATGACCGCATGGACTAAAACGGTTTATCCCGACTGACATATCACAGCTTCCAGCCTGCATGGACCGAAACATCTCTCCTATCTCCACATCAGGTGCATGACCGCATGGACTAAAACGGTTTATCCCGACTGACATATCACAGCTTCCAGCCTGCATGGACCGAAACATCTCTCCTATCTCCACATCAGGTGCATGACCGCATGGACTAAAACGGTTTATCCCGACTGACATATCACAGCTTCCAGCCTGCATGGACCGAAACATCTCTCCTAACTCCACATCAGGTGCATGACCGCATGGACTACAACGGTTTATCCCGACTGACATATCACAGCTTCCAGCCTGCATGGACCGAAACATCTCTCCTAACTCCACATCAGGTGCATGACCGCATGGACTAAAACGGTTTATCCCGACTGACATATCACAGCTTCCAGCCTGCATGGACCGAAACATCTCTCCTATCTCCACATCAGGTGCATGACCGCATGGACTAAAACGGTTTATCCCGACTGACATATCACAGCTTCCAGCCTGCATGGACCGAAACATCTCTCCTATCTCCACATCAGGTGCATGACCGCATGGACTAAAACGGTTTATCCCGACTGACATATCACAGCTTCCAGCCTGCATGGACCGAAACATCTCTCCTAACTCCACATCAGGAGCATGACCGCATGGACTAAAAAGGTTTATCCCGACTGACATATCACAGCTTCCAGCCTGCATGGACCGAAACATCTCTCCTAACTCCACATCAGGTGCATGACCGCATGGACTAAAAAGGTTTATCCCGACTGAAATATCACAGCTTCCAGCCTGCATGGACCGAAACATCTCTCCTAACTCCACATCAGGTGCATGACCGCATGGACTAAAAAGGTTTATCCCGACTGACATATCACAACTTCCAGCCAGCATGGATCGAAACAGGAGTCTATCCCTCCCAATCCGACATGATATTTACCTAAATGAAGAGGAAGAAAATTATGTCCTGCCTAATCCCAACATCGCAAGTTCCTGCCTCTGTGGATTGAAGCAAAAGCCCATTCCTCCAGATCGCATACTAGTTTTTTCTAGTTTGTTTCTAGCGTGAATTGTATCAGCGATGCGTCCTACTTGATCCCCAAGGGACATTGATGATGAAACTGGATTGATATTATATAGCTAGAGGGACAGCGATATGATCCCGAGGTGTAGAGTAAAAAAAAATTAAAAGGTTAGAGAGAAAGAGGAGAGAGAGAGTGTGTGTGTGTGCGTGTGCATGTGTAACCGCAAGACAGACAGAGAAACAGAGACAGAGCGAAAGAGAGTAAAATAGACGCAAGTAGTTAGGACTTCTGGAAAATAAATAAAACAATAAGACGTATTCTGCAATGAATGCGCAAGTTAAATGTGCATAGTAATGACAGTATTATCGAAAAACTTTCGGAACTGAAAACAAAACACATCCTCACACCGACAATAATTTGTCATAGACATTCGCACAGTCGGGGTAGTAGATGAATAATTCTGGTGCTTAAACTACTGAATAGCTTTCACAATTATTATGTATACATGAAATGCATTTTTTCTCGCTAGGCCCTACCACATCAACCACCGTAGACCGATAAGCATCCGAGCAGGTAAAGAGGCAGTCATACGTGAAGTGACTTGCGTGCAAGCCATGATCACCTACAGGATAAGATGCAAGACGTAATTTGTGAAACCGTTGAGAGAGAGAGAGAGAGAGAGAGAGAGAGAGAGAGAGAGAGAGAGAGAGAGAGAGAGAGAGAGAGAGAGAGAGAGAGAGATAGGGAAGAGAGAGAGTGAGTGAGTGAGAGACAGACAGATCGACGAAGGCAAATAATACATACATCTATATTGGTGATATTATGTGGGGTGTTGACATCAATCCAATGAGTGAGTTATTATGTTAAATGCATGTCCAAAAGGAGCCGATCGAGATAGTGTACAGTAAAGTGACGTAAGCCGGGACATTTTGCACTGTGCGACCCTTTACTGTGAATTAAAAAAAAAAACAAAAAAAAAAAAAAAAAAACAGAAGCCGTGGTAACGTGGACATCGCATTACATCAACCGTTACGAACGATGAAAGGCGAAAGTGGGATATTATGATAATGCGGTTCGCGTGTTATTTGATACCATGAGTTTTCATAGGTGCAAAGTTAAGTTAAACGCTACAAGTAAGCATATGTTTTAAGATACGATAAGAAACACCACCGGTCTCTCGTTCGTCAACCTCAACATAAAAAGCTGTTATCCCCTTAATTACCGAGCTATAAGGACACTGACAATCATGAATTTTAAAAAAAATTTGACTTGGAAAAAACATATTTTCTTTTTAATGTTCAAACTGTGCCGTTCATTTTGTTGAATAATAAACCAGACTTATCCTTACTTTGACTTTCTCTGTTTTCACTGCAAATAGGGGCAGAGGATGCAGCTATGTTTACATAAACCTCTAATTACTAGAAAGCAAGGTAATAACGAACGCCAGCAAGTCGTGGAGTAAACCCAGCGCGATCGTCCCCGCAGGACCCATTGTTTGGAGGTGAGTCACACAACCCAACTGACAAAGCAGCTGCTCGCGACACGATCACGTGATTATCGAAGGTTTAAAAAAGAAAATAAATAAATAAAAGTAACAGTGCGGAATTGATGTTGCTGATGACCTTAATAACTACCGCAAAATAAACATCGTTGCATACACAGCGCGCTGTAGCCGACTATTATGTAATTTATTTGGACCTGTCGCATCTGAGTAGTGCAAAATGAAACCGAGCCGGCCATTTCTTCACCGCAGCGATCCCCGAAAAATTCCGAAAGTCAGATCCATTGCTTATGACCGAGTTTTTCGATACAATTGGTGACCCCCTTGGTCTCATGTGTACTCTTCAACAGCACAAGATTCACCACATCGTACACGACAGAGAAGTAGATCTACTTCAATCTCTTTCAAAAAGGCGGATCCTTTTTATCACGAGCTGGAATTTATGACCATTCCATGGAAGATTGGCTTACAAAAATCGGTTGCCAGTATTTCCAGATTCACACTTCTCCAGCACAGACCACAAGATCTATCGACAACATTCTTTCAAGAAGAGTTACGCTACCTTGCATGCGAAATAAAAAAAATCAAGAGCTTTGTCTAACAATCAGAGACATTGGGATAATGCGCTTTTTGTAGGCCAGTAGATTCAGAAGCAATTTGAACGTAAAATAATTTTTTTTTAATTAGTTCATTCTCATGTCAATGTGCTATGTTTTAAATTTTTGCTGGCATACAAATAAAATTGGTTTCATTGATGCATCTAAACCGTCCAGAAGCACGCAACTGACGCTACTCCCTATGTTATAATTTAAAATTGCGAATGCGAAAACCGATATGTTCAAACTGAATAAAACTACGGCTGTCCGTTAAAGGTTTTATATTGTTAGACATAATATGTCATGAATTTTAAGAAGGTGGAAAAGGCGACACAGAAATATAGACAAGGATAGGGCGAGCCAAACAGACTTTACAGAAAATGAAACATATACTGACTTGTAGTTTTGGAACAAACTAGCCCTTTATGCGAGACACTACAGTGCTGTGCACATCGAGTCCGTATGTACGACAGCGAGATTTGGACATTGAGCAAACAGCTAGAGAAATGGATTACAGCAACTGAGATGTTCATGCGAATTATGTTGAAAGTCTCATGGACTGCAAAAAAGACTAACGGAAGTGTCTTGAAAGAGACAGACACAGTTTTGCGAACAATGAAAAACCTACAAAATTTCGGCTATTCTGGTATTCCCATCGGTGAGCAAATTACATCTTTGTTTCCCGTCAAAATCAGTTGTTGATCTCCGTTAGTGCACTTTATTCCGAATTCGATTTTTTTAACATAATCGGGCGAAAATGAACAATCCAAATGAGAGCTCTGTTATGTAAATAGAACCAAAGTTGCAAAAATCGGCAATTGTACAATACTATCCAAACAACAACCCGTCATACATGTAATTAATTTGATTGATTGTAGCATCAAATTTTGTTACTGCCTCTCCCCGTCGATGGCATGTGCCGTTTTGTTGCTTTCACTGAATTCCGTTCCCGCCATGCTAAATGTTATAAAACTTTATCCTAAACTCTTTCTTTATAGGAGTTCGCCTGAAAACTAGTGGCAACAAAAGCTTCTGCTCATGCTGTAATGCTCTAAGTGTTAATTCTGATAATTACACACCGAAAACTTTCCAAATAGAGAACTATTCTTGAAGCTTGCTAACAGTAAGACCCTACAACAAAACAAGACATTGGGGGCTAAGGTGACTGATTTTTTGAGAGGTGGGGGGCATTACATGGCTGCCTGGTTTGATGGAAACAACTTCTGTTATTAAAAAAAAAAAAAAAAACCAACAGAACCAGTCGATGAAAATATGATTCACAAAAATCTTGATAAAGTCCTTTTAATTTGGAATGAAGTACACTGATGTTGATTCTGACGCCTAAAATTTCGTGCAAAACTATACATCTACGTGGCAATTTCGTTTAATTCGGCTACCCACATTTTTCCAAGCTAATTTAGTGTCTTAAATACTTGATAATTAAAAACCGGAAACAAGAGGGTTTGGCGTATATATTAAAGAGAATAACTTACATAATTTATAAAAATCTAAGCATATTTACGTGTTGCATTGCAGACATTCCTAAAACATAAATGTACTTTACGTGGTTTTATTATAATAGGCACACGCTTGATTCTCTCAATAAACCTAATCAACCCTTTAAAATCATTTTCCCTGTGGAAACCAATTCGACAAAATACAAGTTTACTCAGCTGTCACACAGCCGAATGCTTTTTGTTGTTTTTTTTTTCTTTTTCGCGTTGCCATAACGACGCATTATGGTAAACATTTTGATACATCACCAGTTTATATCTTTGCGTTATTTAAAGTAATCCCAGCAATTTCTCAATCTGTGGTTTTTACAAAGATATAATCTTAAGCAGAAACATTGCGTGGTTTTTTCACTGACCTAGGTAACTATGAAAGTTTAATACCAATAGCTTGCTAATTATGTTCCGCTAATGCTTTTATTACTGAGCCATAGTTTTATTCATAGAATGTGCAAACATTAGAATTGCTCTCAAAGCTCAAATGATAATACTTCTCATCACACGTACTATGCTTTGCAAGTTTATGCACTGATCTATTACAAGAATTTCATGCTCCCTAAAACATTGTCACATTTCCAACATTAATAATAATAATTAAAAGTATTAACAGCTGTTTGCTCCATTTTATTTAAATATTTGAGCTTATAAATTAATCTATTTCATTGCTTCTCTTGGGTAGACATGGGAAATGATATCTCGGTTATGATGATGATAACAATAGTAATGACGATCGTGGTGATGTTGGTAGTGGAGCTGCTAATGTTAGTGAAGATAGCGATGATGAAGAAAATGACGGTAATATGAATAACCGTGTTCATATAAACAGAACTTTCACTCTTTCCGACGCAGATCCATACAGTTATGAAAAAAGATGAGTGTGACTTATTATGAAGCCATATAGTATGAGTGCTGATCTGTAACTCTATATTATGGAAGGATTGGGTACGGTTAAAGCGCTCGCGTAACATGGCAAACCAATGAATTTTGTGATGGTGGATATTTGCTCATTTTGACGTTTGCCGTAGATTTTTGTAATGTACTCTTGGATGAATAACGAAGGCCCCATAGGAGGCGATCAATCGATTTTAACGGCCAGGTGGTTGATAGCGGAGGCGTCGGCATGCTAGCGTGAGGCTCTAGTGTGGCCTTACCAAAGCCTCAACGATTAACTTTAATCAAGACAATTAATGATATTTATTTATTTTGACAAACACGACAGTTTCAAACTACGCTTAAAGCAATTTGCTTGGTGCATCACTTTCTTGCTATAGCTGCTGTTCATTTCGCGTTCACAAGAATTGTTACAGCGAAATCCACATATCATGCGATTGTGACAATCAAGAGGATCTCTGCGCTTGTGTGAGTGCATTGGGAGTTGAAAGTGAAACATTTTGAAGAGTTGAAAACTAGAACGGACTCAGGTTATTGTCGTTTCCATCAATAGCACTGGAAGTTTAGGGCATTGTGTCTTATTGCACACACTCCCACATGTTCTTGAAGGGTTGAAAACAGAAATTTATGATTTTTTTCCTCTTTCTTCCAAAATTCTTCCTCCATAACATGAGAATCATCTGATAGAATTAAAATTGTTTGCACAATTTTGCTAAATCTTAAGCCGCTGTCTGATAAGTATGAAAAAACCAAAGCTAAGATTATTAAAAACAGACGAGCGATCCTATGATAGACTGAGAGAGAGGAAAGAACGACTAATAGTAGCAAAGCCATAAAGTATTGATCGGATTGGCAAAAAAGAATCGTGGCATCTAAATGATTGTAATGAAATCAGAATCATCATGTGCAACGATCCAGAAACTAATAAAAATTAAAAGATGAGCATGCTATATCTATGAATTTTAATATTATGACGTACACAGACCTTAACTTTATGCGTTTTTTTTCCCCATACGAATATCGTAGACTCCATGGAAGATTAATCTTGCGAACCTAAATAGGTCGCTGTTCGAAATGGTTTTATCGTGCTGAATTGAATAATTGTGAAAGGGCTTGTTTGGTAAGGGAAAGGGTGAGAGAAGGTTATCGGTGTACATATGCAGGACACAAAACATTTTCAGGAAAGATGTTATAATATTTGTGCCCTATACCTGCTGATATTATACAAAACTATGTTCCAATACCAAAAAGTTTTGTCTCTTATTTCGCTGCTTTTCAGCATCAATAATGTTCATAAATTTGGAATGACGAATCATTACATCGAAACTTTAGAAGAGCAGCCAGTATACGCCATAAACGGAATTTTTTTTTTTTAATTCTTTGCTGCAGTGTGTAGATGTTTGATCTCTGAAATGAATCGGTGAACGTTCAACATATGACCAGCATTGAATCTAGATAAACGAAGATGAAAAAAAAAAGGGGGGGTAATAATTCTTTTATAAAGTTCGGAATCCAAAACGAACAGCTTCCATTATAAAAGGCAAGACCAAAAAGTAAAGACCTGAAACTATGTCGGAAAAAAATAATTAAAAAAAAAACAAAAACACCACACATCAAAGATTTGGACGAAAGCAATAACCGACCATCACTTACAATTAGTTTTTTCAATATTCGAAATAAAATTTGATTTGAAATATCAAAATAAATACCATTATAATGTTAACCTTTCAATCAGCGCTGTCAAAAGCTAGGGGATAGATGCGTTCGACAATGTTTGATAAAAGGAGTGAAATGCCATCAGAAAGGAACGAAATGTTCTATTAGCATTTCGTTATGTCACGTCTAAATCAGGTGAGTTAGCAAGCTCGCAGCCGTGTAATTATATGCTTTTAAATTGAATCTAAAGCATCACAAAACTATAACGTTAACCTGGACACCGGCAAGGTATCGCAGTTGAACATAACAACAGATCTAAAAGGAATACAAAAAAATTGGATATTTATCTCCAGAATTTGTATTTACCTATTTGCTGAAATACAGAAAGGTGAGTAATGACTGAGTGAAAAGAAAAAAAAAATATGTCAAACGTTTTTTTTTTTTCAAACCTTTTAAAGTTTCACGACACTTTTATAGATGCATCAGCCCTGTGTAGATATACTCATAGTGATAAATCGGTTGTTAACCAGCCTTTAGACCGGAAAGTCCGAGGTTCGGGCCTTATCAGGTGCTAAAGTCCTAAAATCTTGATTTCACATCATGTCTGAATTCGTTTAATTGTAAAACAAATAACCGAGATAGATGAAGATCATGTCTGCGGACTGGCAGGGCGGATCTATAACGAAATACTCAAATAGAGAAACATTTCGTCCGCGAAAATTATGAGAGAACGGATGGTTTTTAGTTAACACTTCCTGAGATAAGCAGAGGAAGATCTTGTCAGCCGAACACAGTTTTAAATAATAATTAATTGTTTCTGTGTACTTCTTCTTTGTGAATTGAGAAAGACACACTACTTTTCTAGTTGTCTTCTAGCGACACAATGAAATGTATGTAATACGGACAGTGCAGAAGTTAAGAGGCGTTAGAATATCAGTTACACATTAAATAAAACAAAATAAATATTGCACTATACAGGAAAAAGAGGCAGGGCGCTCAATCGGTTTATACTATTTTACATCCGACGAATGAACTAAAACATATATACACTATAAACAAAAATCTTTGGAATTTCAGTTAATAGGAAAGACGGAAGACGTGTAGGATGTACAGGGGAGCACAGAGAATTGAAGTAAAAGACTATTCTAAAAAGCCCTAAAGGAAGAGAGTCGAGTGGCAAAGCAAAAGAAAGCTCATGTGACAACTCGGAGATGTCATTCAATAGAACAATTTCACGAGGAGAAGGCGTGGGGTGGGAATGGGGAAGGAGAGAGAGAGAGAGAGAGAGAGAGAGAGAGAGAGAGAGAGAGAGAGAGAGAGAGAGAGAGAGAGAGAGAGAGAGAGAGAGAGAGAGAGAGAGACAGAGACACAGACACAGAGAGAGAGAGACACACAGAGAGAGAGAGAGAGAGAGAGAGAGAGAGACAGAGACAGAGACAGACAGACAAGACAGAGACAAATAAATAATCAAAAGAGTTTGGATTGAAACCTACCATCTGTTGAGCATAAAATTGAACCACTCCGCAGTCTCATCCTGCCTGAAAGCGCGCTTTCTGTAAAGAATCGCCTCCTGGTAGTTGAGATGCTGCGCGATGATGCGTCCGATCTTGGCTTTCCAGATCGCGAACAGGGCGCCGATGGAGAGAAACACCCAGAGGAAGGAGCAGCCCAGCGTGCCTAGGAGCCAGGCAAGGGCCACCGCCGCGGACACCAGCAGGTACATGCTCATGAAACTCGTCACCGCCCTCCGGGACTCGTTCATGGCGAGTCGACGCGACTCCTCTTGCCCCGCGGTCGCCGCGTTGGACGCCGAAGCTGCAGCTGCCGCCGCCATGAGGGCTGCTGAATTTGAACGTCCACGCGGGTGGATGGCCTGGCGGGAAAAAAAAACATGGATGCCAGGTTAAAAAGATTTTTTTTGCACTGGAAGGAACTGAAGATTGTCATGTCAATAACCTTTTTTTTTTTTTTTGTTGTTTTGTTTTTTTTTTTAACTCACACATACACATACAAGATAGGCCTTACCTTTTCTGCAAATATATTAACATCGAATGCTGAGTTTCATCTACTCTACAAAGCGCCCATTAAGAGCACCGTTTTTCTTATATCCCTTCTATCCACTCAGCATCATCACGATCTTCATTTATAAGACACTAGAAATTTTGTCAGGCGTGTCAGCAGCTTATGTGCATGCTGTGCATAGATTACTGAACCTGCTTTAGCCATAACTTTTCTCTCCATCACGGCCGTAAAGATATCCAAAGTACAAAAAAAAAAAAAAAAAGGGGGGGGGGGGGGAGGTGGGCGAGGGAGAATTATTGCATCAAATTGGCTTGCCCTGAGAACTTGACTGCTGAGTATCAACGTCCTCATCGTCGCGATTAATATGAAAATAATCGTATCAACGAACTTGACTTTCCAGCAAGAGGTGTGGAGTCTTACCTTTCGTCGATATGTTACCATCATGAAACTCTATGAAAAAACTTTTATGTACGTGTAAGTAAAATGCACAGGTTTTAATACTGCCACTAGTTCCGAGTCATGAGCTTGAGAAGAAAAGATCTGAACTTCATGCGCTAAACTAAAGAAATCCAATATTTAAATTGCGATGGTAGATGAAATTTAAACAAAACTAAAACAAAGCAAAACAAAGTAAGAATGCCTCATGTCGAGAAAGCAGTCGCCACAGACATGTCTCTCTTCTCACAGAACCATGGAAAACGACTGAGTCCGTTGTCAATTGATTACCCCACAATGCATTTCTAACACACGTTATATTCTACTCCAGTTTGTTCGTCATTGCATCTTCATTACCATATAGGTGAGAAACAAAGAACCATGCATTTTCACACTAACTGCATACACTATACAGTCATGATCAAAGCAGTGAAGCGCTGAATACTATGCACGGTCATGCTATAGTATCGTATTCGTTTCAGAGACCATTACTGAAAGTCGCAGAACACTATAAAGGTAATTTACTAAGTTATACACATATGTTTAACAAAAATTAAAATCCGCTTCTACAAAAATAAAACAAAAACAAACAAAACAAAACGTAACAAAACAATCGACTATATTCATCTTGTGGTTGCAAATAGAACTGACCTTATCTGGGCGCAATTTGCGCTTATCTTCTTATCGAGCCAAACTAAGTGCGAATGAAGCAGTATTCCCATTAAAAAATAATACGTCTTGAAATTCAATAGTCACTGCTGCTGCTGCTGCTGCTGCTGCTGCTGCTGCTGCTGCTGCTGCTCCTCCTCCTCCTCCTCCTCCTCCTCCTCCTTCTTCTTCTTCTTCTTCTTCTTCTTCTTCTTCTTCTTCTTCTTCTTCTTCTTCTTCTTCTTCTTCTTCTTCTTCTTCTTCTTCTTCTTCTACTCCTACTCCTACTTCTACTCCTACTCCGACTACTCCTACTACCACTACCACTACTCCTACTGCTGCTGCTGCTGCTACTACTACTACTACTACTACTACTACTACTACGACTACTACGACTACTACTACTACTACTACTACGACTACTACTACTACTACTACTACTACTACTACTACTAATAATAATAATAATAATAATAATAATAATAATAATAATAATGAAAATGAAGAAGAAGAAGAAGAAGAAGAAGAAGAAGAAGAAGAAGAAGAAGAAGAAGAAGAAGAAGATGATGATGATGAGGATGATGATGACGATGATGATGATGATGTGGAGGAGGAGGAGGAGGAGGAGGAGAAGGAGATGGAAGAAAGATAAAAAGACAGAACAATCCTGCAACACCAAGTTCTAGGGTTAAAACGTACGTATTGAAAGGCCCATCCAATCCACAAGAACTTTTTTTTTTTGACGGTTTCGGTTTGCACACCGTCGGAGGTGAGTTAGGGTCTCATCTGTTCAATTCAAACTGCTCGACTGGAACTTACTTGACTACTCGGACAAATCCATACAAATCAGTAATCTACCCTCTTGATGGTTACGTGTAGAGACGCTGAAGGCATAAAGCGGGCTCGTTCTAAAATACCGGTATACAAAAGGCTTTTAAATAAAGTATAAAGTTGATGTAAAAATTAATAAAGCCATCCAGATACTAGAGCAAAGATATTCAGGATTAATATTAGTTCATCTGATAATGAAAATTTGATCGATACTTTACAGCTGCGAGAAATAATGACGAAAAAAATATGATCCCAAATGTTCATTAATAAGCTGACTCAAACGTGCACATTTTTGCCAAAACGTGTCTTTACACAAGAGAAATTAACGGAGTGCGTTGGTTATAATAAAGAATAAAAAGATCAGAAGTTTCCGTATAAATAAAAATGAAAGAAGTTTGAACTAAAAAGATCATGGCGTCATGAGGCATTGTTATGACATATTGTTAGATGTGAATGTAACTATAAGTTAAAATTTATAATAACTGACGCCACAAAGGTATGGGACTTATAAAAACCTCGGCAAAATGTTGATTATCTGATACTTGTCATCCTAATCTCTGCATTACTTGGTTACGCATTATGCGTGTCTGTGTTTCTCTTACTCTCTTTCTAACTCCCCCCATCCCTATTTGTTTTGTGTTTTCCTTCATTTAATATTGCAATCGTCTTTTTACCTTCTACACCCCACCCTACTGTACCCATTCACATGCCCCTTCTTTTTTTTCTTTTAGAAAGTCTATATAATTATCTTCTTGATTACAATGACTTTTCAAAAGGACTTATTTATGGGTGTATAAGTATAAAAAATCGCAATAGAAAATGAAAGATATACCGGTAGATAGAGTTATCCAACATGTCTAATGCGCGTTGAAGTGGGGAGAAAATCGCGAAATGAGGACACGGCACATGGATAACATTTCACATTTAATATTCACAAACCAGATAATTCGAATCATGGGGAGTGAGAGTTTGCACAGGCTAGAAGGTATATATGACTCCAAAAAAATAATCAAAAAAAAAAATGCACATCAAGCGTTATGAATCTCGAGCTCGGTTGTGCAATGTGACACCCCAGTGATCTCAAAAAGGACTAGGACGCAGGAAATAATGATTAGGCGAGTGGCATTCTTGACTTGTAAAGAAAAATGTTGATATGGTTAAAACGCATTAAATTTTGCTAGGATCCGTCCGTTGAAGAGCATCAACATTTCAACATAAAGCTTGATAGCTCAAGATCTACAGTAGTATTTACTCAAGACAAAATTTTATAAGAATCTGTGAAGAGAAACGCATGTACCATAATTGGGGGTGAAGACACGATACTAAAAATCGAGGGGTTTTTCATGGGTTGAATTATGAGCTAAAGCTTACGTTAGAATAACATGGCTTTTCGAAACATCTCAATAGAAACCTATAGGTGCCATTATGCATAGAAAAACATGTGAATGCGAAAAAGGGAAGAAGGTATAATTATCTTTTGAAGTAATACGATATTGTGGTAGGATTTGTGAAGGATATAGAGATGGTTTGTTACAAATACTAGGACAACATTATTGGTGTCTATGTACGGCATGAGTCTTTTTTTTTCGAATGTTATATCAAAATTTAATTATGGCTATGGGTCGTTGGGGACGTAAAAATAACGGTAAGCCATTGTTTGCATATTGATAGTTTTAGTTCTTGCCCTTGAGGCGAAAGAAACTAATTTGTTTCTTGACTGTTATGTTGCACTCATTACCAAAAGCCTTAGTCGAAAAAACAATGAACATTCTTCAACTCGCAAATTTCAAGACCAATTCCAGACGAAGGTTGTTACAGTTTTGATGACCTCTGAAACTGCATATACATATATATATGAAGAGAGAGAGAGAGAGAGAGAGAGAGAGAGAGAGAGAGAGAGAGAGAGAGAGAGAGAGAGAGAGAGAGACAGACAGACAGACAGACAGACAGACAGATAGACAGACATAGCTTTGAACTAACACCAATAAATTCAAAGCAATCTAAGTACATAATCAACAATGGTGATTTCTACACGGCAGGAATAGACGCTTCCATTCGATGGACAGTTTCTGCCAGCCTCCGTCTCAGTCTGTCTCTCTGTTTCTCTTTCTTTCTCTCTCTCTCTCTCTCTCTCTCTCTCTCTCTCTCTCTCTCTCTCTCTCTCTCTCTCTCTCTCTCTCTCTCTCATACAAACATTTGCTCTTTCTCTCCAATCCATCAAATGCGTGTCATACCTCATCCAAAGAAGCCCTGATCTTATGGTTCAGCTTTTTGGTCACGTACACAGACGGGCTGATGTTGGCCAGTTGCGTCCTGCGAGTTTGCCAGCTCATGGTGAAGGGCTTCGCTCCACACCAAGCGAATCTCAAGAAGAACGATGCTAACGTTGAGACACAAGCTCTTAGTGGAGAATACTTTTGGCCCAGTCGGTGAGCGAACTCACCTTCTGGCTGGCTAACCTCCACAGGACATTCTCATTTGTCCACAGCGATAAGACAAGGCAATGCCAGCAATTTGTAAACTTGGGGTATGTGCCGAACTATCTGCACAGGTAATCTCTAAAACAGTATGCTTACTTCCAGCGCTCAAAACAAGCAAATGAAGGACTTAAGGTTGCGTTTCGCTTGTTTCCGATCTGATGCTAGGTAATTAAGTCATGGCTAACCAAGGTGCGTAGCATTCTTTGAGCTCGTCATGCTTTGTTTACGACGACTATTTACATCTCTCGGGCGAACATCTTGTTTTCGCTTGGATGCACGGTTCTTTTTTTCTCATGATAGAAAGTTAAGGTTCCGCTGATATGGGATATACTGACAGAACATTGCCAAGTTAATACCAACATCTTCACGTGCTGCTAACATAATAGCATTGCTCAAACTGACTTCTAAGATGATATACCGTATATAGCATCTCACTCAACGGGTAAGGCTTGTTGAGACTAAATAGAAATCTTGATGCTCGTTTATCAATGGCTTTCCTCTTTCACAAGTAAAATCAAATGAACATGTTACTCTGGAATAAAAATTATCCTCAATTATCGGCGATTCAGTATACCAGTTAAACAATTATGATAGCTTGTGAAGCCTTGCTTTGCGTCTAGCGTTCACCAAGTGGACACCTGGACACGAAGATGATTTTTATCTCTCTGATCCTTCCGAAGTGTAGACAAATTGTAGACAAATGCCAGGCTGATGCCAAACATCGAGAGTACTTTTCACTGCTCGGCTAAACAGCACATCGTAATCGAAAGAAAAGGTGCAGCGCTTTGCGCCACAAGTTCCGCTTAACCTAGGTCGAAGAAAAAATATCTAGCCCTACATTCCACTGACAGTTGAGATCTAGAGATGTTTTCGAAGAGAAATTTTAATTGGTGAAAAGTATTCAGCAAAATCTATGATCGATCCTCTCCTGTAATCATCTTTTCAAACATATAGCTTTCAGGGGTATTAAAAAAAAAAAAAGCAAAAGTGTATCATACACCTCAGCTGCCGTATTTCCGTCGTCCGCCTATTGAACAACTTATGAGAAAGGCATATGTATACAGTGCTTTGCCCAAATTAATCCTTATCAATACTGAACTTTTATTTATCGGCTACAAACAGCTATTGCTAATATCTTCTTTTTATTTACTTTCATCTACATCCTAACCTAATCACGAGAAATGTTGGCGCAGATTCAAGCAGATTGAATAGAAAATTCAACGAAAGAAAGGTCCAAGGAAATCTTCCAACGACAAACTGACACACCTTAAATTATCCTTAGCTCTGTTAACAATATTCTACGGAAAAAGCGGCATTTGATTATACCACAAAAATGGCGAGCTTATCTCGATCTATTAGTTCATACGAGTGCGACTTTCCTAAAGTGTTCGCGATCACAATGATAAGTAAGGATAAAAGCATTAGTTTAAAAATTAACAAAAAACTATTGGCATAGAGCTCACACAGTGAAACAGTTAATTAAACACCACACTGCCTAACGCCAAACCGAGCACTGACACCGCGTAAGTAGGGCCCCGTATTCCGCAATATGTTACCCGGACAATAAGATGGCTCTTGGTGGTGAGTAGTTACTGTAGTACATAATGAGGTGCGAGTGTCGCGCTGCGGCACGGCCAGATCGTCACATCTACACAGTATATGATATACACACATCTAAGCACCTGTGTCACTGATGGAACAGGTGCTCTCAGAGACAATAAACGTGATTCTGGACCTCCATCACTAACGGTAAAGGCGGGAGAATAATCCCCAACGACCAAATTCACTTCCACTAAAATTTGAGGAGATGCCATCATCCTCACTCAAAAACGACCCCTCCCTCCCTCCTTTTTCGCTCGTGCCATTCGGACTGCGTGAATGATAATGTAACTTTTCATGTTTACCATGCGGGTGAGATCGGCAATTAACAATTCAAATTAAAAGCTAACTAACTTCCATCTGTTTATTTCATCAAGGTTAGCTTACTGTTTCTAACTTACTTTTCAGTTCGGTTGCCGATAATTTGTACCATCTGATTTTTAGGCCAGATTATAACGCTCAAATACCTTAGATCCCACCGGCTATTTGCTAACAATTATTTATAAACTATCGCTCAATCCCACACCATATGGGTCTGAATGGCAGTAACTGATGATTGCACGGCTTTTTGCTCACATATTAACAGCTGGTGGGAGTTTTATTTGCCAATCGACATTCGTGGAAGCCTTATAAATTCTGCATGAAGGAGTACTGAGGTGTTTTTCTGGCCACTTGATGCGTGTGAAGGCGGCCAAGTATGTTTACAAAAAAAAAAAAACAAAAAAAAAAAACATATGTGCACAATTATAATATTATGACAAAAAGCTTCAAGGAATAATGATGAAAATTGCAACGTCCAAGTTTTAATCATTCTTATTCCTTTTAAATTTTTGTGGAAAAAAAAAGTGCGTCAAGCAAAGCAAAAAGATATAACAGGGGGTAGCCCCAAATCTATTGAGTAACATGATATAAAACCGCTAATTAAATGGAGCAGGGTGGTGAGATCAGCAACTAAAGATTAGAATGTTATGTATCAGATGTAAGCGGTGGCACAGGGTGTTCAGAGTAAGTGCCATGGCCTAGATATATATTCCATGTGGGCACTTCAGTCATATGAATGCTATGTACAAACAACTTCTCACCATTCATACCAAATCGGTCCCGTAAACCAGAGGACTAGCTTGGACTATGGTCAAATTGAGGCAAGGTGAGTTGGATAGATTAAACCTATTTCTCTTCCCACAAACCAATCAATTGGTTAACGCAACAAAATATAACAAAAAATATGCAACAAGCTAATATCTAGCCTGTTTTGAATCATAATAAAACAACAACAAAAACACATATTATGCTCAGTTCAAACGAGCCAAGTGTTTGCTATTTTCACATTCAAAGGTGCTAATGTTATTTGAGAACAATAAATTGTTCTTAGATTTTCAATTGCAAGGATCATAACTCTTTACAGATGGTATTAAAAGAAAATCATTTTCCAAAGAAATACCAAAGACCTTTTTTCAATCTAATTTTATGCAATTAACTATAAACTACAAAGAATCTGCGTCCTAGTTATTACAGTAGACTAAAAATAATAATAAGTTGATGTCCTAAGGCAATTCAATCAAATCAACATAGTCGAAGATCATTGGTAAAAAACACAGAGATTAAGAAGAGATGGGATGAAATTAGTGAATCAAGGTACAAAAGTCTATTATCTCTACTTATCAGAATTCACTACAGTACATTCACTACTGAAGCAATGGGCCTTACTCACATGCATATTGATTGGTATGACCAGAAAAATGATTATATACAAATAAACATGCTTCATTTAAGACGCCAACAAAAACAAAACATGAAGCATCATGTAGATAGACAAGCATTTAACCAGTCAAAAACTTCATTACATAAAGATAAATGACTGTGTGCTTCATGTTTTAGAAGAGCAAATGGTATGGAGTTGTTTAGATTCTTTTCTGTTTTTATATGTTTTATGAGAAGTAATGCTTCCAAGTTTTAATCGCCGCTTAGTGAAAAACAATATGAATGGCAGAAACCTTTAACTTAGGAGATATAAGAGTAAGCTGCGCCTACCTATGCACAGTAGATATTGTTTGATTAGCCCACTGACATGTATGTAATGAGCATGCATGATAGCACAATGTTAAAATAACCTTGATGTACCATCCTAACATACCGCACATATTTCAATATGGTTACCTCTTGTAAGCAGAGGTTTTATTTATATTGATTGTTTAAGTTAGAATAATTTGCTTCACCCAAATACTTTCCCATTTGTCTGTTCTTTTGAGATTTTTGTAGTAGGATAAGTAGAGCTGATAGGTTTCATGTGCATTTTTGGTTAGTTAATTCGATCTTAGTGGTGCAAATGTTGGTTGTATAGTTAATGCTTTACACTTAAATATTGGCTCATTATAAACACCTGAGCTGCAAGATGGACAAGTGGTATAATGGGCGCTCTGACTGAGGCATTGCTATGTATGGTGGAACTGATGTCAGTTAGACCATGACCAGTCGATCTGCAGGTGTTGATCTTAGAAATGAGTGTGACAGCTAAATTAAACAGAAGACATAGGGGTCTCAGGTTGTAGGATATTGCTGATTGGACATGCTTTTAGGTAGTTTCTACTGGAAATTAGAAGATTAGTGTGAGTTTTCTTTACAATCACTCTCAATAGTAGTGTTTGACTGGTATCACTAGCTACCTTTGACTCACCACAGCTTCATACCTGAACAAAGGATTTTCTTATTTTATGCCATAAGACTCAAAGATTTGATTTTTTTTCCATTTTATAACAAGCAATCAAATAGATATTTATGTTTTATTCTATTTTCAGAAACGTTTTTTTTTCATCTACTGGTTGGATTTTTTTCTTGGTTCTCATATTTTTGGGTTTCATGAGATATTTGTTTTTTTACTACATACTTTATCTCGTATTTTTATCCCTCCTGTTTTGGGCAATCTATAGTTCTAGCCTGAGGTTTAATCTCATTTTCACCTGATAATTATTTGCCCCTGTACAGTCTCCAATAGTTTCCACTAAATAAAGAGTTCGAAAATCACAGCATTTCTCTCTAAAAATACCATCTCAGCAGATGTTCCAAAATCCAATATAAGCTTGTAAAAATAAAACTTGTCACCAGCAATCCTTGAAATAGGTTTTAACTCATGTTCTCCCAAACCAAAAAGATTGCTTTATTATATGTATCTTGATGTCCCTTAAGAACTTTATGTAAAATATAACTATTTTCTTCAGGACTTGGCCATCATCAGCAATGCAAGTGAATGTGGTTGTTTGCTGTTGTTTTGTGTTTGTGCAAATAGTTTAATGATTAACTGAAGTGACAGCATCAAAAGCGATATTGATAAATGCTCTAAACATAACAAAAACTCCCATAGACGATTCCATTGCCTTCCCTTTAATAATCTAATAGTATAAAAATTTAACTTTGCAAACTAATAACATGAAACTAATCAATTTGCAATGCAATGGGCTTCAAATTCATTCTCTACACATTGAATCAAATACCAAAAATTTGACTTTGTAATGGAAAGTGAGGTGGCTCTAATGTAAAGATAAAAATAAAAATTTATGTTTCACTCACTGAGCCAGAACTTTTAAAATTAATTGGCGCAGGATTGTGATCATTGTCTACATGATAGCCATCACGAATGCTTATATAAATATGGTTGTAGGCCTACAGAACTAGATTCTAGTTATAATTATATATATATATATTCTTTAGGCTAGATCTAATATCCTACTGCGGGTCTAATAATGCAATGTCAGGTTTTAAACCATGCAGGTAAAATTACCACCACTTCACCCTTCTCTTTTTAAATAGACTAATCTTAAAACACCCATCACGGACTAGTTCAAGTGTCAAATCAAACAAATGAAAACATACCATGCATATTGATTACATCATCTAATCAGCATCAATTAAAGCCATGGTGCCTAAATCTAGTTGCTTAATTTCAAGGGGGTCACTCTTGCTTGCTCTCCTACCCTATTGTATCTGCTACTTCTTATATACTTTTTTGATTCTTGTTAATCCATTGTTTCTTTGACGCCATTATTTTTCTCCTTGTTGTTGGTCTTTACTAATATAATAACATGAGTAATGTATTTGCTTTAATTTTTGTGTTGCTTTTTGCCAATATTTACATGATTTCATTGTAAATTTTGAAAAGACTGTTTCATAGCAAAAGAGGGTAATTTCGCCACATGTATCAGTGGGCTAATTTCGCCATAACTTTTACACATGAGTCATGACATTTTAATGATTTTTGTACAATTCAATTTTTTTTTTTGTTATAAACATGCTCACATATTCATTTATTATTGTGTATTAAATTGTATTGTTGATTAAAAAAAAGTTAAAAAAAAAACATCAGCAACGTTAACTTATATTCCATAATATGGTGGATATACCCTCCAGTGATGGCAACTTTACCAGACAAGGTGGCCTATTTACCTGGTTGTATTAAAGAAGACTAAAAATATGATTGAAACGAAATAGACTCAGCCAGCGAGGAAGGATTTGTGGATATTCTTGACTGTTTGAGATGCATAGAATGAGAGAGAGACCTTGTCTCTTGCATGTCTATCCCATGCTCAATGTGGCGAAAAAACCCGACGCTACATTTTAGATCTAGATAATTGCATGGGAGAAAAATCTGGTTATGGGTATTAAAACGCTCATCATATCACTAGAAACTGTCATCTTTATTTACTCTTAAAATTCATGACTGCCATGTAAGCCTTAAAAAAATCCTAAATACCAATGAGCTAGACTAGATTTCTCGATCTAGATCTAGTATAAGTAATCTTGAGTGGTTGACAAGGTTATATCAGGTGTACAGCAGTGACAAAGACAGTCAACATTCGAGTTATACATGCATCTGCACCCTATTCTTGCATATTTTGATCGGTAAAATTGCAGATATCAGCCCACCTCACGTCGGGCTTCACAATTGAATGTGTGCCAACGAAATCAATACTTGTAGTTTAATGGGATTTTAGAGCAACCCAAAAATGCTTGTATCTTGATAACTCAGAAAAGTGTTTATAAATTTGCGACAAATAAAACCATATTCGTGTTCAGCGTATCAAATTCGTTCAGAAATTACAATTTTTAAACTTAGGGTGAGATGGGCCGAAATCTGCAATAATACCTTTTGATCTAGATGTAGATTAGTTTCATTTGCAATCGATATCCTTACTTCTTACCTTTCAAAAAATGAATCTAATTTCCACTGAAGACAAGAAAGATTGCGAGGCTTCGAAGAGGCCTTGGTTAACTTCAGATCCTTAGGTCAAGACTGCAAAACATTTACCTAGGGTCTATAAATCGAGATGAAATCTAGACTAAATTGCATTCAATCTTGATTGTGAAAATCGATCTAATCTAGATCTAGATGTAAAGAAAAAAGACTTTTTGCTTTTGATATTCTCCAGCAGAACATTGTTTTGTACAGCGGTGGAGATGCAGAGTATTTCCGTTTTCGTCATAGTTTTTGCCGTGAATTTCAGAACTCTTTTCTTTTTAAAGTGATGTTAGTGGCCCTACGATCGATACGGTCTAGAAAAGTTGTTTACACATCCGGTTAATCTCTCGTTCGATACCAGGGCGGAACTTGTGATTAAGAAGAAAAAGAGAAAAAGCGTAATAAAAATAAAATCTAGACTAGATTTCTACATTTACACAGATTTTTGTGTGTGTTTTTTTTAGATAATATATATATATATATATATATATTTTTTTTTTTCAGATTTAAGTATAGTGTAGAGATCTAGATCTATCTAGATCTAAATATATTTAGTGAAGATCTAGATCTTGATCAAGACGTAGAACTATAGCACCTATCTACTTTTCTAGGGCCTGACATAAATTAAAAGTGATTTTGGGGGAAATGGGCAAAGACTATCACAACCGAAATTTTGTTTTAAAGTGTGCCCAAGAAAAGACAATCCGCTGATAATTACCCTTTGAATTAGAAAAAGAAATAATACTTATAGTTGATTCCCGATACAGGTCCCTAGGGCGCCTCTTCATCGGAATCTACTTCCAAGCATATTACATCACTGCCAGTTACTGTGATTTTTGCCATAAAGTCATCATAAAATAATTCTTGGTCAGACCTGTACTTATCTAGATCTAGCATATTTTTGAAGGCGTTGACAATTTTTGATCATATAACTTTGATATATATCTGTTCCAAGTCTTTATTACTCTCAGGCGAACAAGTTTTTCCGTAATGATGTTCTAGCTTGCTGTGGATAGAGCTTGAAAGGATGACCTCTACTCTCTATCCCAGCTATTGGAGCCACACCTTTCCATAACTTCAGAAATCCACATGTATCCCTGTCATACTATAGATCCCCGTTGCTATTGTATAAATCTCAATCATGTCCACTCTTATCCTTCTATAGCTTAAAGTTGGTAACTTTAGCTCTCGAAGTCTTCTAGCATATGACAGGTCCTTCATCCCTGGTATTTGTTTGGTGGCCCTTCTCTGCACTCCCTCAATCTGTTCCACTAATTTCATACTCATGGGTGATCAGATTGAACTTGCATAGTCAAGACGAGTCCTCACAAGTGACTTGTAGAGCGATATGAAGTTCTTGTTTAAATGATGGAAGGATCTTTTTATAATGCAAACATCTGGGCAGCCTTTTTTACTTTTTCGCCTATATGTTCTTCAAATTTCAATTTATCATCTATATATTTACTCCAATGTCTTTCTCTAAATGAATCGTTTCCAGGTTTGTTGTTCCTAGTATATACTGGTTGTATGATATGTCCTTTTTCCTATCCATGTTCGTATGATATGTTTGCATTTCTCTGGGTGGAATCTTAGAAGCCATGTGTCGCTCCATTGTGACATCTGTGGTCCCCATGGAGAGTGTCCCTGTCATTTATGAATCTTATGTTGTTGAAAATTTTGGTATCATCAGCAAATAGATAAATATCACAGTCTGTCATCTGAGGCAAGTTGTTGATATATATATAAAGAACATCATGGGCCCGAGCACCGACCGCTGAGAGATTCCGGACGTCACAGGTTTCCAGTCTGATTTCTCTCTTTTTACAACCACTTGTTGTTTTCTGCCACTAACAAAGCTCCGTATCCCATTGATCACGTGTTCAGAGATGTGCTATGCCCTCAGCTTGCTGATTGACGGGTTATGTGGCACCGTGTCAAATGCTTTTTGATAATCCATGTATATCCTTGATGTTCTCCTCTATCTAGTGTTTCTGCCCATTTGTCCATCACTTCTAGTAGCTGTAGAGTGGTGGATCTCCCTGGTATAAAGCCATCTTGTTTGTTCGTGAAGAAATCATTCATTTTCATGTGGTTCACAACATGACCTCTTATTAACTTTTCCATGATTTTACATACTTCTGACGTTAGGCTGACCAGCCTGTAATTTCCTTATCTCCCTTTTTGAATAATGCACTAATCTTTGCTTTCTTCCATTCATCAGGTATAGTGTAGGACGTGCCTGTTTTTTATTTCCTTATCTTTGTTTTGAACTTTTTCCCACATACAATCTATGTCCTCATTATCTTCGAAAATAGTATTCCACCCACAGTTCCGTATTTCTTGGTTTATAATGTCATAGTTAGCCTTATTGTAACACCTAACTCTCTTTATCTTATGTTGGATTCGTATGTAACACTCGAATTCGAATCTTATGACACAGTGATCTCCTTTTCCTAGAGGACTCTGAAGCTCCAAGCCAGATATCACATTTTCCTCATTTGTGAAAATAAGATTCAGGGTGTGTGGTGTGTCATTGCCTCACTATAGTGTTAAGTATGTTAAAATAACTTATATTTGATACAAAATTATATTATTATTATTATTATTATTATTATTATTATTATTATTATTATTATTATTATTATTATTATTATTATTATTATTATTATTATTATTATTATTATTATTATTATTATTATTATTATTATTATTATTATTATTATTATTATTATTATTATTATTATTATTATTATTATGATCATCATCATCATTTCATCATCATTATTATTGGTTCTTAGAACTGCACAGTTCATTTACATAAAACTTCTAGCAGTGTGTTTCCGTCTTTGCATTAGTAACTATTAGTATCAGATCCAAATCAGTAACCTCATGATCTATTTACCAACAATGTTTATTGAAAGCTCATGGTATCTCAGCATCTTTGTCACTGTCTTTTTGTTTTGTTTTAACTTTTATGTTGTTTTTTTGCGCTGATGTTGAATTTTCTTTCCATCAACATAATAATGATATTTAATATCACATTAACAAGATCATGAAATGTAAATGAGTGTTTGAACTCTGACAACATTATTGGATATTTACTAATCTAATGATTGTAACGAATAATTTGGCATTTCTTGAGAAATTGAATCAATCAAATGTTGAGATTTATTTAAGAATTGTTTTCCCTGTATTTTTCAGATAATGGTAGTTGTTGCTGTCGTTGGTGCAGGAATGATGGGTATTAGAATTGCAGGTTGGTAAATACAAAGAATTTAAAAAAGGGTATAATTTTTTTTTTAATTGCTAAGTGATTTTTTTAAACTTGAGTTAGCATACTTATAATCGTATCAAAAGGTTTTCACTTTCAAACTTTCTGAGATTCCTGTTCAGGTGCTTGTGTTACAAATCAACTTAGTTAAATGCTAAACCAAAAAGACACTGGTAGATAATTTGTAATGAAAATTTTCTTGAAAAATTATGCATATCAGTTGTACGTCACATAATTCATCTCCATGTTTTTAAATTTAATCTTTGTCAACAATAAAACTTTAGTTTTTAAACGGTTATAAATCAATAAACATAATATTAAAAAATACAGCCAAATGGACCATGAGACTGAGACCTCTCATGCCCAGTTTTCCATGTTCCTTCCATGTGATTGGTCCAATTTATAAGTATCTCTATTTGTATTGTGATTAAGATGAAAAAAAGGATAGAGGCTGGATGTGACAGAATGAAAGGACAGAGTGAGTACATATTGGGTTTATTTGGCAATGATGCTCCTCATCCTCCTCACTTTCCTCTCTCTTTCTCTCATTCTCTATATTTTTCTTTCTTTCTCTCTACAACTCTGGTATATGCAAGTTTTAATGTGCATATATGTATACATATTCATAGCGTTACAAACCTGATAAATTCCTTTTAAACATTAACAGGTGAGCTTGCTTATCATGGCCACAGGGTGAAAATCTATGATAAAAACTCAGCATCCCTAAACAAAGTGCGTGATATCCTCAACTCTGACACAAAGGAGTTAAGAGAAGATGGTCTGATCACACAGGCTCAGTTTCTGGTAATGTTAGCTTTTCATGAATTAAATTTAAACTGTAATTCAGATAAGCTATGCCAGATTTGAGAACGACCTAAACAGTGAAAGCCATTTTGATCAGGATCTTTTCAATGGACTGATTTTTAAGTGACTTCCCCACTTTGTATGCTAATGTCTTGCTCCCTTCAAAATCATTTTAGTATTTTAGCGGTTAGAGACTAAATAAATGGCAGTCAGCCTGTATACCAGTATAAGCTGAAGCTTGAATAAAAATTTAAGTGATATAATGAGGAATGCTTCTTTAGGATACACAAAATAAGCTTCTCTTGAGGGAAGGATACAGAAGCTGTTTTTTATTTTATTAGATGTCATTGAGCATTTGTAGTTTTTTAACCCTTCCCTTACCATTAGCGTATATTTTTACACAGTTGTTACCTACCCTTATTACCATTCGCATACATTTCCAACACAGTAACATCACAATTTACATCCTGAACCCATCTGCATATATTTTACATATTGAAAAATATACCCTTTTGCAGCAAAATGCCTTGGATTGGCTGGTTTTCAAGGAATTGATTATGATGTAATCACTGGTTTTCACATACTAGACAGCTGTGGTGGGCTTGGTAATGAATGGGTTACGTCAAAATCTCACCTAAAAATCAAAATTATGCACTATTTTCATCTTATGAGACTAGATTTGAATGAGAGTGCCACAAAAATAAGATTAAGATTTTAGTCCTCAAGTTTGATAAAGAGTGGTTAAAAAATCAGTAAATTTTTTTTTTCAGAATTGAATATTTTGCATTTTCCCTATCCAAAGGCTAAAAGGAGAGAAATAACTCCTCCTATGAGCCTGAAAAAAGAAATTTAACAGCCTTACAGGCAATTGATGTATTTTAAAATTGTTATGTGTAAAATAAGGCACTATGTATTATCAAACATATTAAGTTTATGATTCAATATTTTCCACTCTAAATTTCCAATTCTTCCAAAAAAGAAAATTCCTGTTATATCTGCTAACTTTTTAGCATAAAATAGAATTTGTATCCAAGCAGTAAAGCAAGCATATAGTAAAACTCTTCAGTGTAAAGAAGAAAACAAACAATTTGTGGTAATTTGATTCACTTATACAAAAGCCTCTTTTTTATGTTTGTATTTTTTCCTGCTGAAAAATATTTAATTCAAATTGATATTTTGTTGTCTTAGGGCCAGGTGTTTTGTATGAGCATCCTTGAGGAGGCAGTGAGGGATGCTGAGTTCATCATTGAAGCAGTTGTGGAAAACCTTGAAATCAAGCAAGAGCTATTTCATGGCAAGTGCTAATTGATATATGAGATGTATTTTTCTTAAAATTATAACCCCCAGGTTTTTTTAGCAAGATAGAGAGAGAGATGGAGAGGGAGAGATACACAGATAGGCAGAGAGAGTGGAATGAAGATTAGAAGAGAAAAAAGATAATGGAAATGAATATTAGCAACACAATATGTCTTCTCTTTATCTTCCTCATTTGCAAAATTATGGTCAAGCTGGTATTATGCCTGGATAGATTACAGTAAAACCCATAAGTTACATGGTCAGGCAGAGCAAGAACTCCAAGTATCGAGAGAGTTCCATAAAATCCCCATCTTTTCCCTCATTTAGGCTCTTTGAAAACTAATTGGAAAGTCATAACTTATAAATAATGCATCTTACAAAGAACTAGACCTTTTTCACACAGCACTCTATTCTTGTTATTATTGTTTTTGTAAGTCATAATCAGAGCAGTCTGTGAAAAAACAGTTACAAAAAATTCCAATAAAAGGTGACCTTAAGCTTTATTTTATTTACCTTTTTCAAGGGCAGAGCTGTTCTCTAATAGAAAGACTCTAGGGGCATCAGTGGTGAACAATGACTGCCATCCTTTTGGCAATATGCTTTTCTTAATCATTCCTTACTTTTCCCTTTAATAAAGTTAAGTAACTTTTTTAAGATCAAAGATAAAATACCAGAATATGTAGCAAAAGCCTAGCTAATACTAGCTTAATCATTCTACAGTTCAGTAACTTTCCATGCGTTACACATTTAAAGAAAACATCAGACAAATGAAGACAGGATGAGGTAACTATTGACTACTGATAGGAGAATAGAATATACTACCATTTTAGCTTGGTGCATCAAATTTGAAATGTTTTTGGTGTTTTTTATAGTAGGACACATTTGATTAATTTTTGTCTGATTTCCTTTCAGAATACTACATTTTTTTTTTCTCTCTTTGCTCCAGAGATTTCACAAAGCTGTAAAACAGATTCTGTGATAGCCAGCAATACAATGTGCCTTGATGTAAATGATATAAATTCCAAGACATCTCATAAAGAGGTATGCTTATGATGTTGTGATAAAGTTATGTGGAAATACAATGTGTAACACTTTTCACCCAAATTTAACTGTTGCTTTCCAGCTTTCTGCATGCCATTTTGTAAAATGTTTTGAAAAAAAAAAGACTTACCATATCTGAGTAAAATGTTGCAAATGTTGCAAGCAAAAATATTGTTTTTTTTTTTGCATTAAGCATAATAATCTTACTGCTTTTTACAGTTGACAAATTGCTCATTCCTTCTTTGAAAGTTTCCCCATCATTGGTTTTGTTTCCAAAAGACGATCTGTGATACATTCAGTTAATTTTTTGGGCGACTTGAGTTTTTTTTACTTATTTTAATTTTCTTATTTTGGTCACTAGCGGACCCTGGGCCTCCGGTTTCTGTTTCCTGTATATTATGTGCCAGAGGTTGAAATCTGCCCTGCTAAAGTCACTTCCTCAAAAGTCATTGAAAAAGGTTTGCAGAATCATTTTCTTCCTTAACCTGAAAGGTTTCCCAGAGGGCTTTAAAAGGTCTAAAAAAATTTTTCCAATGTGGATAAAAACCATACTAAAATTTTATAGTCAAAGCAAATGATACATGAAATAAAAAATTTATTATGTGGCAAAATTTTTTTTTTCATCCAAATCCTTTTATGCAAATAATGTTTAGGCTGTGTAATCTTAAGAATTTTTTTTACTGTCTGTAATTACTGTTCCAGATGCTCTAAAACGACTCAAATTTAATGTAAAATTTTGAGAGACTTTAAAACAAAGGGTGTATATTTAAAGAATATTTGCTCTTTTGAAAAGTATGAACTATGCAAGTGATAAAAATCAAAACCAGTATTGTTCATTTGTGCAGTGAGGAAAACATTGGAGAAGATGGGCAAAACAATGTTCTTTCGCTCCGGGCTGCAGCCATTGGTTCTCTCAGAAGAAGAAAGAGAGGACAGGAAGAAAGGTTAATTTTCTTTTTCTTCTATTTGATAGCTTACTCTTTGCTGTATTTTTAATTTTGTGTGATTTGCATCATTTAAATTTTAAACACTCTTACTAATACTGAATATTGAGTAGTCTTTAGTTTTGTTTGCATCTCAAAGCTATTATTTTGCATGTGGTCTTTAAATGGTGTGATGAAGTATGGGCAGTTTTCCGAATATGAAAAGAATTAGAATGGCAGGAAGTTGTCCAAAGCAAAACAAAAAATAAGATGTGCAAGTATACCCTTTTAAAATTTAAGGCTCAAATGGAGTTAAGTAATTTGAATAACCTAGAATTACTTTTCTTTTGTTGAAAAGACTTTCATATAGATTTGATTGAAATTTTTTTTACTTTCAAAACCCTTATAGACTGATTGCTTACTTACTATTTTATGCTTTGAAATTTGTGTTTTCTTTTTAGAATTTTAAGATATAAATTTGATGAGGTAGCGACTCAATTTGTTGGAAAAATAAGCATTTTTCTCTTGTATGTTTCCTTATGATTTGAAAACGCATTTCTCTTTCAGGCTCTTCTTTTCTAATTATTTTTAATCCATTAATCTTTTTTTTTTTTTTTATTATTTAACCGTTTTATAATGTGCAACATATTCAAAATGTGTGAATCTTTAATTTGGCCCCCAAAAGTTTACAGGGACAAAGGGCATAGGGTAAATTCATATCTAAAAAAAAGAAAACCAAATGATTTAGAATGCTTTTGTGAATTTTTTCAGTCTTTTACTAAGTTTAAGTTTGCTTGTCGGTCTTTTATTTATTTTTTTTTTAATGAAGCATATATTTATTTGCAGCTAGACAAGAAGAAATGCTTCAATCTTGTGGAAATGGTGCCTTTCTGAATCGAAGAGTCCCAACTCTCAAAGTTAAATACAATGATGACATGGAAAAGATGGAAAAAGAAGGTTTGTGATGATAGGATCCCAGACATGCAATGGCTGTCATCATATACAACAGAAAGCATTTTTTTTCTTTTAGTTTTATTTTCAACTTCAAATTTTATGTTATTGAATTTAAGATTTTTTCTTTCCAAATTGGCCATATAATTATGTCGGTTTTTTTTTTTTCATTCTATGTTTTGAGTGTCTATTATTAATTTCTTACTCATTTTGAGCTCAGTTGTTTTTTTTGGGGGGAGGGGGGGGGGGGTTGTCTTTTTTTTCAATCTGTACCAGATTGCAATAGTTGCAACTGCTAGATAAGACTGAAAAGTAGCACTTATTCCACATCAGCTTCTCTGATGCAAGACATTTTTTTGTGCCTCCTTTTGACCATTCAATTCATTTTCTCTTTTTCAAGAACTTTTTAACATTGACCCTTGCTCTTTTCTATCAGAGGCTGGCATTCCAAATGATTTTGACCATGAGTGTGCAATCTGTATGGAACGTGTTCGAGACTGTCTTCTACAGCCATGTCATCATATGGTCACATGTTTCCCATGTGGAAAGATGTTACAGGACCGAAGGGATGCCTGTCCCATTTGTCGGAAAGATATTGACCACACAATAAAAGTATTTCACACATGAGCTTCAGATGATCCGATCGATTGAACTGTGGGCAGATTGTGACACAACCATGCTTTTGTGGTTAAGATGTGCTTAGGTGGTTGACATATGCAATGAAGGCAAAGATTTTAAGCAACAAAAGCAATTGGATTCTTCATAGTTTAAGTCTCATTTCTACAGAGAACTCATCCAAAGACTCCATTTAAGTGATTATCTATGTCACTATACACCAAGTTGTCCTTAACTGTATAACTGTTGACTTTGTTAGTCCAAAATTGCCTTTCCTCATGGACAATTTTCCTCTAATACGATAAATTTATGACTACAGGCAACTTTTGTTTCTTTGCTCTGTCTAGCTGACCATGTTTTCATTGTTCTGGTCTGTAACCATGGGATTTAGCAATGTAGAAATTTAATTGTGTTATGTCTTTAAAAAATTATAATTTAAGTGGCTTTTCTAAAATAATAATAAAGAAATCATGTACAGTCGACACTGCATAAGTCGATGCCGCATAAGTGGATTTTTATTCAAGACGACTTTTTTGGTCGGGCCCGCCCCCTTCCAATAGCAAGCAATAGAGGCTTAGGCTTAACTCCATTTTTACATAAGTCGATCTTAGACTGCCCAGCGCCGATAAAGAAATCGTTTTTGTTCACTCCAGCCGATTTTCCAACAACATGATGTGGCCAATGTGTGTTGTCAATACTTTGCTTTGTGCACACACTATATACACCCTATACCTCCCTAACTACATGTAGTTACAACAGTTCCACTGTGGCATTAGAAAGAAGTCTCAGTCCAGATGTGATGGTTGCATCATCAATGTAAACCCAACAGGATCTCTCTCTCTCTCTCTCTCTCTCTCTCTCTCTCTCTCTCTCTCTCTCTCTCTCTCTCTCTCTCTCTCTCTCTACCTCTACCTTTCAAGTGTCACTCGTTCTGGACCCTGAGTGTGCCAATCAATCTGCACACATATCGGACGCGAACACACACCCACCCACAGCGGTCCGTTCGCGTTGAGGCAATGAGCTCATCCCTCGCGCCCCACCCCATTCACAGGGACTGATTGGCCGACAATGAAATTTTGCATAGTAGATCTACATTATATCTTTGCATTGGGTGGGATGGGTCAGTGTTCGCCAGTCTGCCTAGTTTCGCTCTTCCATCCCCACTTCCCTCTAGGCCCAACCCATACTGGAATTTAAGTATGCATAATCGAAAGTAACCAATCGCACTTTCAGCGTTACTTAGTCACTGTGTCTTAGTAGCACTCGCTTCGATTAGAACGCTTTCACGACTTTCAGTTTCACTAGCTTCAGTCTCTAACTTGCGCTCACATTGTCTAGATCTACGGTAACATAAGAAACAACACTCGATCATTTTCCTGCGTTATAGGCATCAGAAACCTAGAGTCCCATCAGGCTGCCTGTTTATTATTTTTAATTTAGCCCAGCCGTATTACAAATTTACAGGATGACCACTAGAAAACTGACCATCCTCACTTTAAAACACAAGATTAAACTTATCAACGAAGTTGAAAACAAAAACTAAGAAACAGAAAGATGTTGCAGCTGAATTTGATGTGCCGGCTAACACTGTCTCCACCATTATGAAAAAGAAGGACCATTATCGGGACCTATACTTTTCTGGTCAGACTGATGCCTACAAGCAAAGACAAACAAAACCAACAAAAGAAAAAGACATGCACACAATCTGATATGGGGGAGGTGCTAAGCAATTTTTTTTATTCAAACAGGTGAGGTAAGTCAATAATCACACAACTCGATTTTTCACACAAGTCGATCTTTTTAGTTATGTCCCCTGGAGATCGACTTAAGCAGTGTCAACTGTATTCCATAATTCTCGAAACCCAAACTATGACATCTACAACTGTAGTTTTTTTTATTTTATGCATCCCAAAACGAGGTATTAGAATATTCCTACTACAACCAAGGCTGTGGTACTGAAAGCTGGGTTCTTACTCTTTCTGTTGTGTAAAAGCACACCTCAGGGCTTACTTTTAATTGTGCTTTGTTTGAGATGTTATTTCTCAAATTCAAATGAAGTGAGGCAGCTCACAGAATTCATATGTATTTACTTTTTGACTCTTTGGTGCATCTCTATAAACAAAATGGGCTTTTGGCCTTTTTTACTTATTAAATCTATCATCAAAAATAAGCTGAAATATCAAAAGCAATAAAAAAGACTTATACTGTTGTAGTTCTAGTGTTTTTAGAGGCTGTTTTGAGCATTATTGTCTAGACCTTTCTTAACAAATGTGCACAATGTACATTTGATAATTAATGTTAATGTTAATGATTTTCTTTAATATACTGGGAGTACTTAAACATTTTTGATGATCATGAAGTTAATACTTTGTCCTAGTATTATTGTTTTGGTGCTTTCAAAATCAAAATTTGATACAACGTTTTTGTTACTCAACTTTTCCCTGGTGTATTTTATATTTTTTTTATCATTATATAAAATGTGTATCCACGTTTGAAGTTAGTAGTTTCCCATGTGGCCTAATGACATACAATATGTTTTTAGCAGATATCTGAAGGTTTACCATTTTTTTTCTTTGATAGCTTTGTTTGTATACTTAGCTTAAGTAAAGTGTCTGATCATGCTTATTGTGAACTTAATTATATTTTTGAGTGATAATATGTGAGTCATCTTTTATATTTATTTTTACTTCGAATAAGTTTGAAGATATATGCATGTCTATGTGAGCTCTATCATTTTATTTTGTACATACTGGATTACATGTAGTGAATTGTCTCAGTCTTTCATCTGATTTAAAAGACACTTTTAACCTCGAAGTTTACAGGCCAAATAAGATATCTTGATAGACGTAGTATTCCATATTGGAGCCAAGCTTTAGAGGTGGTCAATGTGGAAAATTCGTTGTTCAGGCCATTTGCTCCTTCTGTTTATAAAACCTGTATATGAAATAGTGTTTCAAGTTTAACAAAAATTATTTCATACTGATATATCCATGAAAGAAACAAATATGTATTCACGTTTTAGAATGCTGACTTTTTTTCAGTAGAACAGATACTCTGAAGCACCGAAATCATCTGCAGTAGGCATTTATGACTTTTTAAGAAAAATATATTTGAAGATATGAAAACAGCAAACATTCTCCAATTTTAATATGAATTAAATTCTGTACAGTTGCAATATTAAAATGTTTCACTTTGGAAATGTATAAGTAAAAGGCAAGAGCAAATGAAGGATGTAAAGCAGTATGAGTTTGAAAGATAAAATGTTCTAAATCACTTCCAGAATACCAGTATTGAGAGGAATTATAATTGTAGTCAAAAGAAGTTTATAGTGCACCAAAATCATAAATTATTTTGATAATTTGATATATAAGAATGAGAGGCGATGTTTTCTGTCACTGTCACTTCGGAGGCATCTCATTTCTACTGCTTGGATCCTCCTTTGTAGGTCTGCATTCAGTGTCCATGCCTTGCATGCATACAGCATAACTGAGATGACTAACGCGAGTTGAAGCTTCACCTTGGTTCCAAGAGGGATGTTTCTCTCTCTCCATATGGTCTTCAGTCTTACCATTGCTGTTGCTGTTTGTGTCACTCTTGCCAGGATTTTGATCTTCGATCCTTTCTCACTTATGATTGTTCCAAGTTACTAGAAATGGATAAATTTCTCCAGTTCTTTTCTGCTGACAGTAATCTTGGTAGTGATTGGCTGAGCACTGTTTGTCATGAGCTTGGTCTTCTCGGCGATGATTTTCATGCCATATCGCAAAGATACTTCATCCAGTTTTAGCTTTTGTTAATTCTTTGCAAACGCACACTCCATTTTATTTTGGTGGTGTTTTTGCCTCAAGTGGCATGATTTTCAAATGAATAAATGAATCCCTCAGCTCACAGGTTTAAGTGAGAGACCATGTTCATTCAATGATGCATTAGTGTGATCTATCTTCCGTCCAATTTTAATTCCTGTAACTTATTAAAACTGTTCACTGACAGTACCACAGCACAGAGGATTCCTTTTTCAACATTTGTGATATGAGTATTGAGACTACAGTTTACTCACTATAGCTTTGCTACTCAACCACCTCTATATTTACATTTTCTATGTGTGCTGCATAGGACAAATATTTTTGATAACTCTTTTTGAGTGAGCCAAAATACAGACAGTTTCTCTGTTTTTGGTTGGGAGGGGATTTGGTGTTGTTGTCATAAATTTGCTTTGTATTTGGTGCTTGTCTAAATCTCAACAAGTAAACATGCTTACTGCCACAGGAGAGTGTATTGTCAAAATTTATAAAGAATTACATTGAGAAAAATGTTGAAAAAACATAAAGAAATTTATTATAGAAGTTAATACTAAAATATGCAGGTTTTATATCTGCTGACATTATTAATATTTGCTGAACTAAAAAAGTCTAAAAAGATTAGAGTTGGAAGTTTTTAATACTGATATTATTTCCCTATGTCTCAGTAACATCTCTTTTAAGAGTTTCCTGTAAATGTCTTGAATCCATTAATGCTAACTAATTTGTAAACAAAAGTATTATAAAGACTTTTATGAATTATTTGCCAAAAACTTTCTGAGGAAAAATGGACATAATATTGATGACATTTAGTTCTCAGCATTGTAATTTATCAAAATTTCATCAGAAAATGTGCTGTTATTGTATGGGAATGCATTGGTTAAAACGATGCTGCAAATAAATAAACAATTCTACTTCAGGGATGAAATCAACCTTTATTGTGTTCGGTGTCTGCCCTTTTAAAGGGCAAGTGATTGTTAAATTTAAGAAAAATCACAAGTTTCTGCCCATGATTGCTTATTGCTAGGACGCAATAATGTTAAGTGAAGTATTTGGCTAGAGAGATATGTTATGTCACGATGTTTTAGACCTTTGGCCAGCTAAGGAGGCAACTTATGCTGGTTTAAGTAACATTAAGATAAATTGAATGCATCATTCTAATATCTAAACAGTCAGATAATTTGCAGCTGATGTCATTTGTTTGATAGGGGTTTGTGATAAATCAGATACATAATGTATTTTGTCTCTATATATAATGAGCTAAAATCGTTCATGAAAACAAGAAAGACAAAGGCAGTAATTTGCTTAGATGATTCACCCGCTCTGGGTGTCTTGTAAGGGACGAAAAAAAAACAACTGTTAAAATTTGGACAAAAGAATGTGAATTGAAAGGAACCCTCTTGAGGCGTAGGAACTGTCTTGAATAAATAAGTGTGTTTTCTGAGGATTTTTATAATTTACATAAATGGATGAGTTTACAGAAGCAATTGACTAGCATGAGACAGAGAGAGAAATAAACTTTTGTATTATGTAATGGTGGGAAAAAAAAAACCACATACACACACATATCTCCTTATTCTGGTTGTAAATTATTTCAGATCCCCTCTATTGACAGATTCAAACAACCCAGTCTTGTTCCCTTTTTTTTTTCTTTGGATAAAAACAATTGTTTTTGTAAATACTGCAAAAATTAGGGTAGATTTCCTCAATTCATGGTCCTGACAACTTCGAGCTTTCTTGCTCGTATAAGTTTTGTTGTTTTTCTTGGAAGAAGTGCCTCTCTTTACAAGGTCGCCATAGTAAGGATCATTGTTTTGAATCTCTAGCTGTATTCAGT
>JAWDGP010007852.1:2720000-2760000 GCA_033675545.1 Elysia crispata | reverse complement strand
ACATTTTTTTCTCTCCTTAATGCAACTCCTTTAATCAAAGAAATAACAAGGTACGAACTCATGTGACATGTTTTGTTAAGGCAATCGTCTGTTTTTGTCTTGTTTTGTTTTTTTGTTTGTTTTTGTTTTCCTTTGCTGTTTTTTTTTTTTTACGGATAGAGGAAATGCGACTTATTAATCGGAGTTTAGTCTTTTTTTTTTCAGTAAAATGAGTTGTGTGGCAAACATTTTTCAAATTCAAGTATCATCTGGAGAGTTCTCCGTTAACATTTTAAAAAATGAAGAAAAAAAACTTACGTGTATGTTGTCGCTCAAATTTTGCTTTTCTTTCCCCACCCCCATAATCCAATCTTTTTTTAAATTTAATTTTATATTTATTTCTTTTTTTAAACAAGCATCACAATGACTTTATCGAGATAAGCCCGTTTGATGACTCCATGACACTGAATCAGAGCCAACCTCACTTTCCATATTACAGGCGACCTCAGCTAAACTTTGTACACACCAGTACCAAACCAAGTTTTCAAGCAGCCCTAACCAACATTCCACATAAATTAACCATCACAAACTGTTTCCTACTTGTTAGTGTCAGCGTGTTTACATCTTCCCCACCCTTTCTTTCTCATCTTGGCCCTTTCTCTTCCCTCAACTTAGGTGAAGAGTAACCTAGCGTAACGGGAGGGTTCCCTACCCTATCATTTAAGTCACCTACCAACAGTCGTCTGATAGCACTGGTAGCAGACGGCAGCAGGTGTGTCGGCTCTGTGACAAATCATGGAGCCAGACTCGTTTCGAATACAGGGACTTTAAATTTCTTTCGGATTAACCAGTTTTAGTTGGATGCATAAAAGGGTAAGATAAGCTTAGCAGCTTTTCAATTATTTTAAACCTGTATGAATCATTCCTTAATATTTCTGTCACTATCTGTCTAAACAGAACATTATTTGGTGACACATAATCGTATCGTACTGATACAACTTTTTTTTATGTCTGATGTATTAAAAAAAAAAAAGCAAACCGTACAAAAAATGAAATTAAAACCGTCGTATTTAAAGCTAGTTTACTTTCTTACATAGGTTGATTTTGAGTAATATAGATATACAGCTAACTCGTCAAGTTAATGATACCGACGCGAAATAAGGGCAAGTAGGAACATTTTTTTTCTCTATGAGTCTATGACAAAAATTGCAAGATGTGGAAACATGGCGGGCTCTAACATTGTGAAATATTACAAGAGCCTTTGCATCAGTCATGCGGTTTCCAAGGTCCCAAATCCCGTGACAGAAACATAGCCGAAAGCTCGAGTTCTCTGGCAGGGATGGATGGGATCATGTCAAGTTTGGGGCCAGGAGATAGAATCTAGGTTGGTTTTTTTTCCCCCATGCATGCTGAACTCTCTTCTTCTGCGTTTCCATTCTGCTGCAATAAATAAACGTTATCTTCGTTTTTTGTTTGTTGTCGTTTTTTTTTTTTTTTTTTATATTCTCAGACAAGATAAATTGACTAGTCAGAAGTGATTAACCTACGTCTAGAAGGCCTCGATTCGATTATCGTTCTCATAAAGTCTTTGAATAATATTGAGTATTATGTAGTTAATGGAAGGAAGCACTTGTAAATTCAATTACTGTAATTAAGTTAGACACTAAACTAATAATTTGGTAAAATTTCAAGACTTTCTACAGACTGGCATGAGCCCGCTTTCCTTCTGTACCTAACTGAACTTGATAAGGCGATTCAGTAAGATATGTGACCATATCAGGTTTTAAGTCATTGAATTTAAGAGCTGATTGCTTAACAGGTTGAGGATGCTCACTGGGTTGAAGGGTTTGAGACATTCTATGTATGCAGATAGCTTTAATTATGAAGGGTGAGTTCATGTGAAGCTGAGAGCTAGGGAAAAGAAGGTGGAGGAAAATTTTTGAAAAAAAAAAGTTTAGGAAAATCAAAAGGATGTAATTTTCTGTATTTTTAATGCCTTGGGACAATTTAACAAAAATTAATCTGGCTGATAACTCTTGATTAGATGAGATTGGATGAAAAATAGTTATGTAGCTAAGGTATCATTTGTATTCGCAGATTGTATTATGTTCCATTATAATAATATGAACGATTTCCTATAGAATTTTTAATTTGGTTTGCGTTAATAAGACACATGTAGCGTATCTTTTTTTGCCATTTATTTATTTATTTATTTATGCAATCCTTTAATGAACCTTTTGCAATCAATCACTGGAAACGAAGGCAGGTTTCGAATTCCGTGGCATTCACATAGATTTATAATGATCCTAAAATGGTTTTTCTGATACTGGATACAATGTATCTATCAACAGGAAGAGGAAAATATGTTTGGGTAGTTCTGTCGTCAAATCGAATCCTGATTGAACAGCATTAACGATGACAAATCATTTATTATGTAATTTTAATAGCTTCCAACCTCCCTTTCCCAATCCCCCCTTCCTGCCTCCAACAAATATAGACATGCCCTAATATTTTTTTCTATAAAACTTCTCCATTATTTGATATAAAGAGATGATTTTTCCCAGTAAGCTTACTGTTATATGTGTCTTACAACATAGGGAACATAAATACCGAGGTATGCAGGTGAAAAAACGGCGGGAAAAGCAACCTTATGAGATGATTTTTACGTCCCATAAGTTCTCGAAAGAATCTTAAGGCGAAAGTTATTGGAAGGGATAGCCTCAGTTCAAGATTGTGTACGGTACTTCGTATGCCGCCGGCAAGGTTAAATATTTTGATCGTCTGATTGCATTCTTCTTCACTCGTCCTTGACAGGTCGAAAACGCAACACACCTGAATGGATCTGCTCTGCTGCTCTCAATTTGAAATATTGGCGGGAATGTGTATAGCAAATTCTTGCCTTAATTGCCTAAACTCTATGCTCGGTTTTATCTGGTGATTATAAACCAAGGCAGACAAACACACGAAACTGATGTAGATCTAGGGATCGGCAGATGTGAATGATTGATAATGAAATAGCAGAGGAAATCGCAGATCTTGATCTAGATTTTATAAAACTGGACAGAATAGACGATAAAATTTGGCATCCATCCTCTTGCCCCTCAAAATCAGTCGCGTTGACGATAAAGCCACTCCTATCCTGAAACATGTCCAGTTGTGTAACTGAATCATTTTTTTTTAAATAGAAACTTAAATGTCTCAAATTGCTACGCAATGTACATTGTTCAGGAGAGTAATGGTGGTAGTGTTAATGATGTTAATAACAACAAAACAAGAGGAAGAATGATACCAACAACAACAACAACAACAGCAGCAGCAGCAGCAGCAGCAACAACAACAACAACAACAACAACATCAACTACAACAACAACAACAATAATATATTAAAGAAACTACACGAATAAGCATAGAAACAGATGCGTATTTTTCAATTGAGAAAAATGAGCGATACATTTTTAACTGATTTAATGTTTAAATATATATTGATGATCATAAAATGTATTGAAGAAAAATAAAGTGGAAAAAAACATTTGTGAAGAATAGTGAAGCTATAGAATGTTGCAAGTACTTTTCACTTCAACTTGAAAACTATGTGTTTTAATTTCCCCAGCCATAGCCGCCTTACTAGATCTGTTGGGGTGTTTGAAAACATTGCGAATATTGCGACGCACAAACACAAAGTACCGATATTTGAATGTACCTTAATCCTTTCATCAATCGCACGAGGGCAACCTTTTTCCTAAGTCGGGTCAAAAATGTATCTGAAACTTGGTAAAACTATATTATCAAGAGCCTATCATACCCTCTAGTTGCGCTATTTGACGCATGGTCATAACATCTCAATATTGATCGATGGTTTAGACCAGGCAAACGGCTTGTAGTTCTATTAATGGTTGTGCCACTTTGGTACTTATTCATAGTATTTCTCTATTAGATTGCTTTGATCCCGCAAAATGTACCTTTCTTTCATGACTGCTCCATTTCGTCATACATTAATGGAATATCAATGTAAAATTATTTTGGTCAAGGCGAAGGTTTTCTAGTCCAGAAAATAATGTTTCCGCAATTGTATCGCGTATTTATTGAAACTCAATAATCAAGGTAATCTATGTTGATTTGAACCAGGCAAACGGAATGCTGTGGGAAATAGAAGTATTTATTTAATGCAAATGTCTCAGTTTTCATCCTTCTGCAAACTCCATCTCTAAGAAAGAAGGCGCTTTCTCTGCATTTTAAGATTTCTCCCATCGATAGGGGCCCTATGCCCATTTTTCGCTCTCTTAGATATAGACAGAAACCGAGAACAGCAGACCAAGTGAACATAATAGGCCATCGCGCCAATCAGTTCCATGATCTTAATGGGTTTTAACTGACCCTCTCACACCGAGCTTACCTCACAGCACGCAATTTAACTATAAGAAATATGTGCTCCGATGCATATCTCAACTACCATACTACTATTATCTAGAGCTTTCGTTCCGTACTTTCTTTTGCAATCTTTGTTTCATTATGGTATATGATTAGACTAATTCATTGAGCCTTTGAATATTGGATGAGGCGTGAAAGTCATTACTTCTAAAATCTGTCTTCGCTTTAATACTGAACACCACCTACATTCACGTAGAATGGAAAAAAAAAAAACATGATTTCTCGCTTAAGAAGAGGGAGCGGAATAATAAAGAAATTCATGCATGGGAAAATGTTAGTCTTTTATCTCAGCAATCCAAATAGAGCAGAAAATAACTGGAAGAATATACTTTTTTTTTCTAAGGTGAAGAACATAGGTACGGTACGATCAGTGCTTTTCGAGGCAATATCAGGTAGGCAGAGCATGTAAAAGTCAAACGTCATAAAAAAGAGTTACTGAAGAATTTTTAAGGAGTGACACTCCAGGAGGAATGTAGGCCATTGTGTCAGAGGGCTGCTGTCTTTTATCTGCATTACACAGAAGCAGAAAAGCTGCTCGATACTGTGCATGCACTGTGCTGTTCACTGCATCTTGAGATGGAGCCTTACTGAAAGATAATTATAATACAAGTTGAATCACTGTTTGTCCTAGATAAACCTCTATTAGCTGCCGTCTCCTTACCTAGTGGCTTATTGGCCTGTAACGATAAGACTGTTTATATGATCTACTGGTTTAACGTTAAATGGTATTGGCCTCAGGAAGAGCATTCGTACCTGCTTCACGTAAAGTATGTAGATCTAGAGCATCTATCCCCTCTTTGCCCACTAGGTGACACTCATTTTTTTCTGCATTGTGCTCTATGTTTGTTTTGTTTTGTTTTTAAATAGCTGCGCCATGTCCCATGTCTGGAGGGATCGCGGTAATACCAGATTTTCTTTGCATTTTTTTTTCAACCTTAGAAATGAAATAGTAATTAGAGAGACTGAGAAGTGGGGAGAAAGAGATAAATAGAGAGAGAGAGAGAGAGAGAGAGAGAGAGAGAGAGAGAGAGAGAGAGAGAGAGAGAGAGAGAGAGAGAGAGAGAGAGAGAGAGAGAGAGAGAGAGAGAGAGAGAGAGAGAGAGAGAGAGAGAGAGAGAGAGAGAGGAGAGAGAGAGACGGACAGACAGACAGACGGAGTAATGAGAAGATAAAAACTTTGAAGCCATAAACAAACAATAGGCTGTTTTGTTAAATACCGCGCGTCTCTTTCTTACCGCCTGGTCATTGCTGAAATGTGCTAACGTTGCACCACAGTCTGTGGTTGCCCTGTGCACAGTGGCACACTGGCAGTGGGGCATTGGACTTATACAAGGTATCTCACTCAACATGTCAAAGCGCGCCGAATTTTTTTTTATTAATTGCGATGAAGAACAACCTGGAAATGATCTTTACATATTTGTGAAATATTTATAAGATTGTTAGTGTAATAAATTCGCATCGCTTACTCAAATCACATAATTAACGGTTTTTGTTTTTGTTTTTTGGTTGTTTTTTTGTTGTTGTTTGTTTCTGGGTTTGTTTGTTTTTTTTTTTATTCAGCCATGCAATAGAGCAACACTTACTTTGTGTCACATTCTGATCATTAAAAAGAAAATATCAAGAAATAACAATTGTTCCCCTAATCTTTCAAAGTCTCAAGATTAAAATTGAGTCCATCCTCGATAGTTTTTAAACCTACATGTTCGTGATATTTTGCAAAGGCACTTTGATTTCGAAATATTCTGATTAATCATGTATGGCTTAGCTCTCTCTCTCTCTCTCTCTCTCTCTCTCTCTCTCTCTCTCTCTCTCTCTCTCTCTCTCTCTCTCTCTCCCTATATTTTTTTCCTCAATATATATCTACAAATCGTTACAACGCCTAAATCTCTCTTTATCTCTCTATCGCCCTTACTTCCCTATATCTTTTCCTCTCTCTCTCTCTCTCTCTCTCTCTCTCTCTCTCTCTCTCTCTCTCTCTGCTTATATTTTTTTATCTCTTTTTATATTTGTACAATTTGTTACTCCACCTAAATTTCTCTTTATCTGTCTATCTCCCTTACTTTCCTATTTTCCTTCTCTCTCCGTCCCTCTATCGCTTTGTCTCTTTCTGTGCCCTCTCTCAGATACACGCATCCAAACTCAGTGCCTAGTATGACAGCTCAGTCTCTAGTCACTCTCAACACCGCAGCCCAGAAGTTTAAAACGAGGCGAAACTGAATGATGAATTCATCAATCAATCCTTTCAAGGAAAAGTTTGATTCTTCAAGGATTTGAGCTATGACCCAACCGTTTGAGAAAAAATAGCAGGTTTGTAATATAAATCTCAAAAGATCGAATCTTATTGATACGCAGTGAGAGTGGGGTTACAATAAAAAAAATTACAACATTTTTTGTGCATGAACACCCGTATTGTATTACTTTATACAGCCTGCGTTGCACTTGGAATGATGTCTAAAGCTTAGATCCTGTACAGTAAAAGAGTTGATGTAACTTTAAAATGCGATAAGGAATTTAATTCATTTACTATTTTTTTTTTTAAGTCAAGAGTCTTTAAAATGAGCAAGTGATGATAGGTGTTTGAAAAAGGATGTGCACTGTTATAATTTTTTTTAAAATTATTATTTTACTATCATTGCTGCACAATGCGAGAAAAGCTGTTCAGTTCTGTGTCAAGATCAGAAGCAACTGGTACTGATATGATTAGTAATAATTTCCAAGGAATCTGTTAATTAATTCATCTAAATCTTGACATTGTGGTAGGCTATCCTCATAAGGATTGTTGAAGTCTCCTGTGCCGACTATAAAAATCCTAGTCCGGAGTTTCCTTGTACTGTCAAACCTATAACAAAGCAATATAAGAAGTCAACTTCCTCTCAAAATACTTGTACATAAAAAAGCCCAACAAACTCATAATGTTTAAAAGGCCTACGTTCCGCCCTTCATACCAACAGACTGTGTCCAGTGATCCAAACGGCGAATGCTGTGTCTTCGGCCGCACAATGGTCTTATCGGGTTTACCGGACCATTCACTAGACATAAAAGAGGGTCAGGGAAGAGGGGGAGGCGGGACCTGGTAAGGTTTGTTTGGGTAAAGTTTTATCCGAGGATCAGGAACCATCGATACAAAAACGATTGGCTCTAATGGCTTCTCCAGCTCTGTTATCATTTATCGATGAGCTAAAGGCTTATCCAAGCCCCCAACCCCAATCTCCTCTCAGGCAGACACTTAACAACAGGTACGTACGGCCTAGTGAACTCTTAAGCTTATGTGACTGTGAATCTGACCGAGCCATTTTAGCAAGGGTTAGCAAGGGCGAAGCACCCGACAAACTTCATGCTTCAGTACGACAGCGATCTTACACTATTATTCATCTAAGAGGATCTCGTCTGCGTGACAAAGCTTTTAGACCTTGGCTGAGAAAAGATTTTGGGGAGGCAGCAGATAGGAATAAGAACGATGCCGGGAAAAAAAACAACAGAGCACCATCACAATAAACTGATTTCCATCAGTGCAAACCTTGCGTACGTCTTTGTGCATTATCCTGGCAAGTCATTAATTACTTGCCCCTTCCCGCCACTTTCGAATTATTCTCTGCTCTACGCCCGTTGTCTGTTTTTTCATAATAAATGAAGCCAAAGGAAGAAAAAAAATTATTACAAAGAGATTAAAATGTAACACACATCTTGGAAGGTGTTTGCAAAAGGCACACTAACACCGACGCGCGCACGCCCACACACACACACACACACACACACATATATATATATATATATATAATTATATACATAGAAAATTATAATTATAATTTTGTGGCATTGTCGAAGACCTTTTTAATTTACTTGATTATTTTTAGAAACATTGGTTTCTAAGTGTATAACCGATATTAGTGGTACTCGATTTTTGAGTGATGCAAAAGTTATTCTTAAAAAAAAAAGTGTATGATTTTTACACGTTCTTGATTTTATCCTTTTTTTCTCAATAGATATATGCTGCCAAGAAATTAAAAATACAAGAAACAGAAGCCGTAGGAAAAAATACACGACATGAGAATGGCACATTTGATTAGAGCACATTTTGAAGTCTTTCCACGGGCCCAGTAGTACCCTACAAAGCGTGCTCTAGTCGATTGTTCATCTTTTGAGGTCCATCTAGCGCAAAAAAATCAGAAAATCAGGTGCGCAACATGGAAAGCAATCTAGAATCATCACTCAGGGTTTCTTTGTACGCCTCTGAAGAGCTTAGGCGCAGTCTTAACTCTTCTAGACTGAGCAGTAGCACAAGACTTAGCCCTTCCCTCCGTGACGCGGCTCAAGATCTCCACAGGTCAAGGTCAAGCGGTGTTAGCCTTTGGAGCAGTACCATCAGCAGCAATACGTGGCCACGATCGCCTAAGTCAGCTTCTATCTCAGGTAGCTTAAGGTCTCCTTCCAGGTTCCGGTCTTCACAGATGTCAGTAACGCCATCGTGCGCGGTGCACACGCATGGTGACAGACCGGCTGTATGCCCATTTGACGGCTCCAAATACCGCCTTAAACCTCTGTCCACGTCTACATCCTCTCATTTTCTACACTCTTCGCTCCCAGCTAACCCTGCTTCTAGTATGCGCAGAAGCCAAGAAAGATTTGGTGGGAGGTCTGTACCTGGAATTCATGACAACTCGATACACGATCATTATGAAGATTATAACTACCGAACGTATCCCCTCAATGTCGGTGATGACGACTTAGACGAGGTGATGGCTGAGCTGGATGAAGTCTTTCATGGCAGCGCACACAGGCTAAACCCGAAAACTGATAGAATACTTGAGCAGACAAGCGGACTTTCCAAACATTCCGTGAGCAATGTCAAAAATACGCAACCCAACTCTGACCTGTGGTATTTGAATAAAAGCCTATCTTATAACGATGAAGATGACTTCTCCTGGACCAACGAAGAATCATTTCTCGACAAGACGTCTTCTTGTCATTTCGTGGAGAATTCAGATTCTGATAACATCTCATGTTCCTATGGCAACATATCCATAAGCAGAAGTAAATTTCCGTCACGTTTTTCGCTCCATTCTACCGGAAGTCAGGAAGTAGAGACTTCCGGGGAAACTGACAACTCTAAAGCCATGACAAATGGTAGAAAGTTTCGTATGCAAATCGAGGCCAAGTACGAGAAATACAGAGAGACATGTGAGTATTCACTTTTCAATTCAAAGAAGGTTAAGGGTTAACAAATGCCTCCGAGATTTTTTTCTAACCAATTTGCATAGATGTCTTTTAAAGAATATTGTAATGTAATAATTATTTGAGTTCATATAATTTTTTTATCTTTTCCTCCAAAAAATTACTTCGATAATATTGTGTGTGACATTGGAAAAAGACTTTAAAAAATTAATAGCTACAAACCCTGAAAATGTCCCGTTTGTCTCCAGTGGCCTTTGGTATACCTTTTGCTTTCCTCTTTTTTACTTCTTTGAAGTAAATAGCACTTTACAATATAAATTTCGGCGTGCATTAGACACCCCTCCCCCCCCGCTCCCCGTTCCCTCACATACACTCATTAGAGTAAAGAAGGGTACAAAAAAAATTCTGGCTCTATCTTACATAAGGACATCTAAGAAATCTATGGATAGATTTAGACTCTCTGGCGAAAACCTTTATTTCCCTACTGCTCTCTCTCTCTCTCTCTCACTCTCTCTCTCTCTGTCTCTCTCTCTCTCTCTCTCTCTCTCTCTCTCTCTCTCTCTCTCTCTGTCTCTCTTTCTATTTCGCTGTCTGTTTCTCTGCTTCTCTATCTCTGTCTTTCTCTACACTCCATCCCCCCCCCTCCCCTCTCTCTCTCTCTCTCTCTCTCTCTCTCTCTCTCTCTCTCTCTCTCTCTCTCTCTCTCTCTCGTAGTCATACACCATACAGTTCCAGAGTAACCTTACATCCTGTTACACCTCCAGCTCACAGGAACAAGGCCCACAATTATCGCCTTGTTTTAGAGAAGAATAAGGCCTGTGTAGCGAAGGGGAGCAACTGTCGTATTCTTATCGAGGCAATCATGGCTGTTCAAAAATAGCAGTGGTATACCTTTGCAGTTTCTCCGTTTCAAAATAGTACTGAGGCCTACTTTTCCTTCCTCTTAATGTTCCTCAACCGTCTGTCGGGAGGGTTCCTCTGTGCTTTTATACGATCACATTGTTCGCTCATTCTCACATCTTCTACATTATCTGTTCCCTCTCTCTGTCCATCACGTTTACTGGTCAAACATAAACTGTGTGTAGTCTTTGTTACACTTAGGTTGTTGGTTTTTTTTTTTCATGATACTTACGACAAACGTGCCCAACGACAAACGTGCCCAAAATGTAGTGATTTCCAAATGCAATCTCATTAGATTTAGCGATGGAAAGGGCTGTTTAATAAGATATTATATCAGAATCGTTTTGTGAAATCTGATCCTCGCGGCAATAATAAAACACCTGCAAAACATACGTACTTACCAAAGTTTTATTTAATAGCATTTTCTTGCCATTTAATCGAAAATTTGACTCGACAATTAATTCTAAAATAAAAAGAATTTGCTTCTGTTCGATTCTGTAAAGTGGCTGGCGCAATGATCCTGTGTGGAACAAGTTTTATCAGAGAGGCATGCAAAACATGTAGTTTTCTTTCTAACGTTTGGCTATTACATTGATTTTCCAATGAAAGGATTAATTACCATGCCTATTCTTTTCTTCCCTTTTTGTCTCTCTTTCGTCCTCTCTCTCTCTCTCTCTCTCTCTCTCTCTCTCTCTCTCTCTCTCTCTCTCTCTCTCTCTCTCTCTCTCTCTCTCTCTCTCTCTCTCTCTCTCTCTCTCTCTCTCTCTCTCTTTCTCCTGTTTCTCTAACTCCCACCTGTCTCTGTCTCATTGTTAACCCTATGTTTGCCAGAGCTAGTTCTCACGATGACTTATTGATGCTATCTGTCAATGTGTCACCAACTCAGCAGTACCATGCTAATACCCGACAGGCATGTTCCCTGTGTTCGCAAGCTGAGTGGGCACAGCACCAGAGTCTCAGGATATTCCCGATGTAATAAGTGTTGCAAACGGTCGTTTATACCCCCGTTAGATAAAGAGGAAATTTAACACAAAAACGCTGTTCAAACTAAGAAAATAGGCAGAAAGAGTGGATCAAATATAGGGTGAATAGGGGAGTGACAGAACCACAATGCATGATATTAAAAAGTCATGATTGTTCGGAGGGCTTATTTGTATCACGTTCATTTTACATTTTGTCGGACACACGTTAACACCACGATCTTGTGCAATAGTAAAGATTTTTTTGTATTTGGTGCAAGGGTGAAGTGAAGATCCTCCAACCTGTTACGAAAACTTGTGTAAGAGCTTAGTCACTTCAGAACTCTTTCTGATGGCGCTTACAATCAGGGTGTGAACAACATAACACATAACAGGTGTGATGCGAAGCGTAAACTTACAAAGTGAATTAAAAGTAATCTTGCTCAATTCTCTCTTTTATCCAGAATATTTGCACTATTTTTTCCCTATTTATTTTATTTATTTTAGAATAATAATAATAATAATAATAATAATAATAATAATAATAATAATAATAATAATAATAATAATAATAATAATAATAATAATAATAATAATAATTATTATTATTATTATTATTATTATTATTATTATTATTATTATTATTATTATTATTATTATTATTATTATTGTTGTTATTATTGTTATTATCATTGTTGGTAAAGGACCTATGGAGAGAGTTTTTTGGCATATCTTCAGATATTATCAGTCACGGTTCACAGAAGACTAAGAGAAATAAACGAAAATGAAAATAATGTCTGATGAAAGAGACATGTCCAGAAGAGAAGGATTTTAAAATCTTCGCGACAGCACGATGGCGTTTTAATTGTTTGCTGGCGTCGGTTGTTACAAAGTTTGCGATGCAGCCGTTTCATTTAATGTTGAATTGTTTTCGGATCTGACTTGATATAGTTATAATTCTATTATTTTTTTCAAATGAACAGCGGTGAAGCTTTTTCTGTTAAAAACTAGCGTAGACCCCGACTGATAAAAACTGGAGCCGGTCTTGTTTAGGACGAGTTGCCAGATCATTGTCTAGGAATGAATTGAAGTTTCGCTTATCTAAAAGCAATGAAGTTGAAGCCAGCCCTGTCCTTCACAACTGCCGTCAATATTTTTAAATTCTTCTCGGTGAAAACATAATTATAGGTTGTCAATAAAGTTATGTTATCATGAGACACATACGCTCCAACAACGTGCTTTTTGGCCAATTAAAAAAAAAAAGGTGTTTTTGTTGGAAGCGAGACCTCCTACGATCGTTTAGGGACATGCTAACCTAACAGGGAAAGTGATTCACAGACGTGGTTCTCCTCCAAAAAAATATCCTTGACCTTTTGAATCTTTACGTTGCATAATGCGTGGGCCTATGTGCCCTAATGTAATAATTAACACCCCCCCCCCCTTTTTCCCCCTACTCTTCACCCCCATCTCTCTCTCTCTCTCTCTCTCTCTCTCTCTCTCTCTCTCTCTCTCTCTCTCTCTCTCTCTTTCTCTTCTCCCCTTCTCTTTATATTTCAAATCTCTCTTCTCAACTCTTTATTTTATATAAATGTTAACTGTGTATTGTCGTGGATTTAATTTCATGATCAAATTAAATCTTGTTCACCCTATGATAATGATGGTTGTGAATGGGTTAGACCAACCTATGAGCGATGATTCCCTGCCACCTAAATCTAATCTGCAGCAGGTCAAGTGATGATTTTCGTTCTAATTGTTTTCGGATGACTTTTTTCTGGAATTCGGAATGAAATTATCTCTGCCATGATTCGATTATTGATTCGAATAAGATATGATTAAAAATAACAAAGTGGGTTGATTTGGGGTAAGCGTTCCAAAATGAACAGACCTATATGGTCCGGGCATAAAACATTTTGCTGTAACACAATTGTTATCCTCTTTTGACCGGTTAATGAATTCAATCATTGAATGATTAAAATTTTCTTTTAAACGCCATCTCCCAAGCTGTTTATTAAGGGCCTAGATGGTTGTATTGAAATCCCGGACTTATTTTTCTTTTTCCACAGACATGATTCTATATTTTTTTTAATTGGAAATTAGTTCTGCTTTGAGCATATTGTTGACACCACGAACCACGTAATGTTTTCGAACCGTTTTAACAAAACAAACAAAAAAAACAAAAAAACAATCAAACAAAACAAAGACAAAACTCGTGATTCAACTGAAGTCTTCGTAAGAACTTAATGACTCAAGTTCCAATAAGAAAAAATAAGCTTTAGCGAAGATAAGTTTTATTTATCCACTTGGGATATGTGATGGATTGTCAGAGCGAACAATAAGAACTTTCTTAGACCTTTAGAGTTTTGAAAGTCATTCAAGATAGAATATTTTTTTTTAAAATTTAGACCACACCAGAGAAAATTGGCGATCGAAAAATTGATCAAAGAATGAATAAATCAGGAGTACTTTTATTTAGATACTTGAAGCGATTTATGTTTAAAATTAGAAGAAGAAAAAGTTGAAAAAGATGGATAGAAATGTACAGAGAATAAACAAGGTTAACAGATGATATGGTTTTTTCTTTGAAATCTTAACAAATGCAATTAAAAAAATAAAAGGGCAGCAAAATCGTAGTAACTCCGACGTGGTTTGATCACCCAACCTTCTAACTTGAGTTGGAAGCGCTACCGCTGCTCTTTTTTTTTTCACTTAGAGAAGAACCGCTGAAATATTCATACCCATTTATTTTATCTAATTAAAAAGAAGTATAAATTAAAGGAATTTAATAATGTATAGAAACATGGAATGATTTCACATAATAATTAACATGATAATGTTAACAAGAACAAATGAAAAAAAAATAATAATCATAATCATAATGGACCCAAAGTGATTTCAACACGCAACCTTCTGAATTAGTGGCAGATGCGCAGGCTACCATGATTACATACGGTTTTTGCGTGTCAATGTTATTGTATTTGCGGATAACCAACCAAACTTTCAAACGTGTGCAGTATTGTTTTATTTTTAACCTGTCTGTCGCATCAAAATTCAATCCTTTTTTCTCTCCTTTTTAAAAAGATTAATTCTTTCCAGTCTATAGCTTTCACGAGCAGATGCTTATCTCTGGATCATTGAATCTACAGCCAGCTAATTATCGTGCAGAGGTAAACATACTTATGCGGTTTAAAAAAGACTGGCCTTGATAAAATATAGTCGCTTTAAATGGGTTTCGGTATTGTATGGCGTATTTTTTCTGTAAAATTAGTATCAGGTGCTGCAAAATTTCAGATCGCGTAGATTATTGTTGATGGGCTCAGTCAAGTTATTGGCCAAGTTTCTCTTTCCTCTATGTCTGATATGAGTGCATAATTATTCTAACTGCACAATTTAGCGGTGGCGTATTCTACTCCGGCATGATATGTGCAAAGATTTCCAAGCAAGTTTGTCTTCCGTTTGTGTGAAAGAACTAGTTTTGGAAATCTTTAAAGTATCTTAAAGGTCTAAAAAGGACTCTGGTGTACAGATAAATTTGGTATATCGTTGCTAGTGTTGCTCCATGGGGCTATAATAAATTTGTTTAACCAGCAAGGGGCACAGCAGCTGCTGTACTATAATGGGCTAATCTAATTATCAATTCCTATAGTAATATGGCCCTCATACCGGTAGGATGCTACTACTATTATCAAAGAAATTATAACCTACCGAAACTAAGTTGATAAGGATAATTAGCTACTTTCGTTTAACCCAAATCTATGTTTTTATTCTTTTAATATTGAATTTCATGATCATGTAGGTTCAAATAGTAGCGACGCTATGAAACCCTGCAAGGAGTGCACCTTCAGACACTTTTCACTTTCTAATAAGCTTGTAAAAGGATCTTAAAATATAATTAGAAATAACAGAAACTGTGACTGTTGATTTCCCGTATAAATTTATTCCTCTTAAGTCAACCACTGGCCTATGAAAACTTGTCATTGCGTTCCAACGATGTCATATTAACACTCACGAAAAAAATATGTTTGAAATAATTTGCCCCAGTAATGACTTTGTAGATATTTACTGAATTTCACAGAATCAATTAAAGCAAGTATTTGTATGTTATTATCGTAGTAGGGAAAAAAATGAATATCTTTCTCTGTTGCGTCAAAATTCTTGGTCTATAAAATTGTTTCATTGAAATTATTTTTAGAGTTGATAGATTTCAAAGGATTGGTTTTCCAAAATAAGCCCACATTTATGGATTCTAGCATATTGTTTCTACTCGTGTTGTTTCCAAAAAAAAGCTTTGTTATTATTATTTTTTTTCCACGGCAAAGCTTAACAAAAAAAAATTATAGCTATGAAGATAAAACAGACAGGAGGAAAAATGGGAAGGAGTTGGAGAACAACTTTGATCGATCAAGTAACGATTATCTCTGTGTGTCTGTGTGCCTGTCTGTCTGTCTCTGTCTCTCTCTGTGTCTCTCTCTCTCTCTCTCTCTCTCTCTCTCTCTCTCTCTCTCTCTCTCTCTCAGTCTCTCGATCTTTCTCTTTCTCTCTAACACAATATTCTCTCATCTCTCTTCCAGTTGACCAACTCTCGATCTTTTCAACATGTTACTTTCTCTTCCCACTCTTCGTAGGCAAGAGAGACGATGTTGAAATAGCTTCTAACGAACAAACTTGAGCGACGACGCAGCTCAACCAGCTTGGAGCCTACTGCGCCAAAGATTAGAGAGATAAATTCGATCACTTTGTACAAGCCGTTGAAAGAGTATGTTAATTATTATTATGTTTTAGTCAGGTGGCCCTGTGGCGCAACGGTAGCGCGTCTGACTCCAGATCAGAAGGTTGCGTGTTCAAATCACGTCGGGGTCAACATTTGTTTTGACAATTTTTTGTCTACTTGTTTTGACTATTTTTGGTGTAAAAAGATACTTCGACGTATGAGAAGAACACTCCTGTATAGACCAAATTTTCGAAAATCGTTTTTTTGGCTATTTTTAGTATCGTGATCACGATACGCCATGTGTCAAAAGATGGGACCTGTAGCTTAAAAAATAAAGAAGTTAGCCCATTCCAACACGTGTATATTGTAAATTTTTTTAGTGATACACTCCTGTAAAGGATTGGACAGGATTTTGCCCTTGTTGATTCATGCCATTTTTAAATGCAACACTCCTGTATGTGACATTACAGGAGTATTCCACAACTGTCTGACGAATTGTCTGTATCAACGACGGGTACTAAAATTTACCATACAATGGAGATACAGGATTTTGGCATCAAAGGCACTCCTTGATTTTCGCGCTTTGGCCTTAACGTCCGTTGTGCTCTATGTGGTTGCAAACTTTGTTTTCATTGTACGCATTTTTTCTATTTCCGCTTGTTGCATCAAAATTGCTGATAGGACTCGGTTTCTTTGATTCTAAGTATTGCTCCAATCGACACACAGGTAAATAAAGCTTCAATAAATGACATAAAGTTAGTATTAGTTTTTTAAATTCATTCCTTTTGTATCAAAATTTTCATCATGCAACCATAAATTTTAGTAAAGAAACAAGGTACCATCAACAATACCAAGTGAGTCTGCGATTGTGACCGAAATAACTGAAAACTCTGAGCGTTAGAAAAGTAGGAAAAAGAAAAGACAACCACAGAAATGGTTAAATGAATGCGACCTCAAGAACAGTGGATGTGCCTCACCTCAAGTCGGGGTAAGGAAGTCGTTGCCAGAGAAATGGGACCACACTGTGACAGCTGCAAAAGAAAATGCTCTCAAGTTTTTAACGAGGAAGAAAGAAAAGACATCTTCAGCAGTTACTTGGGTACTGGGGAAGTAAACGTGCAGAGAGTTTATTGCTGGCTGTGTAAAAAAGTTAATATCGGAGTGTATGTGTCCAACAAGGCCAGAGTCGAGAAAAAAATTCACATTGACGTACGGCCTTTTCAAGAAGAACAATCGGAAAGCAGTTTGTAGAAAATATTTACTTAATACTCTAGGAATAAAACAGGACTTTGTCTATAGCGCAATAACAAAAGCAAATGAAACCGGAATAATCTCGCAAGATGACAAAGGCAAGCACAAAAACGACAAAAGTGCATCTCAAGACAACCTTGATGAGATCAAGAATCTAATCAAAAGTTTTCCTAGGGATCTCTTCCACTATTGCCGCCATGATACATCTAAATTGTTCTTGGAGGCTGGCTTAAGCCTCAGTTCTATGTACCGATTTTACGTAGAGTCGCAAAGGTTGAGGGCAACGGCTGGGTAACTCAGTCCAAGTATAGAGAAATTTTTAACAGACTTCAATCTTGGATTTTTTGCTCCTAAAAAGGATTAGTGTGATCAATGCTTGTCCTACAAAGCCAATCCATTCCCATTCCAAGAACAAGATAAACAAAAAGAACACCTGTTGAGAAAAGAAAAGGCAAGAGATAACAAAGCTGCCATCAAAGCGCAAGCAGGCACAGATCCAAGCACAGCAGCATCGTGCTTCGATCTTCAGAAAGTTCTTCAATGTCCTCATGGTGAAGCATCCAACGTCTACTATAAGAGAAAGCTGGCAGTATACAATGTCACAATTTATTGTATGGTTTCACAAGATGTAGAGTGTTTTATGTGGCCAGAACACGTGTCATCCTGAGAAGCCAACCAAATTGCAGAGTGCTTGTGGCACTACATTGAAAAGCAGGTGGCTTGCGACAACAATTTTTTTACATTTTTTTTCTGACAACTGTGCTGGTCAGAACCGGAATAGAATTGTAACCATGTTTTCGTTTGCCATGAAAAATTATGCTTCTCTAGATAAAATAGAGCATTGTTTCCTAGAAGTGCGACACACAAAAAATGTGAATGATTCAGTACACTCAGTAATTGCCGAAACGGCAAAGAAAATACCCGTCTACACACCAGAGCAATGGGCAACTGTAGTCCGTGGAGCAAGACGGAATAAGAGACCTTATTCAGTCAAAGAAATGTCATCAGGTGACTTTTTTGCCTTCAAAGAAATGTCAAAAGGACTGAAAAACCTTGACCTTGATGAGGAAGATGAAAAAGTTGCGTGGTCAAGGATTAGTCATTGCTTTCAACCGAGTAGACAAAGACGCGATGATCGTTCGTTATGATCCAGGTTGCTGCAGGGTAGATCTGATGCGCCTCGCCCGCCGCAAAAGAAATTCTGATAATGAAAATTTTGTCTTTGATTTGCAGCAATTAGTGGAACCAGCTGGAATTACTAAAGATAAAAAGAAAGGCCTTATTTCCTTGTGTACATCAAACCTCATTCCTCCTGCTCACCACTCTTATTTTCACAGCTTGCCCACTATTCCATAATCAAGTTTCAAAAGGCTGTATATTCATGCCTTTGTTTTGAATAACGCCTCTGATCATAGTTCAGTGAGTTTTTACTTTAATTGTTTCATGCTATATTTAACCATAGAATCCCAATTTAAGAAACAATTTTCCAATTACTGATGCGGCTTTAGTTTTGCTTGTCATATAAAGTTACTCAAAGTTTAAAATAGATTTCATTACAATGTTGACTTTGTATTTTAGAATTTTAATAATTAAATCGGTTTTGACTTCATTCTGAAAATATAATGCAGAGATGCTAGACATTGACTTCAGGACAGTTTCGGTGAGCCTTTTAACAGCAATGTAATCTGTAGTCATTAAGTAGATCGTTTATTAATTACATAAAGCATATTTTACTGTTTTAAGTTCTCTCTATCATAGTCTGTAACATTCCTGTATGTGCATATTATGAAGTTTCGTTCTTTAATGTGTCTTATAATTATGTTATTGGTAACACTCCTGTATGTGCCTTTACAGGGGTATTGACCCAAACACATTCATGATTTGATTACCTACATTCCTGTATATCCGCCACATTCTGTTAATAAATGGCTTTTAAGGCTTTTCATTATTGGTCACATGTGTAGTTTGATGTTATGTCTTAGTCTTAAAACTGTTTACACAAAATTGACGAAATGGTGAAGTTTTTTGGTCCTACTGAAAAATTTACAAAATGTCGCTTACAGGAGTGTTCTTCTCATACGTCGACTTGTACTTTTCCGCCAAGTTTAAAGATTCAGGAATTTTAAAAACATTTTTCTTTTGTAATTTTTGGCTCTGTAAAGAAATAATATAGAATAATGGTTAGGAAAGTTTTACTTCGATTGAAAAAACAACAGCGACAACAACAGCAACATCAACAACAACAAAAACCCTAAGCATTGCACCCTTTAACATGAGAGTTGAGGGTCTTCCTAATGAAAAAAAACAAAACCACCAAGCGCATACATCTAGCGCACATAAAATAATGGCACTGTTTGCAAGAGGTTGCATCAGCACATGTGAAACGTTGACACCTGATCTATTTATAAAATCTTTACTGGAATTTCAAGAGGCACCTTTCTATGAATGGGAGCTTCGCTTTACAGGGAGACCTCGCCTTTTTTTTTATTTTTAGTTTACTTCCTTTTTCAGTCGAATTGAAAAGTAAATATCAAAAAGGTTTTTTATTTTCTTTTTTAAAATGTCAAGTAGCCGGCCCTGTGGCGCAACGGTAGCGCGTCTGACTCCAGATCAGAAGGTTGCGTGTTCAAATCACGTCGGGGTCATCACATTATATTTTTCTACTTTAGATCCATTCAATTTTTAAGTGACATACTTTTTGCCCCTTTCAACGCACCCCTGAGTTTGTTATATTTTCTATCCACTAGTTATATAGGTAGAGAATCAGGAGTTGTTTGATTCCGATCTTCAAATATCAGTTGAAGCTAACTCTGTCCTCCCCCCTCCACCTCTCCTGTCATTCTTTCTCTTCCTCCCTCCCTCCCCCCAAACCACCCTCCCTCTCTCTCTCTCTCTCTCTCTCTCTCTCTCTCTCTCTCTCTCTCTGTCTCTGTCTGTCTGTCTGTCTGTCTGTCTGTCTGTCTGTCTGTCTGTCTGTCTGTCTCTCTCTCTCTCTCTCTCTCTCTCTCTCTCTCTCTCTCTCTCTCTCTCTCTCTCTCTCTCTCTCTCTCTCTCTCTCTCTCTCTCTCTCTCTCTCTCCCCCTTGCTCAATATATATGTGCGTCTCTCTCCCGCTCTTTTTTATTTTTCTTGGTAGATCCGTATTTTTTTTTTTCAGAACCCATAAATTCAGCTCTAATGTCCCTCAAGAAAATTTAAAAAATGTTGGCACTGAGTATGTGGGGTAAATAAAGATGTAGTGATTTCGTAGCGACAAGTAAATGTAAAAAAAAAAATTAAAAAAAAAAACCAAAAAAAAAAAAAAAAAAAAAAAACCAAGTATTTTGTTTCTGATGGTATGATTCTGATTCTTTTACACATAATATAGATGACCTTGCAGCGCAAAGGTAGCGCGTCTGACTCCAGATCAGAAAGCTGCGTGTTCAAATCACGCCGGAGCCATATTACTTTTTTAATTGAAATGAAATTCGTAAATTTCTATACCTCTCATGTATTCCGTCACCCATTGTCTGTTCCAATGGAATTCTCAACTTACATGGGATTAAAATGAGGGTAACGTTAGTTACCTTTTCACATTCCTCTACATCACGATTCATTTTTAATCAATTCTATAAACAATTTCAATCAAATATCATTATTTATTACAGATTTAAAAAAAGTATTGCTTGTTCTCATCGTAACATGACTTTTTATACAGATTTTATAACATTAATACTGTGAGTCGCAAAATGAAATTGATTGAATTTTTCAAAAGGAAATTTACGGTTGTAGTCTATAGATTTGTTGAACCCGCCGCAATTTTCAGACGCAACCTCTTTTATCTTGTATTAGATGTACTGCTTTTGTGACACAGAGTTGATAGATGAAACAGTATAATTTTGGCTCTGATTAAGCATCGTAAATATGTTTGTATGAAGAGACAAAACGAAATACACAATAACTACGTTCACAGGATAAAAGAAACCTATTATATTAATGACCGAAATAAATTTTGGTTCTTTAGCAGAGCCTGTAATGGGTTCAGGGCTTGTTCTCTTCATCATCCTCATAAATAATAGAAACATCAGTTGTTTTTTTAATCACATCAGAGATATCAAGAAAACATGGTGCCAGGCTTTGCTCGCTCTCTGCTCTTCCTTTTCGTCATTTCATGCTAGTCAAAGTCCTTGAGGTTGGCTTCATCATTTTTATCATCCACCTCAACATCATTATCATATTATCTTCATGACTCTCAGCAGAGCAGAAAAGACAGCAGCTTTATTCGGGGTTTATGATGTTTTGGATGTTGGTTGATTGTCCTTGTTTTTGAGCTTGTTGTAAAATTCACTTTCCTTTTTCGAGTATGCACCTTCTAATCAGACCCAAAAGACTAGAAAATAGAGAAAAAAGAAAGAAAGAAAGAACAGAAGTATAAGCGTTACAACAAAAAATAAAGGTGGAAGAAACATTGCATAAAAATGTTTCTGGTCTTTTCTATTTTATTTTATTCATTTTTACTATTTGGACTATATAAGACACAACCAATGCAAGCTTCAAAACAAGCACGTCTAATTTATGCTCCTCCTCCTCCTCCTCCTCCTCCACCCTATCATTATCATCATCATCATCATCATCATTTCGTCCATAACAGCAACGTATCACCATCAATTGACTTCAAAAACCTTCTTTTACCTTCTGTTCATCCTCATCACTTTTCTCCTCCCGTTTTGCTGTCCCCTCCTCCACCTAATCATCGTCATCATCATCATCATCATCATCAAGTTCAAAACATGTTACAGCACGTATCACCATCAGTTATCTGAAAAAAAAAACAACAACAAAAAAACTTCTTTTCCTCTCTGCTCATGTAGATTATCAACATTATTATTATTATTATGATCAAATATGAAGACCACTTCCCATACCATCACTTCAACACCATTCTCATTCACAGTTAACAACAGCACATCATTCAGTGTGAAGCACAGCTTCCTCACAACATGATGCAACCACTAGAAACAAAATAGTCCTATATAGAGAGTCAAGTATGTCTCACGTTTCTCTGCACACACTTAGGCCGCAGGGGGAAGCCTTGAAAGAGTAGAAATATAAACAACCTGCAATACAATCTAGAGAAACAGTAGGCCCTGTTTGTTTGGTTGGTTCATTAATTGATAGACTGAATACACATTCTGTAACGCCCATGCGGCGTTCACCATTTGGAACGATTACATTGTTTACAACATAATATGAAATCCAGAAGTACTCAATGGCATTAACTTTGGCGAATGGATATAAAATCCTCATGAATTAATGAGAAACAAACACAGAATCCTTTATGTGCACGCGAGCGACGTGTTTACACTTTAATGTTAGAGGTTGTAAGTTCAAGTAAGATCCGGTTTTGTTTTGTTTGTTTTTTCAGTGTACTTTTCTTATCGCTCCCATGAGCCACTTCCGGTATACTTTTGTTGTACTAAAGCCCCAGCAAGGGAAAAAATAGAGTAAAGCCATCTGAAGGCTAACGTTCAAGGCCAGGTCGACGCTCAGAGTAATACCATGCGTATGTTTGCTCACCTCAGAAAGGGCATAGAATTCCGTGAACATCACCCAGGATCAGAATATCAAAATGTAATCGCGAATCATTGTTCTAACCAACTCACGCAGGTATTGTTTAATGTAAAGCTTCAATCGACTCTGCCAGGTATCGTTGATAAGTATGCACGATTATCGCAGTATATTTCAGTATCGTACAAGCATTTTACCTTGAGCATAGTGCCTAAAGGCCACTCCGGTATCGATTTCTGTAGAAGGATTCTGATCGAGTCGCACGTATATCGCTCTTAGCCGCCCTATCGCAAAACGTAATTGTTAGGTGGAGCCGCTGCCACTTCATTATTCATATAACATTAATTTTGCCCTAATCAGTCCTTCCTCTCTCTTTTCCTCGACTATAATCTGTCAGTTTCAGTCTCTCTCCTTTCTATGTATATGGGTTGTGTTCTGTTCTGTTCTATCTGTTCTATCTGTCTGTCTGTCTATCTGACTCTCTCTCTCTCTCTCTCTCTCTCTCTCTCTCTCTCTCTCTCTCTCTCTCTCTCTCTCCCTCTCTCTCTCTCTCTTTCTCTTTGTCTCCATCTCTCAGTCTCTCTTTTTCTGTCTCCCACTATCTTTCTAATTTCTAGTTTCTTTTAGTCTCTCTGTTTTCTGCCTGCCTTTATCTCTTTCCTTCTTTCCCTTATACGGCTGTTTGACTGTATCTATAGATCTGACTCTTTTCTTTTCTACCTCTCCATCAACCTGTCTGCCTATGTCTTTCTTTATATCTATCAATCTATCCACTTATCTTTCTGTCAAGCTATCTATCTAGATATATGTTTGTTATTCTATCAATCAATCTATCTAGGTATCTACCTATTTTATATCTGTCTTCCTATTTATTTATCAACTTCAATCAATCAATCTATCTAACTAGATATTTATCTATGTTTATATCTGTTTATCTATCAAAAAATCTGTCTTTTACTTTTATTCTTTACATAGATTTTTTTACTCCTGTTGCTTCCGTCTTTCACTGATAAACAATAATATTAATGCTTGATAAGAGAAAAGATCAAATTTTAACATCCTAGTTGAGTTTCACATTACATGAACCATCTCAATCGTACAATATAAACGAAGTTGTAAATTATTCATGAAGTAGAAGTAACAAGGAAACAAAATAATTAGGGAGAAATGAATGTTATTCATTGAAAAAGGTAAGGCATAAATGCGCTGAGAAATATTTCACTAATGTCCGCAATGGCAACCTATGCAGAGAGCAAAGTCTGGGTAGTTAGAGAAGGAGAGGAATATGGGCGGATAAGTGAGTCAGATGGAGGTAAGGAAAGAGAGAGAGAGAGAGAGAGAGAGAGAGAGAGAGAGAGAGAGAGAGAGAGAGAGAGAGAGAGAGAGAGAGAGAGACAGAGAGAGACAGAGAGAGACAGAGACAGACAGGCAGACAGACAGACAGAGATAGAGAGGCAGAGAGACAGACCGACAGACAGAGACAGACAGACAAGACTAGCAGGCATAATTGTTAAGAGAGAGGAAGTAGAAAAAGGGAAATGAGGAAAGAAACCCAAATACTGAGTGATTGTGGAAGAGAGAGGGAAGGAGTTAGTTGTGCTTTTCTTTCCAGACCAGTCAGCCATAAGAGGTGATCTAAGGGATTAAAAAAGGGAGGGATGTAGGATGGAAGGAAAAAGAGAACGGGGAGGAGGAAAGGAATAGGGTGGTGTTGTATCCGAAAGAACCACGGAGGACATTCCAACAAAGAACCTTTCAAGGCGACGGAGGGAAACTAAAAGAAAATCAATGAAGAGAATGCCAGCCAAAGGTCAGCAAGAGCTCTTGGAGACATAGGCTTGAATTTGTCATGACCGCCCCACTCTCTCTCTCTCTCTCTCTCTCTCTCTCTCTCTCTCTCTCTCTCTCTCTCTCTCTCTCTCTCTTTTTTTTTTTCTCTTGTTTCTATACTCTCTCTATCTATCTCCCCCCTTCTCTTTCTTTCTTTCCTTTTTCCTTTCATTTTTCTCTCTCTACCTCTCTTTTATTCTTCTTTCTATCTCATCTGTTTCCCTCTTTTTCACTCTGTCTTCTTTACACGTATATATGTCTTTGTCTTTCATTCTGGTAATCTCTATCTGCACTTATGATATCAAACATCATGTTTAAATAAGCAGCTAGAAATTCGAAATGATATCCTTAGACGTGGTCGAATTGGTCTTTATTTTTCAATGAAATAATAAAATCAGCGGGGAATAGGCAAGTTCAATTCTTTACACTTATCTATATCCTGACGTGTGGACTTAATTCAGCCTAACTGCTACTCCCACTCGTGACAATATTATCATTTAGTTTATTAAGTTTGTTTTGAACTTTTATTAAACAAACCATCGATTATCTACTAGACCAGATGTTTGTACTCCCAGCAATGATGGTCAGCCCATCAATAGAGAGCATAAACCCTTTTGTAACTCTTCATAGCCTTTCACCTTTCATAGTAATTTAAGTATTTAATAAAGAGACAGAGGAGAATGGAGTTGTTGCCCACACAAAAAAAAAATTCAATACAATATATTGTGCTATATTTCACCCCACGTTCAAGGAGCAAAAGTTAATATCGAGTAAACCACTTATTGAGTTGTCTTTTTGATAGAAGTGCTTGTTACATTCACTCTTAGTACACTCGATAACACTTAGGATAGATATATGTCTCTACAGAAGCTGAATCGTTGCTGTTATTTTCAATTTTATTTCAATGGGTCCTCGGTACGATTTACATTTTTGGTACTTGACATGAAAATGGTTTGCAAGTATCATCACACCATCGCAAGATTGCTTTGTTGGTTGCTTCTGAGTAGTGCGTATACGAACGCTTGATTCACTAGAGGTAGCTCGTGGTATACATCTAAGCGTGCATAAAGAGTGGTTTAAAATCGTTGCAGCTTTTTCTTTCCTATTCAGGAACATATTGAACTACCTTGTAAGCACTCAAAATGTTTCGGAAAAAATTATAGAAGAGTTTCCCCTGACTGTCATTGTTCAGATCTACTTATATGTCAAAGCTCTTCACTTGGTGAGCATCATGACTGTAGGAAATCTCTTGAAATTTTCTCGTGGTTCCCGCATCAATGTTAATTTTTTTTAATCAGATTGAATTTCTCAATATTGTGTGTTGCAATAAACGAATTACTGAACAAAGGAGTGTTTCTCTGTGTTAACTGAAGCTTTTCGTCAGAATCTGCTGGTGGGATACACTTGTGGCTCTATTTTCTAGTTTTCACCAACCGTAGCAACAGAGACGACCATAAGGAAGAAAAAAATAAATTGGCTTAATAAACCACCGGGCGGAGACTGTGAACAAACTATACAATGTAAACCCAAGTTTGAACCCACATAATTTCCTCCTGAGTTGTAGGTGGCAATGAAATTTAAATGACATATCTTAATTTACTGCTTGCTCGGTACAAAATTAATATTTGCATAGCTGTCCCAAAAACTGAGGATGAAACTGTGTCTAGGTTTGATCATTAGAGTCGCTGTTATAACCGCTACACTCTTTACTCGTGGTTGTCACCGTTTTCGTTTTCCATTGCACTGTGATAGTAATGTAAATCGGAAGACCTTCCTACAGAGAATCAGAGTAACAGCCCGCATCCCAATTTGCATCCTCATCTCATTCATACAAACCCGTCCTTTTACTGAAGCGATGCATTTCACTTAGGTTTTCAGACCTCGGAAAAGGAAACGTCAAAAATGAGTTTGCTATGAATCCTTTATCACTTAAAGGTTAAAGTATTTTTCACTTTCCCGTAAGTGGGGTAATTTTATTCTTTGTGTATTTTGCAGCAGCTTAAGACAAGATTATATTTTTTTTGTCATTGAAAGAATGTATTTGAGTATGTTATAATCAATTTTGTTCATAGCACTCTTTATTAATGCGCTGATCTCTGTCAATGATGATCGCTGTATCACAAAATTTGTTCTTATTTTTCTGTTCTTTCCTTAATCAAAATTGGTTCAGTTCTTGAAAACTTCGTGATGGGTGATTCATGCCAGGTGAAGGGTTGATTAAAAAGCAATTTGAGGCTTTAATTCGTTTCAACCCCGACTTTGAACGAGACTCCACGGTTGGAATCCATCGGGTTTGAAGGCTGTAATTGGTGGAGGTAATTGACTTCCTCTTGTGAAGCAGTGGACATCCCCTTCGTACCTGCACGATTCTGGCAAATTAGCACTTTGATTGGATGTCTCTCGGTTGAAGTCCGGTCCGCTTTTGATCAACAACTAACATATTCTGACAATAACTATTGAAGAATTCTCTTGAGACGTCTTTGTTTCTCTCATGTTCACAATCTCCATGAGAACTTTAGGTAGAGGTCAACTTCGGTTCTCTCGAAGCTTCAGTTTGAATAAAGTGGCTAAAACAGAACTAATTTAGCCGTCTTTTAAATACAGTCTCCAACTGAGCTATTCACATAGTTCCTCCTCTATGCTATTTGCCTGCCTGTCTGTTTGTCTGACTATCGGTCTTGCTCTTTCAGCCTGCCTGTGCCCTTCCGTCCTTTTCTCTCTCTCTCTCTCTCTCTCTCTCTCTCTCTCTCTCTCTCTCTCTCTCTCTCTCTCTCTCTCTCTCTCTCTCTCTCTCTCTCTCTCTCTCTCTCTCTCTCTCTTGTTTCCTAATCTCTTACGGTAATTTTTTAAAATCAAAATGTCATTTTTTTTGCTCGCTTCACTTTTAACTATCATACATAAGACCTTAAGTTTATATACAGATTTATTTCTATGGAAAGGTCCGCAGTTCTCGGGCTCTTTCTAATTTGTAAAGATTTTATTTTGTATTTCTGTTCCGTATCTTTACTTCTGCTTCCCCTATTAATTCCTATAATTTTCGCAATTTGTTTTCATCTTTTTATTTTCCTGCTTATGTCCATATTTCTTTAAGCGGATCAAAACCTTGAGGTCCTAAATTAAGTTAAATTTTGCCAGACCTTCATTCATCGACATCCTTTCAGAATAATTCCACATCCAACGCCAGGCCTTTCTATCCATCTTGTGCCCCAAGCTCAAGGGTGAGTCGGGTCAGGGTTGGAGCAGTAAATTGATCACACAATCGGATTTTCTAGCAGGCATGATGACTCACCCTCAATTTTTTTTATCCTTCTTTCTCTCTAACTCTCTCTGTCTCTATCTCTGTCTCTGTCTGTCTGTCTGTCTGTCTGTCTGTCTCTCTCTCTCTCTCTCTCTCTATATATATATATATATATATATATATATATATATATATATATCGCTCGCACTCAAATGCACAAATTAAAAGTCTGTTCCTTCTAAGATAATTTTCACATTTTTCTGTCGTGTGTCTTACCAATCCGCCATTTTTTGATCTATCAAGCACGCACACAAACACACACACACGCTTTTTATTTTTACATACTTCTGCTACTTTCTCTCTCTCTCTCTCTCTCTCTCTCTTTCTCTCTCTCTCTATCTATCTATTTATCTATATGTATATATAAATATATATATCGCTCGCACTCAAATGCACAAATTTAAAGTCTGTTCCTTCTGAGATAATTTTCACATTTTTCTGTCGTGTGTCTTACCAATCCGCCATTTTTTGATCTATCAAGCACGCACACAAACACACACACGCTTTATTTTTACATACCTCTCTCTCTCTCTCTCTCTCTCTCTCTCTCTCTCTCTCTCTCTCTCTCTCTCTCTCTCTCTCTCTCTCTCTCTCTCTGTCGCTCGATTGCTCGCTCTTGCACATTCACTCCTTATCCTTCCCTCTATCAGTCATTATGACACAGGCAGTTTCGCCCATATATCAATTCCATTTTGTATAGAACGCGCATCTCCATCACAGATCTGAAAGACTCATGACAATTCCGGAAACACGTTTTACGAGTGGGCCGGAAAAATGGTAATTTTCCCAAAGATTCACGAATTGGTTTCGAAATTAGCTAGCTGTGTGCTATGACTGAGTACTTGCCCTGAGTGTGTCATCATTTTGGCAGGTCCCGTGTCTTGTGAGAGTGACTTTACTCACACCACTTCAGCTTGTTGAGCGCATCCCACGGTGCCAAAAACTTAGCGAGAATCACCGTAGTAAAGCTGCGTTCATAGAAGTGTGTTTACCTTACACTATGGATCGAGCAGAACAGCCGATAATAGACTTATATCACAAACGATTTTACTGTAATTGTTGGGAAACAACAAGATTTTAAATGAAGTGCTCCACTTAAGCTATAATGAAAAGATTTGTGGGAATTTGGGCTTTCTGAAACATCGGCATACCGAGTCTTTCAAGGATTTTTTATTTATTAGGAAAGTTGGGATCTGGTCCTTGTTGCTTTTTTTGAAGAATATACACAGTATACTTTGTCCAATGCTTTCAATATGTTAAGAAAGCCATGACAAGACGTACTATAATAATTCGAAATTTCGGAATGTTGTAGTTTTCTAAATAATTAATTTTAAGAAATTATCTGACAGAATCGCTAAAAAAACCGTGAAGATTATTAAGCTACTGAAGTATATAACTCACCCCTCTAACATTAGGTGAATCAGTCGGAGAGGATTTGTAACTATTTAGAGGCAATTCTGAGAACCTTAGATGAGGTGTTAAATAATAAATCAGAAAGAAAATGACATTCAATCTCTTGCTGGCTGTAAGAACTTCGATCTACCTAGCATGAAAGGGAATCAAAAACCTTTTTGTCCACTACTGGGTTCAAATGTACTTCCCTCGGTTTGGGGTTTGGGAGGGAAACGGGGATAAAAGGTCTGTATGCTTGTATGCAGAACAAATTTAATGATGTCAAGCTAGGTGACCAAACAAAGCAAAGGTCTTTTCGTATACCGGTATTTCTTGTTTGTTATGGTTCTTGTAGTAACAAAGAGACGCTACGGGTTTTTATTTCTGCAAATAAAGATCAATAAGAAAATCCGCTTACTGCTCTACAAAGAGAGAGAGATAGACAGGCAGACAGACAGACAGACAGATATCCAGACACAAAGATTCAGGGGGGGCAAAGATAGAGTGATCCGTTTCGATGTTTAATGAACATTATCACTGTCCCCACATTCTCACGCACTCAATCTGTTGCTGTCTGTATAATGTGCTGGCCTTGAATTCCTTTTATTTATTTTTTTTTTTCGGCTAAAACATGGATGAAACATAAAAACATTGGTTGTTAGCGTACTTTCTTGACCAAAACTGAGTTTCAGTATAGCGTGTTTCACTTCTGTCTGTTTTTGTTTTTGCTCGAAATTGCTTTGTCTTATTTGCTTCATTCATGTTCTGAAGGGATTCAACAAAGATAGTCAACCGTGAGTCCTTTAGAACAGGAAGCTCGGGTGCTGCAACCATCTGTTTGTATGTGTCGGAACTTCATTACTGAAATGGGTCCAGTAACTCCAGCATTAACACGCCATTAAATTACGGTCATTGGGCAGCAAACTGGTAGGGCCGCACAGAAAAACTGATCACCTGGGGAGCGTCCAATAGCTCGAAGTAACAATAGCCAATCCAACTGAACGCTCTTACACTATGTTGACCAATGGGGTAATATGCGGAAGAGCTGGTCTCCTGCCGATAGTCGATGCCCTCATGGGAGCCCTAGCCTTGTCGCAGATCTGATAGTTGTCTGTTATCACACAAGCCAATCAACATTAATGGACGTGGTTTGTTTACTAATTCCGCAGCACTCTGACAGCTCTGCCTCCCCCAACCCCCAGCTTTTTTTTTGTCATATCCTCACCATCTTTTTCGTCATCTCCCTCTTTTTTCTCTTTCCTTTTTATTCTCTCTTTTTTCTCTATATCTCTAACTGTCTGTTTCTGTCTCTCATTAAAAAAAAAGCAGCTACATTGTATCATATTTTGTGCAAATCGGACGACTCAGTCTACCTGTCTAGCTATAAACTTATCTAACTGTCGAAGCATCTATCTGTCCATAAAAAATAACTATCGCGCATATCGGCACATTCTCCAAAATTTTCGTCTGTCTTTCTGGCTGTCTCTATCTACTCATCTTTCTTTTACATCTTGTCCAGACCTATTTAGATTAACTTTCTATCGTCACCATGCTGAATGACTAGATTTTTTCCCCTATTAGTTTCTGCTCACATTGACTGGCAGTTCGATAAGGGTTAACAAGCCTACAACGAATATCTCTGTATGTGTACTTTTATTTGGAAAAGAATTTAGATTTTGATTTTGACTCGGGTGAGAGGATCTAAATACAAATTTTAATCACCTGTGACAACTAAATCTACCGAGCAGAAATAAAATCTTGTAATTTTCCTTTTAGGAGTCGCAGAGGACAAGGACAAAATATTTTGAATTTTTAAGAGTTTGACGAAATAAGATAAATTATAATTGAAAACAATGGAAGGGGTTATATTAGCAGTAGGTGCTATTTTGTAATTGTTATGAGGTTTTAGACGTTAAGTTTAAATTATTACTGAGTTAAAATCCAGTAACTTACCCATTAAGTTTCTTATCTTTAACCTGAAGGTAAAATGTTGTAACTCAAACTTTAACCTGGTACATTTTTATGATGTTAGTTTTTACCTTTGTTTCTATTTTTATATATGAAGTTGCTTGCATTCGCCACAAATTTTCTGAAAAAAAAAAAAACCGCCAATCAACTGTTCTAAAAGATCTAGCCAGTAAAAATGAGATCCATAAATGGGATTTATGGTCTAATCTCCTTTTTTGAAAATTTCACAGTTACTAAGCCTAACATCTGATCGATAGAGTTAATACAAGACTTGGTGTAGTTGTAAAGATATAGGTCAAATTTCATCTTGATGGTAGATCTAGATACATCCAATTCTAGCCAGATAGTAGAATAAATACCAGCCAAGTTAAATGTATAGAAGACTTATTTGGAGAAAGAAAGAAAGAAACAAAAACAAAAACAAAACAACAACAAAAAAATCTTAATATGCGTCACGAGTTAGTATTTTGGATAATGGACTCCTCTCTATTATATTGAAAGATCTGGAAATGAAGCTTTTAGTTTATAAGCATTAGAAATTTCTTTGTATTTTATCAAACTAGATTACAGATTAATCGAGCATCTGATGGACTTTTGTGTAGGAACATTTCAACTTAATGATACAATAGCGTGTGTATAAACCTGTTGTCTATCACGATGGAAATCCCAGTCTCTCGTGCCATTTGATTGATTAACGGAACGTTTTTACCAATTAAACCAAAATCTCATGCTCTCGAGAGTTATTTCAAAATTTTGGGGGTTAGTATTATTGTTACTGTCTCCACATTTCATTCTCTCCATAGTTTATCCAATGCTATCGCCATACTATATATTTTGTTCAGCAGTATAATGCTTGTTGGATTGAACAGCTGTTCTCTTTTTATTTCATGAAAATACCAATTATAATTATGGATAGGCAAAGCTTTATTATTATTATTATTATTATTATTATTATTATTATTATTATTATTATTATTATTATTATTATTATTATTATTATTATTATTATTATTATTATTATTATTATTATTATTTTTGTTTGTTTGTTTCTGTCTTTGCATCAGCTTCAAGTTATATACTTTTTCCCACTAGAATTCTGATTTAACGATAGATGGCTTTCCCCAAGATTTTTAAAACCTGCTTTGATCAAGTGTGGCTAGCTGATTAGTTATTTTTTCATTCTGAAAGATTGTTCAGAACATTAAAGTTTGTAGAGAAATACACTATAGTTAATGTCATTATGTATCTTACCCTCCATAACAAAGAATCTACTGGAAAGCACTTGCTGCAGGTGATTAAATGGATAAGTATCTCTACATTTTTTGTTGCATTTTAACTTCACTATCAAGTGAAAAACATAGTTTATCAGATGCATGCGTTCTTTACTATGTAGCTGAACTTACCGAGCATTTGTTCCTTATCGTCTATGTACATGTATTAATCAAAACGTCAAGGTTATTCTATAAAATGAAAACGTTCGGAGATATGATCATCCAAACAATAGAGCATACGGCAGTCATCTCTGGCATCTGGAGAGATGTCACCAATGCAAGGACTAGACTGTTATAAACAACCTGTACAGTCATTTGAATGGTATGTGGAAAGTTTGAAAGCAACCACAGCTCTCAGATAAGCTGACGTTTTTGCCACTTTTCTGGTTTCAGAGTGGCGTGGGTTTCATGGTGTCCTGAAATGACGGACCAAAAGGGTGGAATATATTAGCCAAGTTACGGAGTTATTTTTTTGTATTTTGAATTGCGGAAAAATTCCAAACAAACTCCACTCTGAACTGTATTTTTTTTCTAGCTTAGTTTTGGAATAGATAGATTTAAAAATCAAATTTTCTTGTGGGATTTAAGAAACCCCCCAAACCCCAGCTGTTTGCAACATCAAAGTGAAATGTTTTCAATCAACTTCTTAACAGTGTAAACCGTGATGCACATAGGCTGGTTTAAATTATAGAAGTCTAATAAGAAGGAAAATAAAATGCGACTTTTTTGGCAACGTTTTCTACTTCTCTCTCTCTCTCTCTCTCTCTCTCTCTCTCTCTCTCTCTCTCTCTCTCTCTCTCTCTCTCTCTCTCTCTCTCTCTCTCTCTCTCTCTCTCTCTCTCTCTCTCTCTCTCTCTCTCTCTCTCTCTCTCTCTCTCTCTCTCTCTCTCTCTCTCTCTCTCTCTCTCTCTCTCTCTCCCCCTCTCTCTCTATCTATCTTTTTATCTATCTATTTATCATCTATCTCTAGCTCTCTGTCTCTTTCTCTTTCTCCATCTCTCTCTCTCTCTCTCTCTCTCTCTCTCTCTCTCTCTCTCTCTCTCTCTCTCTCTCTCTCTCTCTCTCTCTCTCTCTCTCTCTCTCTTTTATACACGCATTCTCAGGACTTAGTGTTTAGTTAGAACTACGTCGTTAGATCACAATCTCTATGTCGTGTAAGAAACAGCATTTCACACATCCCCAGTCCGGTGATCTACTAACGTTGCCACCTTTGACTCCGGATGGGTGCGAAAATTCTCAAGCTATAGCGGCATTAGAACTCTTTTCGATCGTAAAGAGAAAGGGCAGTTTTATTATGTGCTTCTCTTGGCTATTGGGCCTGTTCACTTAATTTTTAGGTTTAATTCCTAATTCTGCACACGTGTTTCATTTGCCACCGCTCGTAATCACATGTATCATAAAACAGGCAGCTTTTACTTTTATCTCAGCGCAGATCGAAAATGGAAAATGAGTATGATACTTTTCGTCCTTTTCTGAGAGAAATAAAAGATTATAGACCTCGATACATGCACATTATAACAAGCCTCAACAACAAATTATATTATTCAAAAGACCATCTGTCACATCTGAGATAAGTACATTTTTTCCCTCTATATAAATACTGTCATGTTTGAAAAATTATCGTCTACCAAACACACACCTAGTTTGGAAGACGAAAGTTGAAGTTGTTTGCAAATGAACTGAGATTTTTAATTTGAATCCACGTTGAAGTTTAAAAAATAAAAAGAAGAAAAAAAAACAACTCATCTCTAATTATTGAATGAAGGCATAGTAAGTAAAGTTTTGGATAACCACGCAACAAAGTAGAATATTATGAGATAAAGTCACTCTGGTATAATAGCGGCCAGACTTTGTTATCTTAAACTTTCCAATGACTCTCAATCAGAAGAAGATCGATTTAAGTCTTTTTGCTGCTGAGTTAAAATAAACTGCAGATTTATTAAAAAAAACAACAACAACAACAAAAAAAAAGACCAATAACAACATTTTTTTCAGAGGTAGTGACATCAGAACTGTTTATCACTATAAAAATAACAATATTTCGGCTTAAGTCATGAGTTAAAGACCCTGAGGGACTATGAGTATGACTATGATTCCATACAATAGCAGTCAGAGTTAATCACCTTTGAATGTTACATTTACTTATAAAACTCAATTAGAAAAAGATTGATTTAAGTCCTCTCACTGCTGAGTTACTGTAAACTGCAGATCGTTAAAAACCAATAACAAAAAGGTTTTCAGAGGGAGTGACATTATAATTACATCTAAATTATTTAGGCTAAAGTCATGAGTTCAAGACCTTGGGGGACTATGACTTTGTGCTATATTTTTTGTTGTTGTTTTTTTTTGTTTTGTTTTGTTTTTTAATTAAGCCACGCGTTTATAATATGTCCTGTAGTCTAAGTACTTCAATGCATTTTCTACCCTTTAGACACGAGTAGTTTTAAATGAGTGCAAGAGCTTATTCCATGCTCAAATACTCTTTACAATGCAAGAAGCTGAAGCAAAACTTTATCTTCTAAAATATCATGGTGCTATTTTTATTATAAATATTTGTCGTTGGTGTAGAGAATTCTTAATTGATTGTTTCCCCAATACGACAACATTATAGAATTACATCTGATTTGATGGATCAAATTTAATCTGAACTGGCCTGTTTTGCTTAAATCAAAATGAGAGACCAATAAGTTAAATTTTATCCTTTGCCTGATTAAATTGTAGATCTTTTTGATTGGTGGAGTGAAGGCTAAATCTGCTCACTCTCACACTATTATCGGGTATAAGTTGGTGAGAATGAGGGGAATACAGTGCCCTCTATCTAGATAGTAGGCGCTGGGGGAATATCAAAAAGTGACCATAAGGAGTGATAGCCAAAGAGGGAAGAAATGAGATCAGCACTAAGAGCTAATCTCACAGATCCGGCAGTTCGCACCATGTGGGCTCTGATCATCATAGCACTATGTCAGTATGAGGACTGGTTTCTGAATATGGTATTGGAACCTCTTGTTTTTCATTTTCCTTGACTTTTGATTTTATAATAAAGAATATGTTCCGACCTTCATTACTGTCTATTTTATTTTGAATTAATATTTGCGTTACAAGAGGTCCGAATGAAAATAGTACAATTCTCCAACTTCTCATATATTAAACTATATTTCATCTACCACAGATTAGTATTTTGACTTATAAATAAAATACTTTTATTTTAGATTTACCTACTTGTTCGCCAATTAACAATCATACTAGTTATAAAATCTCGCTATGTGAGAGGTGTCCACTTTCTTTATGATTTGCCACTCGTAAATGTAGACCTTGTATGCTTCATACAATGCGTTCATGCATTGGTTCTTTGTTTACATTATTATATTTCATGTGTCATTAATTTAAGAATAGTTAATAAACTTGACAAAAGAATCTCATTAAGAAAATATAGAACAATGAAGCAGGTAAAAAAATGAAAAATGATTCACTAAGAAAATCACTTCACTCCCATAACAAGGAGGCTGCTTTTGAGAAATAGCAAAAACACATACGATAATTAAAAGGGCAATATTTGAAGTGGATATTGCACAATGAGAGAAAATGATCAAAATAAAACACAAGATCATATAATTATTTCTCAACACTATTATGACTATTTAGAAAATCGTGAAAGAAATACCAAGGCATATAAAAGATGTATGTGTGTATATTTCTGGGTTTAGAGTTTAGATAATCAAAGGATAGGGCTTATATTTCCTTGAAGCTTATAGAGATTGGTTTTTGATCCTAGTAAGTTCTACAGTATAAGATATATCTACTTTAAAGTGAGACCACTCTTAGCCCTAAAGACCTCTAATGATCTTAAGTGATTTATTTTGCACAACCACTTGATAAAACTGCATGGAACATAGCAAATTTTGCCTTTTTTTTCCTTTTGCCCTGTGCCATTTTCCGCGTAAAAATAACTATGGATTCCAGAAACTCACCAAAGCCTCTAGAGACGTCGCACACTAGGATAGAAGATGAGCCTGTGCTAGTAGATCTATGATTGCTGGTGCAAGTGGTAGGCAACAGACATGCTAGGTGTGTTCCAACGTTCATGTGTTCCAGGTTGAACTTAAAGCGGTAATTACCTTCGCACGTGCCGCTCGCTTTCATGGTCGGACTCACGTCAAGATTCCGCTCCTTCCACATTTCTCAGCTTGCACGTTCAAGACGATAGCTGCAGTGTAAGACCTGTTAGAAACGTTGTTTTATTTTTTTTTAATTTTCAGACGGATGAAATAGGTATAGGATTGTGGATGGGGCAAAGGAACAGGTGATAAAATTGTGAAAGTGTGTGAGAGGCGATCCTTGGATCTGCTGAAGTTGAAAGTATATACATGGGCAGGAAAAAGACTGGGAAAGATCGAAAGAAAGATAGAGAGAGAGAGAGAGAGAGAGAGAGAGAGAGAGAGAGAGAGAGAGAGAGAGAGAGAGAGAGAGAGAGAGAGAGAGAGAGAGAGAGCTACGAGGCGGCAGAAAGGGAGGGAGGGAGGGGGGGGGGATGAAAATTAAAGATAAATGTAACATTCAGATGATGTATGCTTGGTGGATAGGAAAATACTTACACAGAATAGATGGTAGTGGTGGCATGTTGATAATGAAATGTTTCGGAAGGGAGTTGGAGAAATATGAGGTGACTCAAAGGGAAGTACAGGAGATACTGAACTTAACACATTCCTCTCACCTGTTTCTTTGGTTGCTGATGTTTGGGATGTTGTCGTTATCCCTATAGCCGCTGGTGTTTTTGTTTTTTCCCCATAATGAAATTCACATTAATGTGGGAACACTCACTGAGAATGTGGTAACTTAAAGTTAAATTTAACGTATTCGCTAACGTTATGGAATTAGGAGCACCCATTGTGTTCTTTAACCTTTAGAAGTTTATTTGGTCTTTTACGAAGCGAAAAAAACAAAAAATTCCATCAGTTTGTCTAACTCATATAGATTTATTGTAATGAATGTTTCTCGTTATGTAATTTGAAGATGGAAACCATATCGCCCTTAAATTGGCCTATAATTGTTGTATGGTTGCATAGGTAGTAGCGGTTGTAGTAGGGACAAGTGGTTGTGAAATTCTTTTGATGATGTTTATGTGTTATTGTTATTTCTCTCAACAAAGAACTAATTTTAAGTGTCATGTAGTGTGCGCTGCACGTGTGTGTGTGTGTAGAGAGAGAGAGAGAGAGAGAGAGAGAGAGAGAGAGAGAGAGAGAGAGAGAGAGAGAGAGAGAGAGAGAGAGAGAGAGAGAGAGAGAGAGAGAGAGAGAGAGAGAGAGAGAGAGAGAGAGAGCAGATCTCACGGAAGTTTACCATCTCTTGCACGCGTGTGTGTATGTGTGTGAGGTTTACCGCTCACCCGCACTTCCCTCCTCACTCCCATCCCCTTGTGCCTGTCGAGGTTTTACCAGTGCAGCTTGGGCGACGCTGAGCTGGCAATACGCCACGGCAAACACAGAATCATTCTAGATCTAGACCCTGGCAGAGAGGCTAGACAAACTGTAACCTGTCTGGTTCCATAGGCTAGGTCTAGGCGCGGTAGGCTGCGAGTTGCTACCTCCACCTCCTCCGAAATTTTTGTGAAAATTCTTGACTTCGCGCCCGGGGACACACCACTCCTCTTCGTGTAAATTATTCGTCCATTTTTCTCTGTTGATGTCACTAATTTCTCCGCTCTGTGTTGGGATGCAGTTGTTTGATTTTAGTGCGGATCTAGAATATACATTTATAGTTTATTAAGCTCATAGGTTATAATTAGTGAAAACGTAATTATCCTTTATTCAGAACTTGCTCAAGTCTAGCCTTGGATGAAGTTATCACGATCATAATAAAGCTCAGTGTTCATTTAACACTTTACAACAGCCTCTTTCTAAATTCACCTGGAATACAATATTCTGAGGATAAAGCCACACATTGGAGATAGCTGGAAGTTCTGATCCGGGTTGGTAAGAATCTGAATTGTTTGTCTTTGGCATTATAATTTTAACACTCTGTATCACCACTTCCACCACTGAGTATGACTACTACTACTACTACTACTACTACTACTACTACTACTACTACTACTACTACTACTACTACTATTACCACCACCACTACTACTCCTACAACAACTACAACAGCAACAACAACAACAACAACAACAACAACTACTACTACTACTACTACTACTACTACTATTACCACCACCACCACCACTACTACTACTCCTACAACAACTACAACAGCAACAACAACTACTTCTACTACTACTACCACTACTACTACTACTACTACTACTACTACTACTACTACTACTACTACTACTACTACTACTACTATTACCACTGCTGCTGCTACTACTACTTCTACTACTACCACCACCACCGCCACCACTACTACTCCTACAACAACTACAACAGCAACAACTACTTCTACTACTGCTACTACTACTACTACTACTACTACTACTACTACTACTACTACTACTACTACTATTGCTTATACTATTAATGCAACTGCTACCCTACGGACTACTACTAACACTACAACAACAACAACAACAACTACTACTACTACTACTACTACTACTACTACTACTACTACTACTATACTACTACTACTACTACTACTACTACTACTACTACTACTACTACTACTACTACTACTACTACTACTACTACTACTACTTCTACTATTCTATCTGCTATCACTACTATTACTACTATCACCACCACAACTACTGCTAATACTGCTGCTACTACTGCTATTGCTACTGCTGCTTCTACTGCTACTACTACTACCACCACCACCACCACCACTACCACTACTACTACTGGTGCTGCTGTTGCTACTACTTCTACCTTTTGTCGGTTTTTTTTCTATATATTTAAAAAGAAGTTGCAGAACATTTTGAATAGACATCATATATACCTTTATTCTCTTCTACATATACCAGCTTTTTTTTTCAAGAGCTGATTGTTTCGCCATTTTATTTGACCTGCAAAACATAATTTATAATTTGTTAAAATTTAAAATTAATTAGATCGAAGCGTCATATTTTTAAGTGTGTGTGTTTGTGTGTGTGTGTGTGTGTGGGTGGGGGGGGGGAGGGTTGAGATCGACGAGTTTCAAATTAATTGTTATACTGAGGAATCTTAACCACAGATAAAAAGACAAAGGCCTTTTTAAGTCTATGACCGTAACCTTGAAAAGCACTGAAATTAAAACCAATAATTAGAGTTGCACAAACTCATGTTATAATGGCAATGTTATAAAACGCACTAATAGCTAA
>JAWDGP010007852.1:2707500-2715000 GCA_033675545.1 Elysia crispata | reverse complement strand
ATTTCCAAAACCCCGATTCTTCCACTGTCCGTTCTGTGCTATTTGTTGAGTTACGGATAAATGTCATATCCCATTTTCTTATTCATTGGAAGAATAACAGCACATTTAACCTGCTTAACATTGCAAAGCCAATGCCTCATAATCTATTCAGATATCTCTCTCGCCCCTCCCCCCCCCCCCCCTCCACACCGCCCCGCTTTTCTCTCTCTCTCTCTCTCTCTCTCTCTCTCTCTCTCTCTCTCTCTCTCTCTCTCCATCCTGTTCTGTGTTAGTAAAATTATGTCCGTAGCGATGGACCTTTATTCCTACAGTCAATTCTTGGACATATTGGCTGAGCATTAGCAATGCTTCTTTCTGTAACCCGATAGAAAGTATTCTAGGAAGCTGTAATGACAGTATCGATGCTTTCTTATACTGGCAAATGGCAACGAGATTACGCCTTGACTTCTTAACGCAATAACAGAGAAACTTTTTGTTAGAACAAAATGTGAAGACAAATTAAAGGCCTATCTCAGTCAATTAACATAATAGTCAAAATATGGAGAGGTCTTGGATTGATAGTGGAAAGAGCTCTATACCCTTTACATGCAAATAACTTACTATATTTAGAATTTCAAAACGCCTCACATTTTGATAGTCCATTTTCATAGAGAGTCCGGGGGCTCTTTACGATTGTGCGCTCGCTATCAGTCTGTAGTTATATCATACTAAAAATAATTAAGTTACGGTAAAAATGTGTGCCAAGCATGGCACATGGCCGCGTGATCTGAACGACTGTAACTGGTCTTTATCTCATGAAAATACTGACGTCTAGCCGGCCAGGACCCGTTAAACGAGATCCGCATGGAGAAAAACTCGAACTGACCGACTTTGTGTTATCTCTATTTTTTTTTTTAATAAAGATAGTCACTACTTTGCTCCTCTCAGGTTTTGATGGCATGCTTCTTATTGAATTATGATTAATGAAGAAACGCTAATAATTATCATTCTAGTTTTACTTTTTCTGATTCTGCGAGCCGTTTTATTCCAAGTCTTCGTGGTCCTGTAGCAATTAGGTTTATCCCTATAATATTCCTTCGACCTTCTGCATTTTTTCTTTCATTTCTTTTTCGGTAAACGGAATTCGAAAGAAAATGCCCACATCTTATTTTTCTTTGCGTTCCTTACAGGTAGTAATAATTACTGGCCTGTTAAATACAGCAAACCATTATTTTCAATGCAATCAAAATCATTCTCTCTCTCTCTCTCTTCCTCTCTCCCTTTCTCTCTCTATCTCTCTCTCTCTCTCTCTCTCTGTCTCTGTCTAACTCTCTATGTCTCTCTCTCTCTCTCTCTCTCTCTCTCTCTCTCTCTCTCTCTGTCTCTCTGCCTGCATCTCTCTGTCTCTATTCTTTCCAGACACCTCACCCCTTTTTTTTCACGCTCTCTCTATCTCCATCCCTCTCTTTATTTTCCTTTGTTTGTCTGTCTCTCTCTCTGTCTGTCTCTGTCTGTCTCTCTCAGTCTCTCTCTCTCTCTCTCTCTCTCTCTCTCTCTCTCTCTCTCTCTCTCTCTCTCTCTCTCTCTCTCTCTCTCTCTCTCTCTGTTTGCCTAACATTGTCTCCCTTTCCTCTTTCCTCATCCATTCCCTGTTTATTTACTTATCTGTCTATACATCTGTTCATTTTTCTACACATCTTTCTTTTTACCCTTTTCTGCTTTTTTACACAGCACCTTTGCGAAAAAGAAAAAAAAAGAAAAGAAGAGGACCAATAATTTGAAACAGAAAAATTGAGTGCATCAAAACACAGTGTACATTCAATTTGTATGTCGAAAATCAATGCCATGACTTCTAAACTGGGTCACCAAAAACTTTAGCTCACCAAAAGAGGCCGCGGCTGTCGAGAAACAAAACTATTCCATTGATCTTAAAAGTGTGATGAAAATAATTAAGTGAATTTCTTGGGAAAGAATAAGCTTTAACACAATTTTTTAAAAAGAGAATCGAAATTACTAGGTCAGATAAGTAGTGCTAAATTTTGTCCTTTTCTTTTCATGTGAGAAATTAGAACAGCATCAAAGAAGGTCAAGATGGATTTATATTTCATTTCAAAGCCATTTTAAAGAAAGAGGTTGGTGTTGGTAGACCGCTCTGGGTTCTGTCCGAGGATTTTCGTTTCAGAGTATCTCAAATAGTCGAGCTATGATAATAATAGAAAAAAAAAGAAAAAAAAGAAAAAGACTAAAAAAAAGCGAACTCATGTCAAATATTATCGTGGCAATTACTATTGTCCACCTGACAGAAAACAAAACTTAAAAAAAATATAAATAAACAAAATTATAAATAGCGACTCTCACTCGACATTACTTTGAGGAAATCATAAATTAATAATTGTAAAATACCGTTGTTCTCTGGTCTCGTTTTGGTCACATTGGAAAGTGTTAAAGGTACCTTGAGGTCATTCCGGCTTCATTTTTTTTGAAAGCACAGATGACAAAGAAGGTTACATCATTTTACCATTTTCCCGCTTAATCTTAGCGCCTGTGTTTGAAGTTGATAACAACTATAGTAGATGAAAGACCAAAATTTGTTTGATGATAGCTTGATAGTCATACGACTCTAATTCTCAGATTACTGGTCTGCTGTGAACTGAATATTCAGCTCTTCAAAAGGGAGACTTGGCCTAAGATTTTATAAAGCTTGAGCAAAGACTGAGAGGCTAGTAGTAGCTTGTTACTGTATGGTCCGCCGCAGCTCGGGCCTTTCATTGTAACGTTGCTGCTTGCTATTTTGCCACGATCTTATATTCTTTGAAAAAAAAAAGTCCGTTTTTTTTACGGATGAAGTTTAAAAAAAACACAAAAGAAAAAAAAACCAAAAATGGCGACTGAGCAGATTAAAACGTCTGAAATGCAAGCCTTTGAGGCCCAATAAAACAGCGGTAGATATGAATGATGTGGATCAGCCACAATTCCATCAGAATGATTGTTGAGCCAGCTCTCTGCCGAGGCAACTATAGCCAAATGCGTTCTTTCTATCTTTGCTTTACTCACCACATAGCTTCAGCATGGTTTTGGTCACATGATTTGGGCAATAATCTGCTGGATGACAAGAAAGAAGAGTAATGCTACAATGCACTGGACCGTTTGTTGAAAAATTGAATGCGCTGCGACAAGTTTTCCCTCCAAACAATCAATTCTATTGTGCGGCCTGTATTAACTATTCACCTTTCGCTATTACATAAACACCCTTTGTTGCTACATATTATGTTACCATTGACTGATAATGACAAAATAAAGAATTTTTTAAAAAGAAAAATTCATCCCATTCTTTAACAGATCTTTTTTTCTTTTTTTTTATGTTTTTTTTTCAATCAGTTTACCATGGTAACTTTTATTTCTGGCCAACATAATGATGTCAATTATTATTTCGTCCATGTGAGGCTTCCGGGTTCGTATTACTATTTCCAAGAACTCTTCCGCCCTTTGGAGTCACGGTGAAATCAAACAATCAACGCTAAGTCTTGTCATGGTTACATTGCTGCTTGCATTAGTATTTGGTGCTTGAAAGAATTTTTCAAAGGTGATTCAGCCCTCTCTAAACCACCATCGTGATACTGAGTGTATACCTAATGATGTATCTATACATGAAACTATTATCATTTTGCGCGAGTACTCTTCTGCAGAAGATGAATGGCGCAGCCTGCACGTTAAGGAAGGCCAACGCTGTTTGAGCTTAGGGTAAATTCTTAAAGCAGAGAATAACTAAACGAGTCATTTCAACAGGCTCCACGCCTCTCTCATCTCTGCGCCTCGCCGCAAAAGCACTGGAGCACATTCTGCAAAAAGAATTGGCATTCTCGGGCGCCACGCATTAGCGCGTCTGTTTGGATTATTAGCACTTGGCATTGAACTTAAAGTTTGCTGCTTTATTTTACAATCAGATATGGGCTTGGTTGTTCTATCTGCTCTATTTATTAATTTATGTTAACAGGAACCGCTAAACCGTAAAAACTGCTGGCGAAAGGAAAGGAGGGTCCTCTTCTCGGGTGGTTTTGTGAAATCACGCACTATCATTATGATATAGGCCTACATACTTCATATCAACGGTAATGTGCCTACCGTGCTTTTCATGAAGATAAGAGTGGTGCGCGTGTCTTGAGACACGGTGCTGTGCAGTGTTGTAGGTGTTGAAGTATTTCATTCAAACATTGGAGCGCATCCAAAAACCGACTGATGAATACTGCTTGATATTATCAAGTGTGTTCTAGAGCATGTGCTACCCACGCTCTGTATCCGCATTACTAAGCTTTTCCTTACTCTCCCAGGGATTTAATCTTATCGATGTGTGTATGGGTTTTCACGGAGATCAAGATCAAGGTTGTGTTGTTTTGTGCTGATCTCTAACCACCTGGGTAGATCAAATTGCACAATCGGTTTTATGATAATCCAGCGTGGCTTATTATGCTCTCCACACTTCAAGGTTTGGGCTTTGTTGGAACGGAGTTCGGACTGAGAATTTGTGCGAGACGTATGACTGAGGTATTATGTGACTTAAAGCAGTAGATAATGGCATGAGACTTCATTATATTACTATGAAGAGGAAAAAAAAAAGAGTTTAGAATAATACTACGGTAATGCAGATCTGTGCATGCAAAAATATGTTGTTCATTGTATCCAATGTAACCTGTAGATCAGATTGCTGAACAACATGAAACATGACATTTGTAGCCTTTTCGTCGTCTGTTGAGAAAGTGGCCAGATTTGTAGATGACTACTCAGACCCTCCGTCTTCATTACACTTAGAACGGATGATAATCGAGTGTTTGGTAACGGAGTCAACGAACACTACTAGCCAACTCATGGGCACAGATCATGTCCAACCTGTGGCGACCATATCTTATCGGATTCCTCGCGACCTGGTCAGGGCCCATCCTGACCCAGCATCCTGGTGAGGTCATTTCCGGCTCTGTCGGGTTTTCACGGGTTTTTTTTTCTTCTTAAATATTTACGTTAGAGCGCCTTTTCATAATTATAGTCACTTCGATCTTCTTTGAACGAGATAAAGTTTAAGAAAAGATACAATAGTGATTTAACTCTGGTATCATTCTGTGCGCTCCAGAGTAAAAAATCGTCACTTCAATACTGTACCAGTATACGTTAAAATTATAAACGAAATTCTTGTGATTTAACTACGTGATACTCCAGCGTATCCCCTGGCCAGACAGGCTGAGATTAAGCAGTTGTTGCTTCACTACTCCTGTCTTCTGCGCAGCAGGGTATAAGACAACCGTATGTTTATGTTAGATACTAGCTTCGGATTGCTCCTATCCTGGGTTGTGCTTTCTCAAAAGGAGATGTTTTCTCAAAAGGAGAGAGGGTTTTCTCGTTCGTGATCATGCAAGTGGCATACTGTACTGGCATATTGTTGCACACCAGGTTTCTGGCCCCCTTTACATCTATGCAACATTATCAGTGTTGTATGCGTAATTTTCGTTTCAGCGTAAGAAAATAATTCACATACTCTGTTTTTGCTGGAACACAAAGAAAATTTTAGTTACCATAGATGTTTATCGTGCCAGGTTACGAGATAAAACTGAGACCGCAATATATAATTTTCCAGAGACGAAATTGACACAATTTTTCACCTCTATCAGCCTATCTCTTTGTCTTTGCCTGCTTGTTTCTCTCTCTCTCTCTCTCTCTCTCTCTCTCTCTCTCTCTCTCTCTCTCTCTCTCTCTCTCTCTCTCTCTCTATATATATATATATATATATATATATATATATATATATATATATATATATATATATATATCTTTCTAGTATATCTGTACATTCCTCCCTTAGAGACTTTTAATGTCTATATCTATTTTTGTCTGTCCATATATCTCTCTGTCTGACTATTCATTTATCTATCTTCTTATTTAAAATAATTATATCAATCAGTCCGTCTGGCGATCCCATCTTCGGTCTCCCTGTGACATCCCTAGTTGTATTTTTCCCCTAATTAAAACACTAAGCTATATTATACCTATTGGCTTACTGTATTTAGTCACAATCTTCACTATCTTTCATACTTTCGTGATTGTACCTTTGTTTTGCAACTGCATGGCTTCTAAGAACTTGTTTTCACATTAAACTATATGTAAACTATTACTTATTACGTTATTCCGCATTGGTGATGAGCATTACTTTGAGCTTTGGAACATCTATATTTTCCGAAGCCCTGTCTGTGTTAGAATAATCAGCTTAATGATAATGTTCGTACGGTTTTGTTAAATCAAATATTTCGTTACGTCGCTCTACCAGTTCAGCCGTGCCTTAATCTAGAGCAGTGAAAATTTTATTTGCACCAAGATGTATGCAGTTGCCGACTCACATTATGTTTAAGGCAACGAGCAAGACGAATCTAGTATAGATATGTTTCATTCAAACGCGAAATGTCAAGGGAAATTAATAAGCCATAAGCAGCATAGGCTCTATATTATTTTATCGTACCTGTCCCTGGCCCACTTAGCATACAGCATCTCTGACTCTGAGGATACTTTGGGCCAGTGACCTGGCTGGTAATGACACAGAGTGTTGTCACATGCATGCGGACTGTTTATCTGTGCGTGCGTGTGTATAATAGACTCGAGATTCGAGCTGATGGTGTGGATGGTTTGATGCTTTTATCGAGACCACACGGAGGCCTAAAATTCTCTTTTGTTTGTTGTTTCTAATCTATTTGCGCTATCAAGTTGGTAATGTGTAAAAATTCAAAACCACTGGTGTAAAGATAATATCCTGACAGATTACGACTCTGATTTAGTCCGATCATCGACGGCTTTGTTAAGAGCGCCATTCCAATAGCGTTATTTATGTGCGATGTGGCTTAACTTAAGATAGTACTTAGGCCATGTCTGAAAAATAGAGCTTGTATTTTCATTGTGTTACGAATTTTTTTTTTACAAGCATACCTCTGTCTCTTTTCTAACATGTGTAGTCATTACTACCCATGGATGTAATCGACACAAAAATCATTGGCAGTTTTAATGCCAATGTTGCCTTGAGATACATTGACACAGCAGACACGTTTAGAACTTATTGAGGATAAATTAAGCACAAGATGGAATTGAATTGACTCAGCCATGTCAAAATGTGAGTATGCTATGTATTAAAATATCCATTTTTCAGCTCTTTCTCTGGATTGTCGTGCACACACCTTTACTTACAATGCGGATTTATTATTCAAAACGTTTCATTTGTGAAGAATTTTTGTGTGGAGGGAAATAACTTTGTATTTTAGTGTTCGTGTGGGAATAAACGTATGTCCTCATTGGACTCTTTATTTTGTGTTCAAATTGAAATTATCCTGCGCCAGTAATCTTTTTACACACATGCAAAGATTTGCTGCGATAAACAGATCGACTAGTTGAACCATTCAGCCCAGACATAGCTAAAGGGAGCTTATTATATTTACTCCCTACGCCTGATTCCTCCACGTCTTGCCGCGGTTGACAATTCCCCTGGCTAGTTCA
>JAWDGP010007852.1:2562500-2702500 GCA_033675545.1 Elysia crispata | reverse complement strand
TAATGTTCTTATTCACATAGAAGTTGAAAGTGCTAAACTTTAATAAAGTTAACTTCAAGCATATATTTGGTATTCATGGAATTTCCAATTTTGAATAAATGCTTGAGTTGAATCCAAAGTGTACAGTTTAAGCCAATGTTGAAATAAACATAGTTTGGTAATCATTCAAATTTTGAAGGCCTTCAGTTTTGGGGGTTCATCAACTAGTAGTGTGAGTTGCAATACTGTGTAAAATTTTCAACTTCATCTCTTTACAATCAAACCATTCGATTAACATTTTTGAGACTTATTTGGGAAGGGAAACTATAAAGTTCTTGTGAAACTCAATTCATTTAATGTCTCCTGCCAGCACTGTAAAGCTAACATCACAGCAGAAAGGGTTGTTTCATATTTTTCAGATAGTCTTTGTGAGTTGACGTAAACAACTTAGTGAAGTTATAATATTCATACCATTGAAATTTGCAGATATAATATAAAAAAGCATTACATACAAAATAGATCAATTACACCACAAAAAAACAATCTTGACAGTTCTTTGGAGGATCTATTTTTAAAAACATTCCTAAACGTCATTTGGAGATCTTTTCAGCATCTTTTATTTTGTGATTGTGAATATTTGGGGAACAGGCTGTGTTGGATCAATACTAAGCAATAACAATTCTGCACCTTTTGACCGTAAACATGAACTTCATTCAATTTTTTTACTTCAGAGGAGTTCATTTTTAGTATTATAATTTCTTATTTTATAACTTAAATGACATTCCTCTTTTAACACATAATTATTTATCTCCTGTATATTTTATTTTGCCTAATTAGACTTTTTTTAGCTGTGAATATTATCACCATATTTGGATTTAAATGATTAATTATTGAATTATCTACTTTAAGACAGAAAGAATAATGTCAGGAGAGTATGGTGTCTTGATTTACATGATATTGACATTGTATCATAAATATTGATGAAATTTAATTTAATACATGCTATTTTAATTTTGTGATTTTTCCCTTGTTTTACATCCAGATTATAAAAGAGGTTTAGGTGGTTTTGGAAATTTTTACTGTTAGTATCTCTCTGTAAATTGATATAGCATTTTTAATTATTTGCTTAATTGCACTTCAAACCTCTTAATAAGTCTTATCATATTTACTATTACACTATTGCATTTTAAACACATAAAACACTTGGAAACATTTTTACAATGTCTAGAAAACAGGTCCTTTGGGAAAGGCATTTATAGTTATAATATACTAGTATTACTCAATCATCAATGTCGGGTTCTTCAGTTTCTAAACAAGAAGCTACAACTTTCACTCAATTATCTATGATTGTTTTCCCTGGATATGTCATTGTCTTTTGGCCAATGTGCTGTAAAACAACACTTAGAACAAGAGTGAGATTATTTATTATAGCATGCTGCATGATGCACGATTCGTTAGATTTATTAAAGTGGAGTTTATTGAGGACTAGAATCTTTTTAACATCTCAGTTAATTTTTTTTACATGATAGGCAATTTCAAACTGAGTTTCTGATTATTTGAATTTTTGTCACAGTTTCCAGCAATTCTTTGCAGTTACAGTGAGTTAGATTATGGGATTAGCACTGTAATATTTATAATTGTTCTTATTTATTGTTTTAAATATATAACCTAAGCACACTGTTAATATTATATATGTCTAGCATTTAGAAGTAGACAAAATTATGAAATTGAAACAACAGGTGTTTGCATCTAGTTTTACAATGAACTAATCATTTTAATTTTTTTTAATTCGTCTGATCCAGAGTCTCATTACTGAGGCAAAAAAGCAACAGGAAGGAGTGGATGTCCTACTTGATAGAGGTCAAAGATTCTTGGCTGTTCGTGCTAACATTGTCCTCGAAGTTGATTTGGAAAATCTTGTTTTCCTGTGGAATTCTTATGTAGAGAAGTTGCGTAAATTACAAACTTCACTTGTCTCATCTTATGGCGCCAAAGAGGATGAAACTAAGCCAACAGTAGTCATTCAAGAGAAAAGTTTCACTGTTACTTCAACACCAAATTTTGCAGCAGTAAGTTTTGGTAGCCCAAGTTTGGAAAAAAAGCAAACTGGAAAGGAAGAAAAATCCATTGAATTGAAAGATAATGATTCTAATTCCAGTGAAGGCAGTAGTTCTGTTGATGTTTCACCTGATATAAGCTTCCAAGATTCTGGAACACTTACTCTTGAGGATCTAAAAACTACTACTACTGCATTGGATATCTCTGAACTAGTCCAAGAGAAGTCTGTCAAACCGGCTCAGGAGAAGCTCTCTGATACAGCAGTTTTAGGCAACGCTGAAGTTAAGCTTGAGACAGAGCAAGATATCTACCAGAAATCTCGAGATGAAGAAAGAGATGTTGGGGACAATGGATCTGTTTTTGCCCCAGAGATTATGTCAAATTTGACAACAGAAAGTTCTTATTCAGGGTTGGTCCCTCCAGACCAGTCTGGAGCAAGTAAGATGGAATTTAAAGTTCATGAATCACACACAGGTGTGATAAATCCAGACAGTACAGTCTGCCGGGATACTGATAGAAAGGATTTGCATGACATAAGGTTGGCGAGCTCTGGTGATTGTCCTCCTTCCCCAGCAACTTCGGAAAAGGAGGGCATGATTTGTAGTGGGCTGAGTGATGAAATGGTCAGTCAAGGTATGGAGACTTCAGCCACTTTCGATAGCCTGACTGGAAAGGTCACGGACCAGGTACCCAAGAGTGAAGCTTTTTCTACTTTAGAGATGAAACGTCGACGAGGATTGCTTGAAGCCCCTGTAACCAATATAAGCAACCAGAGTAGCCGATCAGAGTCTCCACTCAGTCTGGATAGCAGCAGATCAGAGACCCCAACAGGTACGCTGAAGCGAGCAGAGCGTCAGAATGAGCTTTGGAGAGCTATTGGCTCAATTGATACTTTTCTCATGGACAAGGATATCATTGAGGCTTGCAAAGTAAGTTTTTCACTTTGGTCTTTACTTTTTTTTAAATAAAGTTTTATTTTTTTTTTAGATTTGAAAAAAAATGTAAGGTGACAGGTACACACTCATACACACACTTCACAATTGAGGTGGGATAATTTGCAAGCACAAGCTAAACTTAAACTTTGATTGCTTTTCATTTGTTTAAAAAATATATACAGTACTTAACTACTTATTTAAGTAAATCTATTAAAGAATAGCTTAAGTGATGAATTTTTTTTTTCTTCAAAGTAATTGTTTTGTTTGAGTCAACTGTTAATACAGTGTTGGTACTTTTTGACAGTTTTATTTAAAGTTGCAATTTGATTAAATCATAAGGCTTACAAAGTTGGTCTGCAACTTATACATGTTAAGTTACTCTATAATGAAATTTTTACCTTATTACTTTCTGGAAGAGGCCATACAGCAAAAGAAATTTAAGTATGAAAGTAAATATTTTTTTAGATGTTGATTTTTTTCCCATGAATTATACTTTGATTTCATAGTTTGAAATCATTGAAGGAAAAAATTTATGTTTATTTTAGGTTAAAAAAAATGACTGATTGCATTTGTAAGCTAGGGAAACTTCCACTCGTCATTATAATGGGTGAAAACTCATGATTATAATGGGTGCCGTTTCAGAATTTGACATTTCCTTTTCCCATGAGAAGCCATCTAGCATCTTGATCATCTTTGTTGTTAAAAAAAAAATTTGAAGACAATACCCAATACCATCTTTTATTATAAATTAATTCTTTGCAGCTTTATAATGTGAAATAGCAAGGAATAGATTAATATCATAAAAATTTTAATTTTAGTGTGAATTCAATGGTATGCTAAAAAAATTGCCGAACAAATCTCCCCACCTTTAACCCTATAAATTAGTATTTTATGATCGTTTTTAATTTTGCCCTATCTGATTTTTCAGCTATCAGACTTTTAAAATAAATTAATAAAAAAAATCATCTTTATCACCTCTGGTTAAAGTGATTTTACTATTTAGTCTACAGCTGGAGATCTGACTAGTGAGGATGAAGACTGTGTTAGCTCGCCGAATGTTTCGTTTGCTGAGTTCTTGCAGCAGTATAGCGAGCTCACTGATTGGCTCAACCAGGTGCATAAAGTGACTCAACGTGAAGTCACCAGTCTCTCTGAGAAATATCTGAATCAGGTAAATATTTAATCTTGAATACTTAATGTATTTAATCCCTTTATAATTTTAAACTCTGGAGTTAACAAGTATCCATGTATAATTGGTATTATCCATTGTGTTATGAAAACAAGACAAAAAAGAATATTTCAGATGCAGGACAAAATAGATCATGGTGCAATTTTTTTAAAGCAGCAGATTAAATGTATATTTTATGCCTCAGATCTTTTACAAAGTGTGATGCAAAGCTAAATATTTGAGGATATAAAGATTTTCTCAAGCCTTAAGGTCCTGTTTTAAGTTCTTAAATATTACAAAGTTCTTTTACTTAAACATTCTGTTACATGCTTTAACCTTCATCCTTTATCATGGTATTCATCCTTCTTGCAATTTTACTCTTGAATTATAATTTTGAAGTTTCTAAACTTGGGACCGGTTATGAGTGGAGGGTCTTGTTTTGGAGTGAGTTAGAAAGATATATCTATCAAGTAGTTTCACAGGCATGCTTTGGTTTTTTATTCAGGTTTCACTGGCGACTAACAGTGTTGGCATTGTCATCACAACTATGAAAATGGGAAAACATTCGTCAGAATTGATTTCAAATTAGATTTTGTCTTTGCCCAAGATGTTTAAATTGTCAAAACATTTAGTATCATTTTCCTTCTGCTCCTTAATTGGGCTCAATCTTCATGAGGTGGTTCTGCACTGATTGAATCCTTTAAGCTTTGGACCACACACTGACCCAAATAACAGGTTTCCTGCAGCAGGCTTTAATGCAATCAATATGGAAGGGTGGCAATTACTGGTTTTTGATCAAGATGGTGTAACAGACTGAATGTTGGTAAAGACAAGGCTGGAGCCAATTGGCACAAGCTTGAGGTGCACATCAAATGGTTTATTTAATATTTGTTTGCTTGTGGCGCGACTGAGCACTTGCCCTCTCAATCGGGTGTGTATATTCTATGACGCTTTAGATGCTTTAGAATGGAAGGCAATGCACATTATATCTGATTTAAGAGTCATCGATCTTTTCAACTGGGATTTTATGTTCTACTGCTTAAAGATATTTAGATGTTTGGGAAGTATTCTGGAACTCCGAAAACCGAAGTAATGTCATGGCATTTAAAATGGGAAAAAATCCACACAAAAAAAAAGAACGCTTTGTTACTTGTACGGGCCTTTTTTTTAAAAATCTGATCCGAAATAATGTAATTCCATTTCCTATGTCCTTTTCTTTTTTTTTTTTCTTTAGCTTCCTTTAAAAAAAATGTCATATTCTCTCTCTCTCTCTCTCTCTCTCTCTCTCTCTCTCTCTCTCTCTCTCTCTCTCTCTCTCTCTCTCTCTCTCTCTCTCTCTCTCTCTCTCTCTCTCTCTCTCTCTCTCTCTCTCTCTCTCTCTCTCTCTCTCTATTTTAATGAATATCGCGTTTATGAGATGGGTCAGTAATAAGACAGGATTATAATTATGTCCTCAATGCAAGCTGAGATTCTGCCGCAGACCACTAAGAACTATAGATTTTTCTATATGTATTGGTACACACTGTACCTTCTATCTCTTCAAAGCTCGTTAGAATGGCGGACAGGTAGTGTCATTGACCCGCGTCTGGCTCTGTGTGTGTGTGTGGGGGGAGGGGGAGAAGATGTTTTCCTGTGTTTGCACAGCACACAGAGTACATAAGCATCAGGGTGATGCTGCACACCATGTCAACGACCCGCGTCATTTTCTTAGCTAATATTGTCTGAAGGGGGACCTTAATGGTAGCAATTCGCCTCGGTATTTATCCTATCGATTTGCTGCCTCCCTATCTGTTTAGAACGATTTTTTTTCCCCCTCTTTTGTTTTAAAACTTGAGTCACTGGCGCGTGACATGCGAAAGCCTGGGGCTATGATCGTGTCCCTGCACGCATGCGGCACCAAACCCCCAGTAACCCACTGATCGATTTTTGCCGTTGTCAATAATGTCGCGCCGGCGTCCTTTTCTTTCTTGTCAACCCTACAGTCCTATCAGCAGCCCTTGACATTCAAAGTTTTTCCCCCTACTGTGTGTTCATGCTTTTACCGCCTTTTTCTTTCCCCCCCTCCCGTCTGATAGCAGTCACCAAAGAAGGTTTGGTGAGGCAGAGCTAGAAATGGCAGCGATAAATAATTGATCGATTCGCCACTCGATAAATCAGATTGAACTAAATATAGGTCTAGATCAGTTTTTGGACCATAATGGCCTAAGTGGCAATTTTTACACTACTGTGCCAATGTACAGGTTGTTTTTTTTTCTCTAATGCCCATTTAACATACTTTAAAGTTATGCTTCTATCTATGTTGAAAAGTCAGAGTAATGACGTTTGTAATAATTATGTCGGTTGAATGAATTGATAACATGTTACAAGATTTCTTAGCTCTCTCTTTCTCTGCTCCACCCTGAAGATTGTCTTTTCTTTTTCTCCCTTTTGCACATTATCAATAGGCTTAGTCCTTGAATGATGACCTATACAGATGGTTCAGTCCCAACCACACTAATTTGCTTCCTTTAGATCGAAGCGAAAAAAAAATAGTTTTTCACCATATTTTTTTTTTTTTTTTTTTGTTGTTTGTTATTAGCTTGTTTTGTTTTCATGCCACAAGCCAGTGAACACTTCCTCCTCAGTGCAGATGTCCGATGTCGTTCAACAGTAATGAACTTCTGGACCTATTCTATTTTCGGACATGTGAAGAAGAGCTTTCTTTAAAAAGACAGGCGCAGTGCGCTTTTTTTTTTTTTTGCATATTGCTTTTCACTTAGATTTTCTATTATCGCGGCGTGTGATAAAAGTTCGCCTCGCTTTAGCAGTATCCTGGTGGTTTTTATTTTCACTCTCTCGATTTCCATGCAAACAGTTTTGATGGATAAGTTATAACCCGATGGAGTAGAAAGCCGTGGTTGTAGCGACTGGAGACAAAGCAAACAGTGCGTGAACTGAAGTGGTCTGATTCTCCTGAGATTGACTAAACAAAGTGCTCCATAAGCCTGTGGAAAGTGGAGTGACGTGCCCTGATTTCACTCACCCAGGCTGTGCTGGCAGCAAGGTAGAGGTTGTGTAAAATCCGAGCCCATGTTGGCACCGATATTTTCCTGTATGTGTTTACTCTAGGCTGCCTTCAAGTTTGAGATGTTTGGTGCTGCCACGTGGCAAAGCCGGTGTGTCTAGAAAAGATCGGTTACACCTGTGTATCTAAACTATACACATTGCTAACGTGGTTTCTAGTTGAAATAACCACGCGTGAAAACAATAAAATGTTACTCAAAAACTCATCTAAGGAGGTTTGAAAAAAAATCTTCCCAGTCTATAACGGTCGGCTGGCGCATAATTAGGCTTATATTTTTGTCAGCGTGATTTCTACCGTTTTATTTATTTTATTTCATTCTTTTTTCGGAAGGGGGAAAAAAAGGGGGAGGGGGGAAATCCAATTTAGTCTGCAACTACTACCCACTCCCTGCACGTACGACCCGGCTGCGTGTTGTGCTATAACCTGTTTTTGCGAAAATTAACGATACTTAATGAAGCCTGTGGGGAATTTCTAATGAGCTTTATCTCAAAAGGCAAGCAGAGATAGGAAGAGATAGAGAGCTCGTCAAACGCTAGGCTATGCTGTGCAGCACGTAAAAGCTGGATCAGATTTGTTTACAATGAATGACTCCCTCGGGACTTCAGCACGGTTGCAGAACCGTTGAAAATCCAATCGTTTAATTTAATCTTCACCTTTACACCTCGACGCTCTACATGTATCGATCTAGTTTGAATTTGTTCTTTCTTTCTTTCTTGTTGTTGCATTTTATGAGCATGACGTTTAACTTTAAAGGACAATCATTACGTTAGGGTGTCATAGAGAGATTCTTACCGATCCGCCTTGGATGAACATCATGTTTGATCTTTTCTACTTCTATCTTATAACCCTTGAAATGTCATTTCATTCCAGCTGTGATATAGTTGTCATTATTTGTGCTGGTGGCCTACTTTGATGAAATATGGCTAAAAGCATAGATTAAATTAAATAGGCTCGGCCGGGTCTTCTTCTTTCACGCTCGCTAGTTTACCTGTTCAATCGCACACACCTGAAACGCAACATGTCATGAGTGCAACAGAGACGTTTCATCTCAGTGTAGATCTATGCTAATCCAATGTTCTCTCTGTCATGATTGCAAATTCTTTACCAATTAATGTACATTGGCAGTGAATTCCTTCATCGTTGATCCTGCGTTTTCCTGAGAAATAAACTTTAGAATATTTATATACAGCCTTACTTGATCAATGAGTAATAAAAAACATGAAATAATTTATTTACCAATGAAGCGTGCTATGTTTAGACTGCTATGTTGCTCCACAACCTGCAAAGGTGCACCCTTCGCTATCGTCGAGTTTATGTGCACTGCTCGTTCGATTTGATGTCCTCCATAGTGCACTTGACCCACATACGGATGTCTGCCACTGTCAATTTGCGTGCCCTCTCAAGCACAATCAATACTCTGTCTCAACCGTCGCCATCTTGCCCCATGGCCCATTTCTATTATCCTGTGGGATGCGAGTTCGGCAAATCTTTTTGACCGGCTTTCCGCTTCGATGTTCTTCAAATCATGACTTCCTCTTCCTGTGTATTAAAAGAGTATAATTTCCTCCTCTTCGATCGTACCCCGTCCCTATATCATGCTTCAACCTCCTAGACTTGCCTCCTCGCTACCTTTGGTGGGTCATTCTTCTTTCCCTTGTAGCGTTTTCTCTATGAATTCCCTTGCCCTTTCGAATAATTGCTTTGATCACTGTTTTGAGAGGTTCATGTTCGCGAACTATTTCTCTTACCTTGCGCACACTGGCACGTCTTCCCAGGCGATAGGTCAGGTAGGCAGATTATCTACACTACGCAGGCAAAACCCGGCTCTCTGGAGAGGTTAATTGGTCTAAATTTGGACCTAGAATCATTATCTTCCGCCCAGGTTATTTCCGCTCCAAGAGGCGCTTCTAAGTTGTCTTGCCCGAGTGTCCGAGTGTTATACATATTAGCAGCCACTATCACACCCCGTCCTCTTCACCTTCTTCTATTTCTCTTCGAAAGAAATGGTTTTTATATTTTCTGCTTTTTATATTTTCTGAGACCACTTGCTTAATATGAACGGCGCCTGTAGTATATAATAATTAAGCACCAATCTGTGTATCAGAAGTGTGTTAATTCTCACCAACAACTCATTAGGTGCGTCATCTTCTGAATAGTTGCACCATTTTTATTGTATTTTATTTCATAGACTTTTAGATATTAGTTACAAAACTGGAACATTAATATAAAGCTATGTAACTTATTAGTTCTACAGAAACACCAATCTTTACACCATGTGAGGAGAGAAGTACATTGTACATATGTATAAACACGTCCTAACAATTCTGGGTTCTCTTCCAGACCTTCGATCTTGCACGTTTTCGTCTTATTTATAATACTTGGCTAATCTGGAGTTCCAACTCCCCCTTTCCGCTTTTGTTTTTAATTTATGTCAAATTATTTTTTCTTGCGAGCCATGGGAGCATAGTTTATGGTTCGCACAAGAAATTAATTATCTTTGCAAACCTTGTTTACGACCTCTTTAAATTTCTGTTCTCTCAATTTAAGTCTACACTTTTTTTTTAGTTCCATTTTCTCTGATTTGGCTTGATGTGTTATCATTTTTTGTCATTAAAAATCTCAATTCGTGACAAGCTTTACCTTTACAAACTCAGCCAGTTCAATTTTCGACTCTTACCAATCTTTCCAAAAACATCTTAGGATACCGCATCAGTAAAGCTTTAATTTCCAACAGCTTATATTATGCCTCGCACTTACTGAGTCAGAATCCTTGAAGATTACCGCTTACAGTGAACTGGGTTCCCTATAAATAAACACTCACTGCCTGGAGGAAAGAAGCACCAAGCGAATAAAACCTCAATGCCTGTGGCCATGGAGACCCCGCCGCGCCAGTCGCTGGGCGGAGACTCCTCAAGGCTCAAACCGATGATAGTGTAGTATACTATCTGCAGCGATGTTGAGTCTTTCATGTCTTCTGGTGCCCTCCGACGGTTTATTTCAGTAATAGTTTCTTTGCTCCTCCTGAGCATACATCTTTTTTTTTTTATTTCCTTTTGCCTTGAAATACTTAACTTCTATTACAACGGTGCCACGATTTATTCATTGCTTTGGCTACCTTGTGCTCTGCGGTCTCACGGTATTTCCTACTGTCCCGCGTTGGAAATATGATTGAGGGAATAAATTCAGTCTTTAAAGTAACATTTACGGCTAGAAATTACTTTCGTACTTTAACTTTATTAAAAGAAGCCCGCTAGTGTCTCATTTCGTCTGGAGAATTCAATAGAGCGATATTTACTAGATCTTATATGTCACCTTGCCCAGCAACCAGCGACACCGCTCTCTTACAATACCTAATTTCTTCGCTCGATTCGATTATAATCTTCGCTCTCATAGTTTTGTTACTCGTAAAACAAAATGAAAAATGGATATACAGGGAATGACGCCCAAAGGATAACTTGTAACGACGAAGATTAGTGCAATGAATGACCCGAAAAGGATCATTTTTTTCGTGTTTGAATCGGATTGAATGTTTCAAAGAGTATGAGACTCTGATGACGTCATTCTGCTCACGATGTGGTAGCCATCGTCTAAATTAGACATCGAGTGAAGGTGTCAAACTTAAAAATATTTAATTGGTCACATGCCGCGCATAAAAACTAAGATCTTGGGTCCATCCATGGTTGACTAGATCGGTCACTTAAGTTCTTGCGATCTACCAATAGCTAGCTTTTGTCTCTGAAACATCTGTGCATCTTCGCTATTTATCAACGTTGTATTAATCATCGCAAAACAGCCATTGATCTTTTGAATTTTATCTGACTTGGAAACCATCATCGTTTTTGTAATTTTTACGCACTCACTGGTTTTTATCCCCATGATGTTGTCATACAGATTTACAATTTATATCGGATGGATTTCCCTAAATTGTGTCAACGCTAAAGTTCAGTTGTATAATTATTGAAACTTTAACTGAGGCCGATCGAGGATCTCACGTGTGGCGTTGTATCGGGATCAGTCTTGTAGAGGTCTTTTTTTTTCTATCCTTTCCTCCCTTATGGAATGACCAGTCAGGGTTTCGCCTCACATGATGGTTCTCATTATGGTCGTCATCTTCTGTACAACTCTGGTTATGATGGATAGTGCTTCAAGCGTGAAGCCCAGCGCCTGTGGAATGCTCGGATTATTCTGGCGCATAGCGCATCGGAAGGACGGCCGTGACAGTAGCTAGCAGGCTGAGTATTCTCTTGATCCTAACATCGACAGATGGTCAGTGGTCGCAATACTATGTTCGATGAAGACTTATCTGTTTAATTGAATTTCTCTCTTTCGTTTTCTTGTCATATACATAGGCTTGTCTGCACGAGCTTGGTGTGGTCTTGTCATGAGTGCCTGATTAGGTTATAACCATGTCATCTTAGGTTGATGAATATCTCCCTCATTCATTACACAGTCCTCATTTTTACATTGTTTAACGCGCTTGCTACAGAAGCATAGGTTCAGCTTGAAATGTGCAAGCAGATGTAATGAACCTTGTTGCAAGGTCACATGTTATCAGACAAAATATTGATTCAACAATAATATTAATAGAGTAGTAGTGGACACTAAACTGTTAATATTATGGTCATATTGATGATAATGATTTATTCACCGGAGAAAAATATTCCAAGCACTTTTCATGAGAAGGAACACAGAGATTCAAAAACATTTTACATGTATTTTGTCGTGCACTAGGCTCTTAAAGAACTTTTGGAAGTTCATTTTGAAACGAGGCAGAGTCAACTTAAATGACTTCGCGTATCCAAGGGCTGCACTGCGTTGTATTTTATTTATATTATACTTATTAAATTTTTTGCCTTATATTTAAGCTGATAATTTTTTCAAAAAGCATATGTACATATTTTACAGTGACTAGGGGAAAAGCCTAGGGTGATAAGAACAGAAGACAAACCAAAGAAGTCGATTTAGATACAAAAAAAAAAAAAAGCTACTGTATTTTCACTGGTGAAGTGACTGTTTTGATGTTAAACATTATTTCGAAAGGAGGAGGGAAAAAAAAAAAAAACACTTTGCTTTATGTTCTTGGGTATCATATGCCATAGCTTGCCCAGCCAGTACCGCTTTGCCGACTGTCCAGCATTAAGACCAGGTACACCATAGACTCACCTGGCCACAGGTGCCGAGAGAGAACCTGAAAGCCTCATAGTCTCATGTGTAATCGAGCGGGTAGATAGCGTAAACAAATCACCTGGTGCTTGTAGACCTACAGTCTCTTATCTAATACCCATTATCTTAAGCATCTCTCTTGACCAGACAAAACTCTTTAGAACTCGAAAATGCTACCACCACGAACCAACTCACTTGGGTAATATTGCATGACTGCCCCTAACTAAAATTCAAAACGTAAAATCTTTTTCATTAGCTGCTATCTGAAGAGTTCTATATACATTTTATATGAGAAGATTCACGCACTTTTTTTTTTTAATCGGTTAAAAGAAGCTTTAAATATTATATCAATTATATCCATTGCTTTCGGTGCGTAACTTCCTAACCTTACCGTTTACTACCCTCATTTTAACGCTAACAACTAGTCAGTCATGATCACGGGCTAACATTCTCATTGATTACCAAAGACTTAACACATGAGATAGAGTGACGATTCACATTTAAGTAGTTTTTCAAGGATCGGTTTAAAGGTGCTCGCGATAGAATGATTTTTCTTTTTTAACCCATAAACAGTGTTTGATGGAACAGTTCTCTTTTGTCTCCTTTTATCATTCTTCACTGGCAGACTAAGATCGACATCTGCTTACTTTTTAATTTATGTTAGCAGAAGCTTTGTTTATCTAAACTCGCGCTTTCAGACTTATCAACCAACGTAGAAGAGAGAAAGAAAGAGAGGGAGAGAGAGAGAGAGAGAGAGAGAGAGAGAGAGAGAGAGAGAGAGAGAGAGAGAGAGAGAGAGAGAGACAGACAGACAGACAGACAGACAGACAGACAGACAAACAGACAGATAGAATGATATCTAGCCCTAGAACTAGTTTGGACGTTGCTCACCCTAAGAAAACACACTACTACATACATTTGTAAAATCTTTGTGTGTCTCGAATAATAGAATTGTTACGATGAAAATGTCGCCTCCTCGTGGCTTCGCTACCTTCCACATTGACCTTTAAGGCTCGGCGTTTTGGAATGCTTGACTGTAATCTCAAGCAGGTAGGCCTATATGGTTTATCTTACAGGAAAATTTCTTTGTGTATCTTTCTTTTTAATTGACGGAGTATAAAAGAGAGTGAGAGAGGATGATGAGCGTGTGCCAAACACCTGTAGAAAGGAGAGGAAGGAATGAGAGAGATAGGTGGGGAGATATGAGAGAGAGAGAGAGAGAGAGAGAGAGAGAGAGAGAGAGAGAGAGAGAGAGAGAGAGAGAGAGAGAGAGAGAGAGAGAGAGAGAGAGAGAGAGAGAGAGAGAGAGAGAGAGAGAGAGAGGAGTATGGACACTATATTGACACAAGAGTATACATTATGTACACTACACATACACCGAACCGGAAGACCTTTATGTTGGTTCACGTTGATGCGTGATAGATAAACTTTGGTAGGCACAACACAAAGTGAAGAGTCGCCTTTAAATTTGCTCTTGATTTAGTTAAATATTATCATGTAATGGAGAATTTCGTGACCTATAACTCCAGTCCGTTCGCCTGCGATCATTTCTTTAACTTTTTTAAACAGAATATTGCCGCACATGATACTCTTATTGCTTTGAGCATTTTTTAAGAGCTACCAGTGCATACAGTAATGCGATTTTATTCCCCTTCTCTCTCTCTCTCTCTCTCTCTCTCTCTCTCTCTCTCTCTCTCTCTCTCTCTCTCTCTCTTTTTCTCTCTCTAAACTATGGCTGCAAGATGCCGAAAACGCCAATAGACTTTAAATTATTCATCTTAACCTTTGTGGACAGCTATCTTTAGATCACTGTTGTGAACCAATATTTTTTTCGGAGTCTTTCAAAAAGTTTATTATGGTTAGCTCTTTGGTGAACTCAGTTGAAATTCCACTTGATTTTTCCTTCTTTAGATTAACCTTTGTCTATCTTTACGAATTTGTCTAGTATGAGCAGTGTTAGACCAACTGATCATAATGATGGAATTCAAAGTCAAATAGAGTAAGCGATCTTGGCTGTCTTATTAATCTATTTCCAAACACCATACTAAAAGTGCACACAGTGTAGGCTTCATGCTAGTTTGGCCTCTGGACTTAAAACCACCGCGATCATCATCACCACCAAAATCAGGGCAAAAGCCTACGATAGCTAACTTGGGGAAGATGAGGGCCGCAAAATTTCATGCGTTACATTAAGCACACCACGTTGGTCGCGAAAAAAAACCCCTTCTGTTTACAGATAACCTACGCAGTATAAGAAAATAAGTTTGATGTTCAAGGTTAATATTTTTAAATATTTGCAATAAAGAAGTAAACAGAAATAATGTTTTAAAAAGACGGAGGAGGAAGATTGTGGCAAAGAATATGGCGACTGAGAGAGAGGCGAACTGGTGGAGAGAGAGAAAGGAAGAGGGACATGAACAGAGGGAGGGGTGTAGAAATAGAGGAAGCAGGAATGAAAGAGAGAGAAATGTAAATGTAGAACTCGATAACTCGAAATATAATCCATCGCAACAAACCAGATAAAATTAGACCTAGAATATGAATCTAGATGTGTATTTTATTTTGTTATTTATCATGATACTAAAAAAAGTAGTCAATGAATTCAATGTAATCAAGATAATTATGCTCTGTAACTTGTGCAGAAAGTAGAGTGCTTTATGGACGATTGTAAAGGTACCTCGTTTTCTTTGTCATCATGTAAACCTGGATAAGATTCGCACAAAAAAAACGTCTCTAGAAATTAATCTAACTAAATAGTAAAGAGGCTAAGCGTTTCAACTTTGTTACCGCTACATGTATTAAAGTACTACTAAAATTACCGGTACTCTTTTCTTGATATAAGTGTGTCAAAAACGTCAAGGGAAGTTCACATTCTTTGAAAAAACAGTCGAGACTATTTAAGTTTTCAAGAAAATGCACAATCACAACCTCAAATGGCCTTGAGCCCGCAGTCCTGACCTCTGCAGTTAAAACTGCCCTAGAAAGTTTAGTTGTGAAAACACGCATGCATCATATCTTAGACCATCTACATCCTTTTCAATTTGCTTACAAAGATAATAGAAATATAGACGACGCCCAATTTGCTCTTTATAAAGGACAGTGTGCAACATTTTACAGATGCCAAAACTGGAACACATGTTCTATTTTTAGACTATGCTTTGGCATTTGACATTGTTCAGTAGCATAACTTTGTACATGAGTACAGAAAGTCAATGAAACAAAACAAAACAAAACATAATTATGAATTTCTACATAAACGTGATGCTAATGAGTTGTAGATGTCCACAACTGTAAGTACAATGTTGAGCGTTTACATGTGTGTCTGTATCGATATGTGGGATCATAATTATATTAATATATGCTTGATGCATACACATTTTAACTACTGCATGCCCAAATTCGCAAATGGTAATAAACAATTGTAAGTTATCCTATCTTTTCCAGTTAATCTACCGTTGCCACTACCACTGCTTCTTCTAAAATAATATTCAGTACTACCACAAAGACTTAAACCACGACTATTACAGCTCCTCCTCCTTATCTTACTACTACTACTACTACTACTACTACTACTACTACTACTACTACTACTACTACTACTACTACTACTACTACTACTACTACTACTACTACTACTACTACTACTACTACTACTACTACTACTACTACTACTACTACCACTGCTGCTGCTGCTGCTACTACTACTACTACTACTACTACTACTACTACTACTACTACTACTACTACTACTACTACTACTACTACTACTACTACTACTACTACTACTACTACTACTACTACTACTACTACTACTACTACTACTACTACTACTACTACTACTACTCCTGCTGCTACTATTACTACTACTACTACTACTACTACTACTACTACTACTACTACTACTACTACTACTACCACTACTACTACTACTACTGCTGCTGCTGCTGCTACACCACTACTACTACTACTACTACTACTACTACTACTACTACTACTACTACTACTACTACTACTGCTGCTGCTGCTGCTGCTAGTAAGTTTTAACTACTATAACTGCTACTACAAGTACTAGTCTTTGTATCCCATTCGCCTAGGCCTTTTTTTTTACTCCTACCGCAATAATAATAAGACTTCATCGACCCATTATGGAGACAAGCGCATGATATAGAATAAAATGGGACAACGCAGCATCGGAGCATATTAACCGGCGTGTGTATTGCAACTCTCTATGCTCTAGGTCATTGTAAATAATTGAAGCTCCTACATCTTTCCCGCCGTAGCTGCAAAATTAAATTTGACTGTGGTTAGCGCGCTTTCTACCATTACACTGTTATCTCTGCTTTGGATAGAATGTCATGGGAAGCTTGTACATGTAATTCTTTTATAATTTATTAGTTTATATCCGTTTTTTTTTTTTAATTGGATACTGCTGCAATAGCTTCACCTATTTATTATTATTGAGAGAGAGAGAGAGAGAGAGAGAGAGAGAGAGAGAGAGAGAGAGAGAGAGAGAGAGAGAGAGAGAGAGAGAGAGAGAGAGAGAGAGAGAGAGAGAGAGAGAGAGAAAGACACTGAGATAAGATAGAGTTGTATGTGGTTTAATTATAGGTGAAAGAAGGATTCAACAAAAGTATCTGACCCAGTCTTGAGTCTGTGAGTCAGATGTTTAAACTCGGCCACGAATCTGCTTTCGACCAGGACGTGGTGTTTTTTAATGACATTGGGTCTTTACAACGCAACAAGAACCCAAAACGTCTAGTGGAATAAATTGGTGCATTTTTTAGAGGCGTGCAATATTAGTGTAAAAACAAAATAATAGATCATTCCCTGGGACTTAGTTTTACTTCTATACTTCTACATCTTGCTACTGTTTTCACCCCCACTCCCTACCTTTTTATTGTTCATGGTCGTTGCTATAGTTTTCTTGATAGATTAGTTGCCTGGTCAGTGTGTCTGAATCAGTCTAATGCTCAAGCGTGAGCGCCAGATATATTGGCTGACAAAGGGCCGTAGCGTGTTACCACTATCCCACGAGACAATGAACTGTCCTGCACAGGTCAAGCCACGGTCACTGTGCCCTTATCCTCTGAGACTTCTGACCGACTTATATTATGTCTTTCTGCTCATACCCCACAATGTCTTAGTTGGAACAATTGATTGTCATCAGATCGTTGAGAGTTGAATCTCGAACACGAGTCATGATATGTTAAGCTTAAAGTTTTTTCATTATCAATCGCCATAAATTTATTTTCTGAAAATCTCTCGGGAGATTAAAAATATGGATTTGCATTCTCATCAGACATCGTTAATGCAGACTCAATCAATTTGCGCGACGACCTTTTATTCACCGCTAATAATTTACTTTTCAATCGGTGATTTTACTGGAGTTTTGAATTGAAATATTTACTTGGCAATATTTCCCATCGTCGTTGTTCTTTCGTGGTGCTCTGATAGAGATGAAAGTACGATGTAGTTTTGTGTGGCTCCAAGGTTTCCCACCTAATTCCTTGACTGTAACGTCCGCAGTCAAGGGGATTAATGTCATCGTGTGAGTGGTGTGAGACACTTCTGTCATGTCTTGTCCCCTGTGGCCTAGCCTTGATCTCTCTCTTGCCGCGAGTTCGAGGTATCCAGCCGGGGATGGCAGCCTCGCCTGTCAGTGATGGCACTTGTCTCTCAGTCCAATAGCGTGACTCACTCTCTCTCTCTCTCTCTCTCTCTCTCTCTCTCTCTCTCTCTCTCTCTCTCTCTCTCTCTCTCTCTCTCTCTCTCTTCCACTCGTTCGATTCACCAGCAAGCAATGCTGTCATCGAAAAAAAAGAATGGCGAAATACTGTCCTCGGCTTTGCAACCGACATCGGCAAAAAGTTCAAGGGTAATTACTGTCTTGTATGAGGGATATTCTCAGTGGCTGCTGAAATTTCCATGTCTCGTCCATTCAGAGTTTTGGAGTTTGGAGATGTTTAACAGCTCTGATATAATTGCAATCTAATACAAATTTTATGCACAATCAACAGTCAACGTACGCCAACACATCAAATATACATTATCTTCCTTTTTAGACATTGTAGACCTGCTTCTTGCATGGATTACTACCTCTCCTGCTTTTGACTAATTTGAACTTAACCCATTGTGACGTCTGAAATAAATCAGCAAAAAACCTCTTATGTGTGCTCCCAGGACATTTATGAAAATTTTCACTGTACCTGTAGATACCCCTTGAGGCCGGTTACCAATAACCGCGCCTTGTACCATATTATAAGAATGAGTTCTCTACTACTACTACTACTACTACTACTACTACTACTACTACTACTACTACTACTACTACTACTACTACTGCTGCTGCTGCTGCTGAATTCTCTCATTCTAAAATGTCAAATGCTATAATGCACTGTGCATTAGGTGGAAATACGGGGCTCGGCGTCAACAGAATCGTCCATAGTTACGGACATGGGTTACTGCAGTTTAAGCGATCTACTCCAGTGCCCTGTTTTTCACCTTCTCAGACCTACCAGGAAGAGATGCTGGAGCGGTCCCCGAGGCGAGAGTTCCTCAATAACTACTCGCGCCAGCTGCTGCGCCGTTACCCGAGTCTGGGCGATCAGGTTGGGGCACGCATGTCCAGGCTGAATGCTCAGTGGGCAGCTCTGGAGAGGACGATTGCTCCGCCACAAGGGGAGCAGCACGCCGACATCATGTTGAGAGGTGAGGGCAGTTTTCACTTGTCGTATACGTTTAGCGATATGTATTTTCTTTTCGCTACAAAAATCTAAAATGAATGATGCATGAAAAAGCATGACGAGCACGAGGTTTAATTTTGCACTTCTTTCCTTAGGTATCTTGTCAGCATTCACTGAATTTTTTGTTTAACGTTGTTTCAATGAAAGCAAAGAAAAAAAAAATTGGGGATGAACTTTTGAAGCCACGCATAAATCTTGCTTGATTAGCAAAGCGTCTCTTTACCTGTGTCTTAGTTATGATAGTTAACTGCTTCATCATCCAGCGTTTTTTTTTTTTTTAGAAAGATTCCCAATTTCTCCAAGAAAAAAAAAAGAGATAAGGTTGATTCGTTGCTCTTAAAATTAAAAGAGCAAAAGAACATTTTATTCACATACTTTATAGTTATGAATAATTTGCCAATACCATCATGTCTCACAGTAAATTATTGTGTCGGTTTAGAGGAGTTGCAAGATGAGCCTTCAGCTGTTGGAAGTAAGGCACGTTAGAAAGTCCTATCCTTCCTCTTATTACACACAAACAAAAATCTGATTTATATTTCATATATCTAATATACCGAATCCTCGCCTATGGGTGATATATTATACATGTAATAGATTGTAACTTGATGTCAGTATAAGATGTAATGTAATTGAAGTCTAAAGAATGACACAAGCTCTACCAGACCAAGAATAGTGCTAATCGGACGAGAACAGACGCCCTCAAGATAATAAATATTGCGCCGAAATATGAATGCATTAGAGACTCCTTCTGACTCCCAAACTTGTGTCGCTGTGACTTAGTGTGAAATGAAATGATGCATTCGGCCGATTCCATACAAAGTTAATTTCTTCCCATTGTTCACGATGGTGGCTGTGTGGGAGAATTCTCATCCTGGAATTCGCATGAACCAATCGCCGCTGGTTCAGACCCATAACAGCTGGGTGAGCGTAGAGCCTCATATTTCCAGCTCAGCCCTGTCCGAAGGACTTGTTTGGTATGTAAGAAGATATGATTTCCTTTTTTTTTTGGATGAGCTACTGCAAACAAATGAAATCCTGGACGGGGGCCTGTTATATAATGTCTAGGCATTTCACAGGCAGCTTTTGTCTGTGTGGCTGCGTGGAAGACGGGGCTAAATTGCCACTGAAAGAATCGCAATGGAATCTTCAATCTTTTGCTCTTAGCCTGTCAATAACGTGAGGGCTTATTGGTAGAGAGACAATGGTTTGTCTTCCATCCCAACTATTCAGAATTAAATTGAGCAAAGACAAAAGGATTTGTTTTGTTTGGCACGATACAAAGCGGGAAAAAAGGCATTTCCGAGTGACATAGCTTAACTGGCATTTAAGCAGCTTATGGAATGCATAAAAGGCATGATGGATGTCAAAGCTCAGACAACAAAAGAATATGCAGTCAGGCCGCAGCTGGATGTTAGATCTCGAATGCTGAGTTAAAAATATATACATATGAATAGCAGACAATCAAGCTTGGCATGAGTGCTCTTGTCTAACCTAGAAAACAGTTTGGGAAATGTACATGTGAAAACTAACGTTTTATATTCTGCATTTACCTGTCACAGTCCAGATAAAAGCCATAGAGACTCAAACTTTCCTCGTTTTGTCGTTATACAGTATGCCAGCAAATCGAATGGTCTTTAAAAAAAAAACAATTAGGGTTTTAATATCTTAAGATACGAAATATGCTCATACTTGAATAGAGGATTTCTAACATTCTAGATGTTATCGATTACTTTATTATCGTGCATACATTGATCCTAGGCTGTTCTACATAAGTATGAAAATGCTTGCTTTTGTTAATGTGAAAAAAGTGTTTAGATCTGTGAGTATAATGTTATCATACCTGGGTAATATCCACGCCACACGTATACTAGGTTTGTTGAAGTTTACATTTACTCATATCTAGTTCTTGTTGCAGAGCTGACTCCCTCAGATCTAGTTGGTAAGGCATGCAAGCGAAGACTTTACACCCAGAGTGAAACACTAAACTAAATCACGGTGGTTGATTCTCCACTAATAACACTAACATTATACCGAGAATGGAAGTTTTTGACACTCTGTCGGTTGGATTTGTAAGGGAAAGCTATTGCTGCTTTATCTCCACCTTCAACCCTGTAACCTCTGGGGCTTAGTTCGATATCTAGCTCTAGTGTACTGCACAAATACCACTGGGCTCTTAATTAATAATTCTCCTTATTTCTTAAATCTATCCTCATGTATAAATTACGTTATACACTGTTATTTTCTTTTTTTCTTTTTTTGTTTGCTAACATAATTTATCTGCACTGTTGCTTTTACCCCTCTCATCGTCTTAACCAATTAACCAACGTCACCTCCTATACTTTGATTTCATTTTGTTTTCTTCTCTCACATCTTATTGATGTTTTACCAAACATTACAAAACGGATTTCACGTTTTCCTCCTCCCTTGTTAACCCTCGACGGGGAAAGATAAGGAGAGAGAGAAGTTTGGGGGAGGGAGACCGCTAATGAAACTCATTTTTTTTTACCTTTTACCTTTAAATGCTAAGAGTAAAGGCATAGACAGACATTAACCGTTACGGTCTAGCCATGCCATAACTTGTGGCGCTATTGAGGATCGTAATCTTTTATGAATTCGAGAAGCAGCTGACTCTAGTTATGTCCAAGTTTCTAGTAATCGTCTCTCTAATATCACAGGGATGTATTGAGTGTGTCGTCGTTTGTTGCCAGGGATCGTCAATAGAGTTATGTTTGCGAGGTGGAGTAAAATATCATTTATAGAATATTGTTTTATCTTTTCAAGATATAATGCCGTTCCTCTCAACACGTCCATTGTAATAGAATTTTTTTTTTTGTGTTTCTTTGACACAAAATCTATTTCCTTTTACCTCCCTCCCCCCCTTCTCTCTCTCTCTCTCTCTCTCTCTCTCTCTCTCTCTCTCTCTCTCTCTCTCTCTCTCTCTCTCTCACCGTTTCCATTACAAGAAACTGTTCTTGAGAGCGCAATTATGGCTAGCTCAACATATAATGTACAAACTCGCTCATTTTACAGGTAAATTTTATGTCACCTGTAATCTGCCGACCACGGAAGAGGGCCGAGTGTATGAGTCAGCGGTGATTTTTCTAGATGTCACTGTAATCAGGCGCGGCCATTTTCTGCCATGGAGTCCCTTGTAAGGTCAATGATCGAACATTGGCCTGATTTTTGTATATGGCCTTGCCTTAATTTGTCTTTCCAAGACAACTGCTTGTGCAACTGTACCGGCGGCACAAAATAGGTTTTCCGGCTTACTTCATCGATGGAAGGGAAATAATTGCGCTATCACTGTTCGCATCTTTATGTGTGGAGTAGTCTTTCTTGGTTCTGTTTATTTTTAGCAAGCTTCTCATCATGAGAGAAACCCAAAACTATTTGTCACTTGCCCCGTATATCATGCAATATAGGTCCAGGAAATCACAGTCCTTTAAACCCATTAAAGGCTCTTATTTTGTAATTGATTAAATAAATCACAAAATAAAAATTTAAAATAAATAAAGGAGGAATTTAAAAAAACCTCTTTTAATTAGTGTTATCATAGAAGTATACAATATCTTTTTTTTTGTCTTCAACAAATGATTTATTCTTCAGTGAGTTTTATCTGTTCATCTTCATATTATCAAGTAAATGTTTGTTTCAAAATGTCCATCACTATGAAATGATCACTAAACATTCAGAGAAAAAAAGACATTTAAATATATTTCTCTTTAATCGTGTAGTTTGTTTGCATCTCAGTAAGGCTCATGTGTGACATGTGATTTTTATCCTTAGATCTGGAAAGTGACCTCAGCACATTGCGATTTTGGCTGAATTCAATTGAAGCCCGGCTACTGCCGCTGACCATCAAGGCTGAGTGGACAGATGCTGAAATTGAGCAACGGCTCTATAAACACAAGGTCAGTTCCGCTTGTGTGTGTGAAAGAGAGAGAGAGAGAGAGAGAGAGAGAGAGAGAGAGAGAGAGAGAGAGAGAGAGAGAGAGAGAGAGAGAGAGAGAGAGAGAGAGAGAGAGAGAGAGAGAGAGAGAGAGAGAGAGAGAGAGAGAGAGAGAGAGATTTTTTAAAGATCATTTTTCTACTTATATGATGAGAGAAATGACCAGAAATCTTACAATTGATTACGAAAAAAAAATATAAAAAAAACACCTAAAAAAAAAAAAAAGTAAAAAATAGTAGCCGTGGTTTCCGTGTAAATGCCAATCTTGCATTATTATTATTATCATTATTATTATTATTTTTTTTTTGAAGGTAAGACTGCTTAGCCAAGGAATTCAACTTTTTGCTGCATGTAAGCTTCGCTTTTAGTTACAGTTGCTTCCCTTCGGATTGAGTGGCTTCCGCTTTCGATTGCTATTTTACAATCTCAGCCCACCGTTTAAAAAAGCTAAATATAAATAGGCACGCAACTTGACAAATTTAGGCACTAAAAAGGAAACAAACTATAGACACTAAAAGGAAGTAATTTGTTACATACCATTTTTTTAACGTGCAGTTATCTTAGTTTCTTCATTTCTTAGCTTCACTGACGTCTCCTTGTCACCCAAAGAGACTTCGACCACAATAAGCCGTGCGGCTTGTTTCAATCACAATCTTTGATTGATAAGTTTGTGGCTTGATGCAGCTTACCGGCAGAGTGATCGCAGCCTTTTCGTTTAGTGTGTAAACAAAATAAGGCGTTGTACAAGTCTGGTCAAGGCTGCAGAAAAACACATTATTTTATTTTATCTTCCTACACCCTCCCTCCCCCCCCCTCTCTCTCTCTCTCTCTCTCTCTCTCTCTCTCTCTCTCTCTCTCTCTCTCTCTCTCTCTCTCTCTCTCTCTCTCTCTCTCTCTCTCTCTCTCTCTCTCTCTCTCTCTCTCTCTCTCCGTATATAAATAACTAAATATGGTTTTTTTTTCTTTCTACTGGTATCTATTTTGAGTCTCTTCAGATTCCACAGTTTCTGAAGTTATAAACTTATTGCTTATTCTTACGCTACTTGTTGACAAACCCCACAACAAACATACAATGATTCTGGTGTTGAACAAGTTTTTTTACTTTGATTATAATGATAAAAAGCAGTTCATCTTTATCATTGCCGATTTTTTTTTTTTTTTACATTTTTTTCTATAATCTTTCAAGAGCTATATTTCACGTTGCGAATTCATCTCATGAACCAAGAAATTGAAACTGACGGTACAGACATCTAGTACAAGAGAGTACAGCGCATTTTATGAATCTTTTTGTAAGAGCTCTCTTCTCATAACATTTTGGTAAAACCTTTCATGTATTTTTCGTAGAAAATAGTTGTTGTTTTTTTTTGTTGATTTTTTTTTCTGAGATGTGAGAAATTGGATTTTTACTGTAGCGTAAGGTATTGATATGTCTGATTTTGTGATCAAATCAGTCTGCCTTAGATATGGTCTTATTACCGGAGCAACCATGTTGCGTATACAGCTAAACATAAATAACTTGTGAATTAATGCCATATCTCCTTTCATATCTCGATTCCTATCAGGCCTATCAAATCGCTGTTGATTGCTAATCGGTTTGTAGTAGAAGAAATACTTACATTGTATTTGTTTGGTCAGTCACGCGGGTCTCCAGTTCGGCCATGTTATCTGTCACTATTCACACAATAGTTACCGCATCCCTTTGTCTCTACTCTCTATTGTTATCGATTTAGTGCTCTCGTTGTCGAGTATGATTGTGTACATCCGTGATGTGATCGACAACTCTGCCTATCTTATAGTCACATTTCATTATTATGGTGTGTGTGTGTGTGTCTTTGAGGTAGATTTTTGTTTATGTAGTGAGTCATAGTCGGCTTACTGCCTTTACGATGACAAGACCCGTGTGTTGCGATCAGTTGATGTGTGCGACAGAGCTGCCTGAGCCTGTCAATTGGTCACTGATCGTGTGTGGAGCCCTGTGTCCAGTCAGGTGGTCACTGCTAGCGATATTCGAGTGACCAGCTGCTGTCAGTGTCAGTTAGGAGTAGACCATGGCGTAGACTACTTCTCTAGTCGATTCAGCGAGGATTACTCAGCCATTGTCCGTGTAGATTGGTGAGTGAAGAAGCCGAAGCCTTGCTTTGTATTTTATTTTATTTTATTTTTTTTACAACTTTTGTCTTCTAATGTTAGCTTGAAGCTTTGCATTATTTTATCATTGAGTCGTGCGGTTCGTTCCACGAGGAGGATGTGCTTCATATGTAGATCTAGGTATCGGTCGAATCTTCATGAGATGTATTATTTTTTTTTTCATCACACCTTTTACACAAGACCCATGAACTGTTAGTGAAGAACCTAAATCGAAAGGAAAAAAAAAAAAAGGGAAACTTAAAAACCCAGCGAAGATATTCTATGGTTATTTGAGGATATTTTAATTTATGAAATGTTGAAATAATTAAGAGCCTTTATATGCCCCATTTGCCTCCTCTCTATAAGTGAAGCGCTTTTTTCTTCTTCTTTTTTTTTTTTCTTTTGTGTTCTCGTTTGGGAAGGGGCGGGGGTGTCATTAAGCGATCAAATAGCGTAGCTGAAGTGGACACAAATCCACACTGGGCCAGCCAGTTATTGTTTCATTAGCTTAGCGTTGATCTCGTATTAGTATATAATTTATTCTATTGTATGCCTTTATGACGGGACTGCGGGAATTAATGCGATTTGATAGGTCAATCAGAGGCCAGCACAAGTCATGAGCCGTGCACACGTCCGTAGACAATTTGCCGCTTCATAACTGCTACACCGTCTGTGTTTACAGACTGAGTGGATTAATGAATCGTATTTTTATACGAAATATTTTTTTTTTATTTTAAGTTGTTTTAAAAGGAATGATCAAAACCTAGAAATACGTCATTAGTTTCTCCTATTTTCTGTCAAAATTTGACCTATCTACATCTATTTATTTTTTTTTATTTAATGATTCTTTGAAACGCTCAATTGATTTGGATCCCTTAAGATTTAAATTTAGGCCGCCTCACCAAGCCTCAATATTTGACAGGCACTTCTAGGTGATCTCATGCCTTATTATTTCTAGTAAGTGGTTGTTTGTATGTTTCGCACTTTACTATTCGGGTATTGATTTTGCCAGGAACCTAATATACATTCAACTTGCTCCCCTATTCAAACGAGTGAACCCCTTAATATCCTCACTATTATTAATTTTATAATGCATAATGATAAATGGCGGCGCAGCGATTAAAACTGAAACTGAAACACTGCATTTGGACAGCAGTTCAACTTTGCAACTCATATTTCACTTATAACCTTTTTCTAAAGTCCTTTGTTGCTCCGTGTTAGATCTAAACAAAACTAGATGATTCGGTTACTCTAAAACTTTAAGGCACCTGAATGTATTCACCTTGGCTGTAAATAATACATTATTGGTGTGCCAGTAAATAATACATTATTGGTGTGTCAGGCTTAAAATGGGATAAAGGGACTGGACCTGATCATAGCAACACCTGGCGACCTGCGTATCATAATCATCGGGAGACTTAAAAATCTGGCGAAGTGCTCTTATATGATGTGGTAGAAATGGTTTGTCTGCCCTGGCCTCACTTGACATTGTATTATCCACCGCGAGTCTCTATCCACTTAATTTATGACGTTATATTTTTGTTTTATTCCAGGTAATATATGACAGGTTTTGTTATCTTCACTGGAAATCTCTGTAGCTCGATGCATCTCTGTTAAATCTCCCTGTACTTAATACCTCACCATTATCTATGTAAATTCAAACGTCATGCCGTTCTCCCCTGTGCTTTATACTTCACCATCCTCCAGGTAAATTCAAAATCATTGTATTATCTGTCTGCATCATCCGCACCCCCCCCCCCCTTTTTTTTTTTTCTTCTTCTTCTTCTTCTTCTTCTTCTTCTCTCACTCTCTTTTTCCTATCTCCTTATTTCTCTCTGCATATCTATGTTTTTATTTTATCTATCCATCCACCCATCTCTTCCAAACTTTAAAAAAAAAATCACTTCATTGGTTTTAGAGTATTGTGATAAGAGTCGTTAAGGTCTGTCCGATTTCATCACCGTTTTAAATACTTCATTTATGATATCCTGCTTAAAATGCACTGCTAAGTTAGAACTACGTTCAGCAAATTCGCATTTTTCTTCCTATTTAAGAATCGGTTTTGCGTAACTGTGTAATCGGTGAATAATGTAAGTACCAACCTCAGAGTTGCGCAAAATTGTAAGAAGGGTTGTCACAGGTGATAGATAGACGGTACTAGTTGCCACTGATGCTCCTGATTTCCTCTATTCTTCACTTCGCTGTGTAAACTGTAGAGCGTAAAAAGTGCTTACTGCATCGTCAGTTGTCACACCTGACTGGTCCACCGCTTGCAGCGCTCACTGCTCGCCCTGCGTCTTTGTTGTAGTTGCAGCTCAAGATGCTCTTATGGCAATATTTTTGGATTGATCGCGGGTTACTGCTTGGGAAAAAAGAAAGTATTTTGGGGGCCATTGTTGATGTTGTTGTATTCATTATGTATTGAACTCGTTCCAGTAATGGTTCAGTTTCCCCTTAACAATTTCCGAGTTGGCTGCAATTATGTGTCTATCTATCGTTCTATCTTTAGGTTTAAACATTGATACCAAAATTCATTGTCTCGCCAGAGCTGATTTGTCAAAAACGATAGAAAGGGACATTTGTGGAGCAAATTGTAAGAGGGCAAAGTTTAGAGTCCCAGACTTTTCGGAAATTGCCAATTTTGGCAGCGTTGTGTATAATTTTAATACCTTTAGAGTCATGTGTCAGTATTAAGCAGTAAACCGAGGTCGTCAATCTCTTTAGTCATACCAGAGAAACCAGATTTAGCCCACAGCGGCATAGCAGTTTGTAAATTTCTTGTGCATGCTGTGTGGGATTTTTCACCTGTCGACCACACCCATGATGTTGGTCGGTGACACCGCTGTTTGGATTTCCTGTAATTTTCCTCAGCCCAGAACGTCAAACATTGATCCAGCTTTATTGAGGACTGCGTTCCATGTTTACTTTGGTGGGATGGAAATGTTTGGATTTGGTTTGTCTCTGAACGACCCCTCTTCGACACATCTTATTGAATCCTTTTAATTCCTTCAAAGCTGAACGAGTTATACTATTTCTTCTCCACCGCAAAGTTTCATAACAACGCCATAAATTATGCTAATTTCAGCGGCTTGTTTCTTTTGGGTTTTTTTTTCCCCCACACTTTTCTGGTATCATTAACTTGGCACCATTTACATTCGCGGTGTGTGATCTGGGGACGAACGGAGAGCTGGAGTCATGTAACCATCTTGCGTAAATTGTTTATTTCGTTTAATGATATTCTGATTTTATCTAATCAGAAATCTGAAAACTCGTTTAAAATTGAACCTGCAATTACGAGGTGTTATTGAAGTTTGAATACGGCCATGACATATCGTTACACTAAGTAATTTTCTTGTGAAAAACAGTTTAAATAACGCATAAAAATATATCGTAATAATGGCCCTACATGCGTACGTCCATGCCTATGAGAACGTGACTGCTTCACAGAATTGAAATCGAAGCTTCAGCTTCTCAGAAGTTTTGATTGCCGTATTAATTGTATAACTGTATCACACGGCCCTCCACACGAAAGGAAATCTCGGGCAGTTTCTTGCATAATTATGTAAATAGCAGCTACAAGGCAAGGCAGAATTCTCCCCCCCCCCCCCCATCTCCCAAAAAAAAAAAAAAAAAAAAAAGGACATGCCCTAGTGTGACCACCCAACAACGATAGCAAGCCTACATAGTTTCTTAGAGAATTTCTTTACAGTTCATACAAAATGTTGCACCGATATCTTGATCGCAAATTCTTGATCAATACCAGTTATTTGTAGGTGTTGTTGGAATCTCTGAACCGTATTCTCGACTCTTCATTTTTTTATGTTCCTCTGTATCTTTTTTATGTGATCCATTTAGAGTAAAAATGTTCTTATAAAGGACTTTGTCATTGGTCATCACACTTGATAATAGGAAGAGATTATGCCGGCTTGTAAAAATAGATTTTGCACTGCGCTTTATGGATTTGTATTGTACTTTTGAATAATCTATAAATGCAAAAGCTTATAAGTAGCGCAAATAGTCAAATACAAATGCCATTGCGTCTCATTTAATGAATGAACAGAAGTACATTATACAATTATCTCGGCAGTATTGAGCGTGCATTTCCAACGGTGAAGTCGGTGTAAGTCAATATCATTGTGGGAGCAGCTTGTTGCTACCTCTAACTCTACAACATAGAACTTGAGACCTATCGAACAACAGCCGCTCATGACAGGCTTGTTCAAGTCAGAGAGTCTGGTCATCACTTACTCCCATCTCTCTCTCTCACACACACACACACACACTCCCCTCTCTCTCTCTCTCTCTGTCTCTCTCACACACACACTCTCCCTCTCTCTCTGTCTGCTTCTATCTCTCTCTGTCTCTCCGTATCTGTCTGTCTGTCTGTCTCTCTCTCTCTCTTCCTCTCTCGGCATCTGGCGTCGTGGCTATACGAATCTGGCTAATACCTTATTGATTTACAGTTCGCTCTAAAATAAGCCAGTAAGCAGGCTTTATTAACAAAACTTATGAATTCTTTAAACCATACCCATTAACCATCAACCAGTTGTCTCTAGTTGTCTTTTTCGGCTTCATTACCGTGATTATCTTTATTTTTCTGTGAAATTCCCATTGTCCCAATGAACATATTCAGAACACTCGCATGACTGAATTAGAAACTCGGTTTTTCGGCCACTTAATTTTATCAATTTTAATTGTAGTTTCTGAACCGTGTATCGTCCTTTTAGGCTCCACCAGATTCTCAGGCCGCGATTGTATCTTCGCTAAAAATCCAATACATATAATCGTAGGCAAACAAATTAGAAAAAAAAAAATAGATAAGAAATTGAAAAAAAAAACGTTTACTCGAGAACTTTAAAACTTATTTGTCAAGCGAACATTTCATTAGGCGGAAAGGGCCAAAGCGACAGAAATTTATTAGTCTATTGAATAGTGTTGGGGACATTATGACATGGGCAGCATACAATCATAACCTTGAGCATGGAATATAATTATTTAGCTTACACAACTCGCACTCAGGCCTTTGTACGTGGCAGGTGAGGCCCGTAGATTGTTGGGTCACACTGACCTCGGACTGCAGTCGGCATCGATTCTTATTGTGATCATGATGGTGATGACGTGGCTAGGTCTAAGAGAGATAGAACCCCGCCCAAACTGAACCCTCTCCGAGAAATTTATGGTACCCATAATATCTCTGTTTGTGTGTGTGTGTCTCTATCCCATCTCTTTCTATCTATTTCTCTCTCATAATTGTAACTACATGGAAAATAATGAAGTGGACGTACCAGATTAGCACCTTATTATACAAGGTGGAGCGAAGTTTTAGTTTGTGTGATAAATAACATGGTTTTTTTTTTTCGTAGCCTGCGTCAAAAGGCATCAGATGGGGATTGGATGAAAGTGTTCGTTTCACTTCAAGCTCGGGCATGAGAGAGAGTGTGTGCTTGTGACATAAGTTTCTTTATGCTTGATAATCCAATGGTCAAGAGCGGTATCACTACTCTTAATACCGCTGTTGTGCGGCAGTAGGCGCTTTCCTGTGTCTTCCCACCTGTCATCGCCAGTTGTGAGGTAGATTAGTCATTGCCAGTCGCGGCAAATAATGAGAAAGAGAAACCCTCACAGAGAGAGAGAGAGAGAGAGAGAGAGAGAGAGAGAGAGAGAGAGAGAGAGAGAGAGAGAGAGAGAGAGAGAGAGAGAGAGAGAGAGAGAGAGAGAGAGAGAGAGAGAGAGAGAGAGAGAGAGAGAGAGAGAGAGAGAGAGAGAGAGAGAGAGAGAGAGAGAGAGAGAGAGAGAGAGACAGACACGCGTGTGTTTGGTAATTAGATCTCACTATAACACTCTTCAATCGTCAACCTTGGACAAAGCCTGTTTCTACCTTGAGACTACTTCCAGCGATCGAAGCAGTAAGCACAGCAGAAACAGAGCAGAAGTGAATTGCCAAGCGCCAGCGTATCAGGCCAGGGCTAGCAGGTGCCCAGTCAAGCGACTCGCTCACGCACTCTATTCAATCATGACTGGAGGCTTCAGGTATCGATTAGCGCCTCTGTTTGCTGTCTGAACTGATGACCGAACTGCACACAGCTGCAGCCGATAGCGCTAGGTTACTTTACGACACGCTATCTACTGCAACTCCTCTGAGCTGCACGGATTGATGAAGGGTAACCATATAATACTAGCCTTGCCAGTAGATATATATATATATATATATATATATTTTCCCCCCCCCCTTCCTTTTCTTTTTTTTTCTTTTTTTTTTTTCCTTCGGTATCAGATGCAGCAAAGTCGTAAGTGCCATTTCAGAGAAGGGTAAATCGTTCGCTATCAATAACGTGTTATAGCAGGTGTTACCTTACATCCATATTACTGATTTTAACACTATAACCTTGAATACAACAAAGGTTTTAGGAATTGTTAAAGTTCAAAAGTCAGAGCAAAAAACAAAGTTGGAAGTAAAAATAAATGTCTCCCTTGCAATTGATTAACAGCTATGGTTCTTTTTTTTTCATTATTCTCCCTTTGCTTTATGGAGTCGATGGACTCGACTCTAAACAAACATCACTGGTAAGTTCCTTTGATTATTAAATTCTCTGCGATACACACTGGTGTAATGTGAAGAGTGTAGGGTCAAAAACAGAAATTAAGCCGCGTTTGAGCAGTTAAAGTATATATACAGCTATTAATTCCCTCTCCTGTTAATGAGAAATGAGGGGGAGGAAGATGTAAAAAGAAGACACACATGAAGACAGAAAATCTCATTATCACAGCTACTTTTTTCCACTTTAAGGAATTTATCAAGTTTCTCTTTATTATATTTGCAACAACAACAACAACAAAACTATCCTGCCTCATTATTCAATGGTGACTTTGGGTTTAATTTTTTAACAGAAGTTTAACTTCACCGCGGTCAGGTGTCTCGATGATTCCCTTTTTGTTCACGGATAAAATGATTCTTCTTTGCTTTACCGCAGTTTTCTCCTTTTCACCACTCCCACCTTCTCTCTCTCTTTCTCTCTTTTGTATGCACTCAAACCCATACACAAACTTTATCTGCATTGATTCTTTCTTATTAGATGTAATGGTAAATTGAGTATCTAAGACATCGTTACTTAATTTTTCTTTTTAATCCTCCTTGCCATTTTCTTTATTCAGTGCCTCCATGAAATCTTCCTCTTGGGAAGTCGCACCTCTATGTGTGTTCGTGATCGCCCTGTTTATTGTTATCAATAGCTTATCTCGAGTTTTGTCTTTGTTTCATCCACTGCCTGATCTGCTTTCGAATTATCCCGCTCCCTCTAGACCTATTCCTTTTCTTCTAAAAGATCATAGATCAACATAACCTCCGTTTTATCACTTCGACCTCCCGCGCCCTCTCGTTAACGTTCGGTATCATAGTAACCTGTTTCCACGATCTCTATCTTGAATATTAATGGTACAAAATAATGTTGCATCTTTTTTCTTTTTTTTTTCTAATGTGAAATATAAGCTGCCGCTATCACTACCTCTCTGTCCTACCTGTCCCCATCCACCCTCTTCCCCCTACCCAACAAATCCATGCTGAAACGTGTGGCCTGGCATGCTCCCCTGTGTCTATGGAAGTGTCGCCCACCCTCCCTTGTCTCTACGAAGCGTCCCCATGCAGCGGGGTCACGCCACGCTAGTACAGTAGTAGTGGAGTATCACCGTGTAGTTTCCCCTCCTCCATCTCAGTCTGTCACAGCCAGGCGTGAGGAGAGGGCTGCGTCAAGGAAAGCTTGCCTGGTCACCCGTGTCTTCCATCACCTGGTCTAGATCTAGATTTAGAATTCGCCACCAGGAAACTCTTCATATAAAAGGACTTTTTTCAAGTTCTCGAAAAATAATCGCGATAACAATTTAACATTATTGACCTACAAACACAAACGTTTAGATTGGATTAACGCGAGACTGCTCTTCCTGAAGTATTCTTTGAGTGCCCTCTGTTGGGCTGTCCGATATTGAGAAATCCGAAGAAAACTAACTGCTTACCAACTGCTGGTGAGTTATAAGCTTTCGCTGTATCTTGTGTTGTTGTTGTTTTATTTTTTGATATTTAAGGGCTTTATACGTAATCTGGCAATCTAGAATTACCGACCATGTTCCCACGATGGGAGCTGATCTTGCTTAGTCATACAAGTACGATTATAACATTTGATCCAGCAGAAGATACTTGCTATAGCTAATATTTGTTTTATTTTAATCATAGATCGAGACGTGAATTTATATTGTTCCTTTGTTCAAGAGAAAGTGCCTTTATGCCACATAGTCTTAAATACCAAGATATGGACTCGATAGAATTTGTTTCAAAACAAAATGCATCACACTTTCAAATTGTCTGCTTATTGTGTTAAGGCGCTTTGAGGTTTCATTGCATATTTTCTCAGCATTTGTTCCTTCGGAATTATCGATGTATTTGTTTGTAGCCAATGTGTTTCTATTTTAACAGTATATTAAGCTTAATACAACGACTGACTCTCTGCATCTGACTCTCTGCAGTTCTTCTTTCCTCAGTAACGTTAAAATAGAAGCAGTATGAGATAAATTTATCTCTAAAAGATTCACCTGAGATTTGAAAATATGTAGATTTTAGACGTCAAATAATAGTTTTATCTTTCCGCACAGAATTTTATAAGTGCAGCTTAAACGAAGTCATAACCCATCAAGATTTTTTTTTTTGTGTATGACGATATTGAAAATTTTGTAACATAAGCTCCTTATTGAGGATACTGATTTAAAACTAGCTGCCATATTATACTCATAACATTATGGAATATGATGGATTCTGACAAGCCGAGGATCTTGTATCAAAATTAATCACAGAAGTGAAACTTGAAACCAGCTATAACCAATATTCACGAAACAGAGCCTTCCAGGTTTCGTTAAACACTGACAAAGTGCTAGTGTTGCATGATGAGATTTGTGCACTCAGCGTGGTTGTTTGTCCAGTTGACTTCTCAAATGCGTGATTGGATTAGGATCTAAAATCATGTCGCCTTCTCGGTGCGACGTAACTATCTTACGCGATGGTAGTGACACCGAGATGATTTTATTATCACATTCACGATTTAAGCTCAATTTGATTGAAAGCTTAGCCAGACAGTATTAGGTTATTTGTAAACATGATAGCTACAAGCGAGATCAATAGTTCACAGCCACCTGTCACCACAGATGTGATGGATCATTTTGTCTCCTGTGTATGGTTCACCGTCAGAGAGGGTGAATGTGATAGGACCTTGGTCAAGTTCGAACTATTCTGCCGCTCACAAAATTGTTCTACTAGCTTCTTGCCTGGCACGTTTTCGTCTAAACAACATTACCAAATCATACATCCAAACACTCACGTGCTTTATGAATGATTGTTTGACGAGGGATATTTCATATGTTCTAACGTTCAACCACCTCTCTCTCTCTCTCTCTCTCTCTCTCTCTCTCTCTCTCTCTCTCTCTCTCTCTCTCTCTCTCTCTCTATCTATCTATCTCTATCTCTCTCTGTGTCCTACATTCAATATACAGACACTAATGACGTTTTTCGAGCGTGCTGTTTTTTTTTTTTATATACATACACATGTATTTTGATCTCCTATGATGTAAATATTCAGCACTCTGTGACCAGAGTTAACCTAAAGCTTCACTGGAGTGAGATGCTGAATGATCTGAGCGTTCATTGATCCCCATGCCTGGCCTGTGCTACCTGCATTATTCAAGCCGATGGAGCCTTTGATCTCCCTCCGTCCCGCCATATCATTTTATCTCTCTTATATCATTTATTTGTATACGTTCTACCAAGACCCCCTCCCTTTCTCCTTTATCTCTATTTCTCTCTTTCCCAAATCCTCTCTTTCTCTCTCCCTCTCTCTCTATATATATTTATCGCATTATCTCGCTATACCCTTACTTCCCTGGCCCCATTTACCTGAGTGGACATGAAGAGACTCATCTCATCAATTCGCCATAAAAAGATATCGACACTGTAAGCCCCCCCAAGGCTAAACATTTTCCTCTTTTGTAGAAAGCAATTAGCCAAGAACAGAGCGTGGCGTTTGTGTGTTGTACTTCCGACTTTATATTTGTTTTTACTACCCTTAGCTGTGGCCATCTCAAATATAATTTTCTATAGGTATGTTGAGTCCAAAATTTAGCGCAATTTTGTTAGGGTCCTTTAGTCCACAAAAGGGATAAGAACAATACTTGCTCTCTCTCTCTCTCTCTCTCTCTCTCTCTCTCTCTCTCTCTCTCTCTCTCTCTCTCTCTCTCTCTCTCCCCCCTCCTCTTTCCCTTCCTCTTTTCTCCCTCTTCATACACTCTCAATTTCTCAAGTGTCAGAGACAAACGTGTAAACGTAACGCAAATGTATTTTGACCTCTGCTTGACAACGCAGTTGATTTTGCATTTCAATTGGGAAAGATTTGGCTTTTTTTTTTCAGCACTTTTCATGAACTGCAAGATTACTCGAAGGTGTAACTTATATAGATATAGATTGGTGTGGATATTTATAGGTTGTGTTTCGTCTTCCTTAGGTCAATGAATTCTCAATAATAATATGTAAAGGACAATCGCTTTCTTTGACCTGTGTTCGACAACGCAGTTGACTTTACATTTCTATTTGGGAACATTTTTTTTTTCCAACACGATTCCTTTTACTGCGAGATTAAGCGAATATTAAGCTTACGTTTTGTAGGTTAGTGTGGATATTTATGGGTTGGACTTCGTCTTGCTTGGGTCACTATCTTGGGAGACGATCAATCACTTAGGCGTGCTGTGCTACTGAATTCGGTGTCATCGACCAGTCATTTTGGTACTCAACTGACCTAGTCCCTTGACTCTCTCTCTCTCTCTCTCTCTCTCTCTCTCTCTCTCTCTCTCTCTCTCTCTCTCTCTCTCTCTCTCTCTCTCTCTCTCTCTCTCTCTCTCTCTCTCTCTCTCCCTCTCCCGCTCCTCTCTTATTCTGATGGAAATTCACCAAAGTGCGTGCGTGATTCGAAAGATTCGAGGAATCTTCGACTGCTTCGTATAAATTGAATTGGGTCAGGGTATTTTTTTTATCTTCCCTCTACTGTTCCAATTTTCATTCAAGTACAGTATACTGTAATAGTATTCTATATATAGTCGCTACCTTGTCAATAACGCGGAGCGTATATATATATATATATTATTGTTATTTTCCAATCTTAACCCTGTCATAATAGGCATGAATCAGCTTACTTTTACCTAGGTCACTGTTAATGCTTGTATAGTTTCAGGCTGTCTTGGCGACCTCCACGGGGGTGGTTGGCGGAATTGCGAGGCCGCAGTCTTTTCTTACCTCGTTTATCAATTGTCACCTCCCAAAAATCAATGCTTTATTTCTAAACCTTGTCAAGCTCTCTCGAATCGAAACTGTCATGCTAAGTTGTAGCATGGAGGTTCAATATGTCACGTAAAAATCTTTTGTCTATCTCTTCTTTGAGCGATTCTTCGGTAAACTTAGATGACGTGAATCAGCACCTTCCACGTCTGTTACTGAATGCCTAGGTCATCGTGACAGAGGATGTCTGGCCTTTCAGACCTGGCCAGAGCTTTATGTATTCAAATCTCTTCAAAGCACAGACCGAAATTGGTTGTTTTAATTGCAGTTATCAAAGAGATTTCTACATAAAAGACAGGGAGCTCAGAAACTTTGAGAATGTTAAATATAAAACTGCTACTTATTGCGCAGTAATGTTGGGGAGGCTTTAGCCGGTAATTGTATCGCAGAAATCTTCTGCAGAAGTTACAGGTAAGTAACAAACGTTTCGGATGATTGTGTAAGTGTACAGGCAAGGCGTGTAAAGTGCGTGCTGGGTCTGATTGATTAGTCTTTATTACATACCTCAGCCTGAGCAATCGATTAGAATCACTGCAGCACAGTGAGTTGGCGTAAAGCACGTTCAACTTATTGTATTTAGAATGTTTTTCATATATCGGGAATAGTGCGACATTCATTCAGATATAGTATTCATACACAAAAAGAGGCAATTGATTTCGTTCCAAATACATCAAAAAACGTCGAGAAATTACGGAACAGCATGATACGCGTATATTTCTCCACACGTCGAGTAGTAAAGCTATTGGAATATCATTTGATTAATAGTTAATTGGGAGAGGACAGAAATACCATGTACCAAGGTATCCCAATCGTTTGAATTATTTTACTGTATGCAAGTCTATTGAGCTAACAAAAAAAAAAAGAAAAGAAAGAAAGAAAGAAAGAGAACAAAAACAATAAGACTGTAGTGCAACCCCCAGAACTGTAGTAGAAGCCGTTTCTCATTTTCTTACCGATTGTTTTGGAGATCAGTTGCTGTTGATGATTAATCACGGAAAATACTTCCTGAAGGAAGTGATTGCTAAAATCGAAACATGTGTTTGTTTTGGGATATAGCCCACCTTATTGAAACTCGACTGAAATCGGAGATAATTAAAATGATTTTCCCCTCTTATTGAGAGAGAGAGAGAGAGAGAGAGAGAGAGAGAGAGAGAGAGACAGACAGACAGACAGACAGACAGACAGACAGACAGACAAACAGACAAACAGCAGACAGATAGACAGAGAGAAGAAGAGAGGCGAGGCCCTGCAGCAATGGAGCGGTTTTTAGCTTCAAGGGACCTTCATTCCCTAGCAAGCGCCATTTAAGTCAAACGGCCCGATATAATTATTTTGGGCCATTCCAGTCTAAAGTGGGTACATTTATCTATCTAAGGCTTTTGTGGCCACCGGAGTAGATAGATGGCGCTGTGGTCTTCATCGTATTGAGCATAATTATAATCTCAGGAAATATCATGGATTTGTTATTTTCGACCGCAGCTGTCATCGTTCTGATTATAATCATCGTCATCATCAAGTAGCTGCGTGAGATGTGTGTATATTTTTTTCCAGTATTATTAAGCTTTACTCCAGCGTTATTAAGATTTAAGCTGATGAATGACATTATAATTATGAACCTCTTTATAGAGTTGGGCTTTGTAAACCAGTAATGGTTGAAATAAATACTCGTATATTCCGTGCCTTTCTTTTGCTGATGTCACCAGACAGCCAAATGATAAATTAGCATGTCAAAACTTTTCAAAGCGTGCCCTGTATACGTCTTCTTAAGGCCGACAATCGGAGGAGACCAAAGTGCTTTTATTTGCAAAGCCCTCAGTTGTCCAAATGATGATGAGGGTTAGCGTTTAAAGGTGCATTGGATGAGTGTTAGCCAAAGGCGAGTGTTATGCTCAGTACAAACATTTTAAGTCTCACTTGAATGCGTGCATGTTCTGAACCCTTCACAACACTATATCAATCGTCCGATTTTCCTCTTGGAAATGGTTGGGTTTTTCTTCTAAATGTAATGTTCTTCTTAAGGAGAGTGTGTACAGCCGCGAATGATGTAGAAAGGGGAGGGTTTGAGACGGTTAACTCTGTGCGTTATGACAGGTGACATGCCGAAGTGTCATAACTGGGCTGAGGTGTTTCTCTTTTGATGCGATCGGTCTTTTTGTACTTCAGTTTAACAAGCTGAGGTTGTCTCCTTCTGCTCTTCCTCTTCTCTCTCTCTCTCTCTCTCTCTCTCTCTCTCTCTCTCTCTCTCTCTCTCTCTCTCTCTCTCTCTCTCTCTCTCTCTCTCATAATATCGGTCACCTTTTATTATATGAGCATCAAGTTATCTTCGCCAATTTTCTGATCGGTCAAGAGTTTTAAAGCGCAGTTTGAATCTTTTTCCTTCGTATGAGAATGTTGGAGAAATTGAGATCAGAATTTGTATAGCAAGGAAAGAACATTGACAGCTCATTAAATAAAAAAAAAATGTCTTGTTAGCAATATGGCTGGCTGTGGCCTGAATACGCTAGATTTGCTCCATTAGGAACACGACATGGGCACCTTATGGCATAATAGCTTTGTTTCGTCATACAATAATGATCTCAACGGTTGTTTTTTTTTTTTTTTTTAGGACTACTTCATCGTATTTGGGACGCTTTCACATTGTCGAGTTTCTGTATTTCACGATGTAGAATTGATACCCATGTCAAATATGGCTGAACGTTTATATGTAGGATATTGGATTTATTAGGTGCTAATTACTGAAGCGTTATCTAACCAACTTTATTTTCATTGTGCAAATCAAAATATGATCATATAAAATTTTCATTTTTATAGGAATAGCTTTTGATTATTTTCAGCTATCTTTCACTTTCCCGCCTTTCACATAATTGTATTATTTTCTCTTAAATAAATGACAATTTTAGTTGTCTTTCAACATAAGCTTTCTATTTTTCAGTCTATCAAAGGAAGAAGACATATATGGTAAAATTAAAAGGTTATTGAAAAAAAAAAAAAAAAAACACCCGAAAGCTCAACGGTATGGTTACTGCAATTTAGAAAGTGGAGAACGAGTTGGATCGAGTTGAACCTTAACTCTCAGTAGGCATGAACCTAGTTAGCTAACAAATCACAATTTTTTCAAGTTTTTTTTGTTTTGTTTTTGTTTTTGCGATAAGATGTTTTGATATAATTGTGTGTGTGTGTGTGTGTGTATTCGGAAAGTATTATTTCGACCTTGATTTACCACGTGAACCTTGGTATTTTGAGAGGATTATGATACACACCAACTGATGACGATTATGTTTCTGGGCACTAGAATTAATGGAAAGGCTGTTGGAATTTGTTGATAGTTGAGTGTTACGACAACGCGAGAAGGCGCCTGAAAATAGAAGTTCACGATCGGTTTAGTTCGAAGGGCTCAAGGGCAGCGATAATATTATATTTAACGTTTATCCTCTTATCTACCTGTCAGTGTCTCACTCGTTTGTCCTCATCAAAAATTCTAGACTGACGTCAATTCTAGGACCTTCGCCCTTATGCGCCCCCCAACCCACATACACGCCGTCCAAATCCAGGAGTCGCCAGACCTATGATCATCTTAATCAGCCAGACTGTAACAATCCTCATCAACCTGATCGTGGGCTTTAGCTCTTCATGGTGATTATTAAGTTGTCCTTTCTCATTAGGAAGCATACGATTGTATTTTTCACTTTTGTATGGGTCAATCTTTCTTAACCATCCTCGTGGATTAGTTTTGATGAAGCTAGTTGTGCTTTAAGTTAACACCAAGTTCCATGTCCAACTGTCACAGACTTTAAAAAAAATTAGTAAGTTTCAACTTAAAAAAAGAAGACTACAACCAAATCATAGTGCGTCAAAATGTACGCTTCTCATTATGTTTATTTTCATAATTTTATTTACTTTGTCACACCCAATACAGCAATGCAATGTCTAAGCTCAAAATCCCAGATAAATCTTTCGAAAGGCGAACGTTGGGCGTACCACACGTCCCTCCAGAGTCGCCACCCACGTACCTTTCTCTTATCTGAGTAAAGACCTCAAGCTAGAGTGTGGCCTTCAGGCTAACTTCCGTATCGATTGTTTTCGCATTCTTCGTTCTTTTCTCCCCCTACTCTTCATTGATGCTCGGCGCAGCTCAAGTTAGATTCTTGTGCTTTACGGGGACACTGGAAAGGGATGTAACAAATCTCTCTCTCTCTCTCTCTCTCTCTCTCTCTCTCTCTCTCTCTCTCTCTCTCTCTCTCTCTCTCTCTCTCTCTCTCTCTCTCTCTCTCTCTCTGTGCTATCCTGTTTATGTAATGTTTTTAAAGAAACTTATACTTCCTTCCCATGCTCGAAAAGTATCTCCCTCCCCACTCTCCCATTTCTATTTGAGGCTGAAAACGGGCCTCGGCCTCTTGACAACTTCATTTTGGCACATTAATTATTTTTTTTTCATATAATTCATCGAGGCAATGCAACTCTTTACAATTTTGATACTTTTAGCAGATTTTATGTGACTCATTCTTTTCTTCTCCCGGCCACCACAATAGTTGGCATGAGAGACCATACAGTGCATGTCATTTCATGCACACGGGGAAAAGTCTACGGTAAATTATGACGTTTCTTGCATTTAAATTCTAAAATAAAATTTCTGTGTGCTGCCGGGAGGTGATAAATTACCTTTTGTAAAAAAATATTTTAAAGAGAGGAGGAAAAAAATGTCAGTTCGGTTGTAAAGGGGTCTATTTTAAGGACAATTTCTCTGTTCTAATGTGGCTGCTGTTCACACCTCTCTCTGTCTCTGTCTGTCTCTCTGTCTGTCTGTCTCTCTGTCTGTCTGTCTCTCTCTCTCTCTCTCTCTCTCTCTCTCTCTCTCTCTCTCTCTCTCTCTCTCTCTCTCTCTCTCTCTCTCTCTACCTATCTCTAAGTATCGTCTCGTCACACTTAATCTCAGATTAATCGTGCCAAAAAAATAGGGTCTGCTGCGGTACAGTTTATCTACAGGCAACTGATGAAGTTATTAGGTTCCAGTTCCAAGCTGGATTTATTGATTACTTCCCAAAGCTATGTCCAAGCGTCCATTGCCCTGATCGTAGAACCTCTAGGCATTCTTATATAATTATTGCTACGACCAGTAATGTTCTGCTCTCTCTCTCTCTCTCTCTCTCTCTCTCTCTCTCTCTCTCTCTCTCTCTCTCTCTCTCTCTCTCTCTCTCTCTCTCTCTCTCACTCTCTCTCTGTATGTGTGTCTCTCTCGTGTCGTCATAAGCATGTGATGTTGAACAATCATCAATTCTGGGTTTCTCGAGAGAAGATAGTGCACGTCCGAGAGGTGGGTGGTCACTTCGTGGCTGGTTTACATAGTTTTTTCTCCCTTTATCACTACTTTTCAATTGTATTGACACTAACTTATGGGTTAAAAGGGCCACACCAGAGTCTGTTGCCACTGTGACGCTAGTCTTTCAGTCAAGCGTTTCTCCGCACCAACACTACGGCTTCGGTGAAACGGTGCGTGGTATGTACAGATCTACTAGTGTCAGGTATGTGTGACATGTTGCCTTGGCTCAACCGTGATACGCATCGCTGTTCTTTTCCTGTGTCGATCCAGATCACTCTTTTCTCTGTGCCTTACATAGATTGGAGGGAGCTGGCTCCTGGGACCCACCGGGCCGTGATAATGTTGTCAAAGCTTGGGGACGAGCGGGACTGGTTTACATCACCCCGATTTGCTTGCACTGTTCAACAATACACGAACTACAGTGCTATAGACGCCTGCTGTAAGAGACAGCAAGGAATTTGAGGAAAGAATTTCGCAATAATAAGCTTCGACGGGATAATAACTATGTAAGCTTCTAGTTCTAGGTCGAGTTAAGGGCGAAACCAAGTTATTTGACAAAGTCCTCTTTTTTTTTTTGCTGTAAAATTGAATATTTTATTTTGATACAAGGGGTAAATGCCGCGGGAGAATGCATTATTAAAGTATGTTGCAAGAGCCTTATTTGTAAGAAAAACAAACAAACAAAATGGTAGCATATTTGTATGCTCGAAAAGTGATTTTAACTGAGTTTGGTGGTCTCCGAACAGGTCACTCAAAATCTGCACAATACAACTTCGGCGTTTATTTTCTTTCTTGTTTTGTTTGGTGATCTCTGTGTTGCCTTTGAGTGCACATTCTACACTTTCTATCAGTATTCTTTTCTATTCACATGCGTTTTCAGACTGTCTCCGTCTCCTGATTTTAACATCTTTTAGCATCAATTTTAAAGGCTGTCATTCATTCCCAACTTGTCCTCTTTGGTTTCCTATCAAGTCTCACAAGGTGCTCGTGTAGCTAGGTAGATCTAAGTTGTTTAACGTCTCCTAAGTCTTTCAGAATCTTTTACGGGGAAGACTCGCCTTTACAACCTGCCCATCAATGCCACCGTGTGCTTAATAGCAACCTAGCTTTATTTTCTGTGTACAACAGGAAAGGGATGTAAGATGTGCGCTCGCCACTGCATATTTATTGAAAACAGTAAAAGAGTCGTTTTTTTTTTTTGTTTTTTTACAAACTCTCACGAAGTTAAAGATCGGCGCATGGTTTGAGTATAAAGAAAAAAAAGGAGGAATAGAACAAACTACGAACGACGTTAGTTTTTATCATTTTTTTCATGAGCGCATAAGGTGCAATAAACATTTTTCAGAATGTTTTAACCTCATTTCCCCTCTTCTTTCTGGTTTTTGTCCACTAATTTTTTGTTGTTTATTCTCTGAAGGTTTTTGCAGATTCTTCATCATAAGTTAGCGAGCGAAGTCTACTACAACCAAATAAATCCTCTAATGTGGCTTTTTTTTTTCGTGACAAGAGCACCTGAGGTCAGAGTGAAGACCCAAGGCTGTTTCCCTTAATCTTGGTGTGGAACTGACAGTTTCATACTGCTATTTATAAACTCTTTCTGATATGCGCGCGCATTGCTAGATGCTTCTCTTCTTGAGCTATTCCTTAACACAAATATCGGAGAAGGGCAGGGAGAAGAGGCCTTTTTCTTTACTGATTTTGAAAAACGATAAAGAAGAAAGTTTTGTAGGTTTCCACGGAAACGCGCGCGGTGTATTCCTGGTCTCATTATGGCCGACGATATCGATCCTGTATCCGACACGAACTCCCCACTCTTTGCAGGTCATGGTCGTTGAAGATAACCGCGATGACGGCAGTATTAGGATTCTTTGATTTGTTGTTTTTAACACCTTGGCATTATCGTACATAATGCAGGACATGTCTTTATAGTTGTCAAGACTTGCGATTCTCATTAGTCGAATAAGCGTTGCAAGAATCTTTAAACTCTCAACTTTTACCAAATCATTGCGCATTCTCCTTTTCATGATTTTTTTTAAAACCAACAACGAATTGAGAGAGAGAGAGAGAGAGAGAGAGAGAGAGAGAGAGAGAGAGAGAGAGAGAGAGAGAGAGAGAGAGAGAGAGAGAGAGAGTGCGTGCGTGGGGGGGGCAACCAAAGAATGGAAAGACTGTAAGAACACGTGAAGACAATGTCTTTCAAGCTCCTATGAACTCTAAGATATTCTTTTGCAGATTTTTTTTTTCAAGTGTTCGAGGCTTTTGCATGCCAGTTCTAATATTGAAATACAATTTAAACGTCACGAGGCAGACAGTCTTCAGCCCGAAAACACATCGGGAAATGTAAGGCAATTCGAAAAAAAATTGAGATTCTTGAAGTGTAATCTGTATCGATTATCAGGGAGACAAAATTGGCCTTTAGAGAGGAAAAAGGGAGGGAGTGGGGTTTTTTTTATTTTATTTTTCAATTTGGGGGTAGGTGGGCGGGGGAGTGAGTGAGTGAGTGAGTGAGAGAGAGAGAGAGAGAGAGAGAGAGAGAGAGAGAGAGAGAGAGAGAGAGAGAGAGAGAGAGAGAGAGAGAGAGAGAGAGAGAGAGACAGACAGACAGACAGACAGACAGACAGACAGACAGACAGACAGACAGACAGAGACAGGCATGCAGAGAGAGGTTGATTATGTGCGTGTGCCCGTGAGACCATAGTCCTCACTAAAATAGGACAGATATTATTTTGTAACATTTAATTTCGATTTTTCAATTGCAATGATTTAAACTGAATGCAAATTAAGATGTTTTCAGGATTGCCCAAGGCGGCCCCATTTGTGTTATTCTTTTGCGTTGTCATAAATTTATGGTTGGGGCCTCATTAAGATGGGAAATGGTTCTGTTCAAAAATACTAATTATGGCGCAAGCAAAAAAGTTTCTTTCGATAATCTTCGTGTGATTGGTCTCAGATTGGGCGTTCGCATTCTTTTATAACATGGCGCTTCATCCAAACGTAACATGCAGTTAGGCATATGTGAATGGACAGGAAGAGCAGAGCTATAAACAACAATATAAGGAAAATTTTTAAAATATCATCTATTTTCCGTCTTTGTGTTGTTATCATAACGCATTCTTAGGTTTGAAAGTCATTAATTCTTTAATTGATGTTATCGTAACAGAATGTTGAAATCTTGTAAATTGTCTGGGTATGGGTTTTAGTGAGTCGGCTTTCTTGTAATATGGTCTCCTAAGAGTGGTGATGTGACTGAGTGTATCTGTGAGACAAAAGATAGCTTTTCATTATAGCTTTATAACTCCTGAGCTATAAACCAAACATGGTATTATCGCGATTCCAGTCAGGCACGTCAAAGTATTGGTACGAACCACATAGATGAGGAACTTTAAGCCTGTAATTGCCAAATATAGCTCGAGTTGGTTACCTAGCATGTATGAAAAGAGAAAGCGCCAAGTATCCTTCCCTTCTGTACTCGGAGATAATAAGGGCTTGTATGATGTAACTCTTCTGGGATCTAGCTTATCTCATGTGGTCATCGAATTTAGAGGCTCCTATTCCTCGTCTCAGTTATGTGCTGCCAAAGTCCCAGGGCAACACTTTGGAGCAGCCCTCCCAGTCTAGGTCTACATTAACCAGGTATAAGTGTATCGCGCCTCCTAGACAGTAGAGGATATTGCACCTTTCTTCACCCACGCCTAACTGGTGAAGGTGGCTGTCAATGTCAACCATTGCTTCTAAGATATGTTTAGAGCAACGCTGTCGCCTTAGCAAAAGCCTCTTGCTTGAGAGATTCTGAGTGGCACGGATCAGAGCTGGTTGAGTGTCGAACTGAGATGTTCGGGACGTAGTACAAGTTGATGTATGATTGTGCACACTGAAGAAGATGGATGGTCAGAGCGAGATGTTGTAAAAAGGTAGTCTGACGTGTTGAACATTTATCCACTAGTCTTATTTCCTCTGACCAGACCAGTCACAACCCTCTCAGACGTGGCTCGACTTGCTTTTGTCCTCTCTGGAGAAAAATTTTGTGATCACATAACGGTAAACTATCCTCATGCCTAGATATCTCCAGCCGTTAAGTATTCCGTCCAGGGAAGATCCATGCTTTGAGGTCATGGCGATCTTTACGGATGGCCCAGCCTTTTCTTACTATCAGATAAAAACTAATTGTAGGCAATTCTTTATTCATCACGAGTTTTAAGAGCTTTTCTTGTGGACTTCGAAGTCTTGGGCTATCTTGTAAATTTCATGAGAAGCCGTGTTGGGGTTATGTTGATCTCATAAGTCAAAAGAGGTTCTTCTATTTAATAAAGAGGGCGTTCTTTCTCACAAAGTTACGGCGGCGGACATTTTGTCATCCCGCGATATCGATTTTTATTATATTAGAATAGAAGTGGAATTTATTAGCCTTTATAACCACAAGCGAAGGTAGCTTTGTCGGGGTTTAGACTTCCAGCCAATGCTTCAATGGTAAGTTGTGAAGGGGCCTCGCTGTTTTTTATTGACCGCTTACCTATGGAACAATTTATGTTGTGAACATCAGTATTGATCAGGGTGTGATGACTTAAGATCAGTCTCTTAGCAACGAAGAAATTTGTGTGAGTTAAAAAAAGTTTTTTTGTGTGTTTTTTTTTTTTTTTTCGTTTTGTTTTGTAAATTTTTTTTGTGTGAAAATTTCAAATGATTGTGCTGTAATAGTTAATAAAGTTAATATAAAGAAGATTATGCCATTGCAAAAAATTGAACTTGACTTGGAATTAAAATGTAAATGTTTTGACAACGTTGTCTTCTATACCACGCCGAGAGACCTCGCCGTGAAATAAAAGATGATACAGTAGTTGTTTTTGCTCTTAATCGTGTCTTTGTTACTCCTGAGACAGTGTCATTACGCCGAAAATATTTGGCAGAACAGCCAGTTGAATGAAACGATTTTTATAATTCTAAACTTCAGTCCAAGATTATCGAACTTAAAGTGAACATAATTCTTTTTGTTGTTTAGCTCTAGCTCTCTGACTGAATATTGTCATTCTTTTTCTTCGGTTGCCAGGGCTACGACTTTGCTTAACATTTGCACAGCCATTAGAACCCGAGAGCTCCTTGCATTTAATAGCGCCTGAAGGGTTCATTTTCCTTTCTTTTCTGATGGTACTGATTCTGACGCATACCTAAATCTAGCTGAACGTTTTTCTTGTTTCCTACTTTACTAATATTTTATGACCGTGACCTGCCATCTCTCTCTCTCTCTCTCTCTCTCTCTCTCTCTCTCTCTCTCTCTCTCTCTCTCTCTCTCTCTCTCTCTCTCTCTCTCTCTCTCTCTCTCACACCCCACCCCACCCCCCTCTCTCCCTCCCCCTTCCCCCACCACATGAATTTTAGCTGTTAGTCCAATCAATGTACTCGGCAGACTTTATGAAACATTGAAATATGAAAAATCAGAAACCTCGATACATATTTTTTTTCTCGATTATGGTCGACTTTTTCCGGGCTCGTCGTGTGATTCTGTCAGTCACCTGTATACCTGAGGCTGCCTCACCCAGTGTCCCAGTGACCTTGCCATCTGAGAAACTAGTGGCTAATGACCCAGTGCGTTGAGGGCCCGTCATGTAACTGCGCGCAATGGAGGCAGGATAATCCCGGCTTGAAGGACCTGTGCAGTTACGCGATCAGCAACCTGACGTGTTTCTCCTCTTCCTGATCAGCGAGCTTCTAGGCTCTCTTCCGCTCAGATCCGCATCTCTTCAGTAGGTGTGAATAAGGAAATGTTGCCTCAAGTGATTGCCACTCAGGAGGTCGTTTGCACAGTGGAAGCCCCGAAAGTTTTCGAATCGTTCGAACAAATTCAAATTTGCGCCGCACCTTCTGGAACAGAAAATACTATTCAGCATAGGTTTCCCGCTTAATTGATTTCCATCGGATATCGTGTGTAAATTTGCAATTTTCAGATTATTTCGTCAAGGCAAGGCTATTAGTCAAGGCAGTGACAATGCGGGCTTGAGATTACTTTTTTGTCTGATTGTAAAAGCTAATACGGGACATAAGAACGACCCGTGAAGTGTATCTCGATTTTCTCATGTGCGGTTTCTTTTGCCTGTTTCATTAAAACTTAAAACAGTTCTAACTGATGTACATACGTTTAAGCTTTCGCTATGGGTTTGATTTTTTTTTTTAATCCTAAAAGTTCTTTTCTTCCAGCAGCTTCGCATTCTCATCATTTCATGAATACCAGTATATTCTACGGTGAAGAAAAAAAAAGAAGGAAAAAAGCATCATATTACATTTTTGAGAGAGAGAGAGAGAGAGAGAGAGAGAGAGAGAGAGAGAGAGAGAGAGAGAGAGAGAGAGAGAGAGAGAGAGAGAGAGAGAGAGAGAGAGAGAGAGAGAGAGAGAGAGAGAGAGAGAGAGAGAGAGGTATAAATCTACGTGCCTGTACTAACCCTCAAATCTTATCTTCTCGCTCTCCAGGCAGTCCAGAGAGACATCGAGTCCCACAACAAGATCGTGAACGCCGTGCTAAAGCTGAGCGAGCGACTCGCCGCCCAGGGCAGCGAGAAGAACGAGACCGGTCGGAAAAGTCTGAAGGTTTTAAAAGAGGAACGGGAGCGCGACTCTCTCCAGCTTGTTGCCCTCAATCTCCAGCGGCGCTGGCATGGCATCTGGTTACACTCCCTCGAGTGGCAATGCCGCCTGGAGGAGGCGCTCACTCGCCGCAAGGTCAGTACACTCTCATCTCTCGAACATTCACTGCATGCACGTGCTTTAAATAGTAATTTGTTGAGGACATTTTTCTCTGCTCTTCTTGCTGTACTTGTTTGACTGTTTAAGCCTCAAGGTTTTTGTTCCCCTTGGCCATTCTTAAGGTTCGAAAATACCTCTCAGCTGGCGTCCCCATCAGTATAACCATCATCCTTTAATTACCCTTGGAATCTTAAACAACTGCCTACTTATTGTCGTCGCCTTGGTCACCGTTTTGTCTTTGTGATTAAGTATCTTGAGTTTCTTGACGATTATTTAAGGAAAAAAAAAACTTTCTAAATTTGTCTTCTTTCTATTCAAATCGTTAATATAATTTATCTTTAATGCTTTTTCCCATTATTATGCACTCCAATGTTTATTTCATTTCTTTACCACTTCTGGCCGGCCATCTGTGACCTTCTGAGTCAATTCCTTAACTCAAAACTGCATCTTCATTTAGGATTTATATATTATAATAAATTCATTCGAATTTATAATCAAAGTTAGCAAGCTGTGGCGCACATTGAGAGACTAGGAGAATACTTACGTCTTTGCGGATTTAAGGTTTAGCACACGTGCAACATGGATCTCATTGATCGAGCATGCTCCAGGCCCCTCAATTTAGTCTCAAAGCTTTTCTACTGCCATTGATAAATCCAAACCGTAGGAAGGAGATTCAGGATGATGGGGATTCGATTGATGATTACAGGGATCAGTGAGTGCGACCGCTTTAATGATTGTCGCCTTTAGGGAGCAAGGTGATAGAGAGATTGTAGATCCCTTGGTCTGCTTCCAGTGTGGAAGAGTACAGGCCTAGGCCCACAGGTCTCACTAATCCCTATGAAGATTTGATTAATCTTTAGCCCGGCTGTCTATTAACCCTGATGCTTTCCTTTACCTAGGATTTGTTACCCTTCCACCCCTCCCCCTGCTCTTTTTTTATGTTTTCATTTGTTGATCGTTTTCGTTCACTTTCAACATAAGCTTTGTTGAAAAAGGCGGGACTGTAACGGTCTTAGTTCTCGCATTATTTTGCCATAATTCTATTGAAATCTGTTACATTTTCCATATAATAGGTTTGATTTCAGCACTCATCAGCCAACAAGTGTTGCTCATAGTATTGTCAGTTTGCTTTGATGGGATCTGAACAAAGATGTCACTCCATATTTGGTGCGGACCGTACTCAACAAAGACTTCACAAATATGAATTTCACTCTTTTGAGATGAATGCTTGAAGCTCATTGCATGATTTACTAGACCATAATTGAACCACTGGTCTGGTTTTTTTTAAATAGGGGTTTTCTGATTGATTGACTCTAATATAGACTTCAAGAATGAAAAGTCATCTTCGCATTGTGAGTGAAGATAATAAGCCAATAAGGCTTCTATGTGCAACGCCTTTTGTTTTCGCGGGTAAAAAGGTTTAGGTGACCCAACCGGCCCGCCAATATTTGATAGTTTTGGATGGGATTTTCAGTGTGCAGCAGCTGCAGGCCATATTAATTGAAAGTTGTCGATTTATTATCGGAGCACACTTGACTAAGCTTCCCAGGGGCTGTCCAATTTCTTCAGAAAATCAACCGGTGCATTCAGATTCTGCACAATCCTACCTACTCCAAGATGCAGTCCACGGAAGCCTGAAAGCAGCACTTGAGATCATTCTGTGGCTAAGGATGGAAATCTGTTGAGTTTTTATTTGACACGTTTCTGACGGCTCTTTTCGAGGATGCAGAGAATGACGTTTCTTTCTCTTTTGCAAACATACGGGACCTTTCAGAAGGCTTATTTTCGCAGTCGCGGCTGTGTGCCGGCCCACTAGCAGTTTTATGGTGGTAGCTTACCCACGAGATCGATCATATCTACGTCTTGGTCTGGTTGGCCACTATGATGGCAGACAGCCGCATGCTGGATGTTGCTGTGCGAGGAGTTTCTGAGTTTCTTGGATTGTTCTTCTCTTGAAATCGTGATGCATCATAATTTTCATTAATATGACTGCAGTTTGACTTAATTAAATGAGAGCCACAGTTGTTTTATTTTCCAAGTTCAGTTGAGTGTTAACAAACCTCACGTCTCCTTTTTTGATATTTGTAGCACTCGCGGTACTTTTTTAACTAACAAATTTAATGAGATAGAGTTAAGAATGGATGGTTTGAGATCAAGGTCCTTAGTAGAGTATTAACCTGTATAATATTGAAAGAAAAATTTTACCTGATTAAAACGGCTACCTCTGATCTACCCGACCATCATTAAATCGAAGAAAGAACGTCTTTCCCCAGGAGGATAACTTGGTAAAATGGGATGTCTATTTTGGGTGTGAAAATAGAGGCAGGTGTTAACTTCCTTGTTCGTCCGAATTGCTATTTAATGCCTGTGTAAAACTGTGCTCGTTTCCAAGGACACTTCCAAAAGAAACATCCTCTCTTTTAAGTCTTTGGTTGAAAAACAAGTATGAATACCGCTAGTCTTTTCATTTGCGATCGGCATTGACCTCTTTCGATTCACAGCCCTTCAACAACTATGTCAGCTTTAATGACATTGGCGGTATTGAACCAATCTCAGCCTGCCATAACTGTTTGGCTATTGAGTTCCCCTTTCCCATGGGTCTCGACCATGATGGGATTTTATGTGAAAGGAGAGCTCTAGTAAAAACGGCATTAATTCTCCTCATGACCCACGGACAAGCCGGCTCCACGAGAGGTCGTGTGGAGTGTTGACATCAATACCTTTCTAGCAACTGGACCGATTCGGCTTGATGATGCATAAAGGCATAGAGGTTTTAACATAATTTGTCAGGTTTGGCCCTTTATTTCACTCGTAAAGACTCTTCTACGACGAGAAAGTCAACGTCCTCCGTAATGTTAAATGTAAGCAAGGGACTGTATCATGCTTGGTCGGAACTCACATCAGATTCATCGTGATAGTTGAAGAGAGTAGTAGTGCTGATAACAGCTTCACATGACCAATACTGAATGTGGCCTGTGGAATATCATTTTGTTATACTGTATCTGACATTGCATAAGAAGCTAATATCAATAAAAGCATGCCTTCAGTGGGACAAAGATTGATTACAGCTTACTATTACTACTACTACTACTACTACTACTACTACTACTACTACTACTACTACTACTACTACTACTACTACTACTACTACTACTACTACTACTACTACTACTACTACTACTACTACTACTACTACTACTACTGCTGCTACTACTACTACTACTACTACTACTACTACTACTACTACTACTACTACTACTACTACTACTACTACTGCTACTGCTACTGCTACTGCTACTACTACTACTACTACTACTACTACTACTACTACTACTACTACTACTGCTGCTGCTGCTGCTGCTACTACTACTACTACTACTACTACTACTACTACTACTACTACTACTACTACTACTACTACTACTACTACTACTGTTACTACTACTACTACTACTACTACTACTACTACTACTACTACTACTACTACTACTACTACTACTACTACTACTACTACTACTACTACTACTACTACTACTACTACTACTACTACTACTACTGATAATGATGATGATTCAAATTATTGATAATTGTGCAAAAAATATGAAAAACTTTGACGTAACACCTTGAAATTTTGCTTTGCTCTACAACTGCCATATATGTAAGCTTTGGTTCGACCTTTAAGTCAACAACGTAAGTTTTAGAATAAACGAACATCGAGAAGGGATGTCTTAGCTGCTAAGAATTGGACTCAGTGGCTCGAACAAATTGTCAGACAAAATGAGGCTTTGTTCGTGCTGCGGCCACTGTGGTCAGCTATACTCTCGTGACCAGTCTGTTCGGTAAACGGCTGTCAAAGATAGTCACTTTCTGTCATGTAACAATAATTATTCTTTTCTTTCGTTTCCTTTTTTTTTGTAGGTGTGTGTGTGTGTGTGTGTGTGGGGGGGGTTATACTAATTTAGAACAAACAAATCGGTTTGCGGTTCGTTTTTTCTATAAATAAGTTCTGCAAAATGAACTAAATTATTTGCTCGTGTTGTCAGAAAAAATATATAAAAATTTAGGAAGAAATAATAACATCCCTTGGTCTGATTTTCTTTTAAATTTATTCCACCGTTATGATTGGTTCGTCTCATCCGTTGAGTGAGGTTTCTTGTTTTAAGTGCGTAGCAGAAAACGAAAAAGCTTTTCTATGTCGCCACACGGAGTTGTGTAAGTTCGTGTAATTCTAACACTTATTGTTGTGATGTCTAATATAACTTGTATGATGCAGGGCAAGCAGATTGGCCAGTCATACAGTGCAATGGCAGGGTGTGTAGGAGTGGCATGGATACCAAAGAGTGTCTTTCCTCTCAGCGGATACAAGGTAAATATGTAACATTCCGTCTGTCAGTGGCTGATCAGTCAGATGGATCCCCGCCCCCTGCGGCCTTTCTCGTAGTTGGTATACACGGCCGTTTCAGTCCTGCCAATTCCTGCTGCGGCTGGATATGTAAATCTAGATCTTGATCTGGTTAATCAATGTGAGCGAGCCAATTACTGCGGGAGGGTTTTTCCCTATGCTTATTTGGTTGAAAGAGGCATATAGCTGATGGCTGCTCAAAGAACATTGAAGAGGTTTTGTTCGCTCTGAAGTGGCAACCACTGGACGCGGACTCAGGTCAGCGATGGACCGTAACCATTGAAGACTAATTTGTAGCGGCTATCGTACTCTCGACCCGCATTTACATTGATATTTGGAGGGTTATACTATAGCGCATTGATTGAGTTCATAGCCCTCTGGTTAGTTCGAGAGGTCCCGTTGTTCCCAGGGCAGAGGGAAAGGAAATGAGTTAAACAGGGAGGCAGACATAAATACAAAGCGGGTCGACAGTCAGATCAGTGGTAACGAGATAGACTAATGGTGTCAGGAATGATTGTGATCGCTATGCTCTATGCTCACGATTATTCCATTTTTATTTTATTAAAACGCAGTTTCACGGGGTTTACACGTAGTCGCACTCTCGTGCGATATTGTAGTAAAAAAATGTCTAGTCCTTTTTTTTTTTTTTTTAATAGAAATTTGATTTGTCTTATATCAAATCAATGTCCTTGTAACTTTTGAGATAGTTAGAATTGCATTGTCTGTCATCTAACCTACCTATCGATAAGTTTTATATACTTCTTGCTTGAGCAAAAGAGCCCTTTTGGAGTTTTGATTTCAGTGGAAAACAAAGCGTTTTTACCTTGGGCCTGGGATGAATCAGCCTCATGATATATAGTTAAAAATTGTTTGTAAGAGATAAACAATTAAAAAAAAAACCATCCATATTATCCTTCCTAGCTGCTCCTCTACGTTTTGGTTTTGCACTATGCAGCATGTAATTATACTTGGAGATACACATATGCTCATTAATTGAACGCTTGCGCGGCTTTATGTTGGAACCATGTTCTGGTGTCCTCATCATTGTCAGGCTTTACAAAAAAGTTTCAGGTATGATGGGTCGATACAAGGCCTTCATTACCTGAGCTTAACACTGCCCAAACGAGCGTGAACGATCGACGGCTCGTTTCCTAGTTCTCCAGGAAGTGCCGGCTTCCATCGATCTTTGTCGGGCGAATGATAGGAACAAAGGCAGCTTCTCGTCACTCTCGCATGGTTCTTTCTAAACCCGAACGAAATACAAATGCATAAATAAGAAATTGTAGAAATTACCTGATGAGCGCGAACGTACACTAAGCGAATGGCCGATAGATCCACTTACGACTAGATAATCTTTCGAACATCAGAGAAACGTTCATCATATATCGCAGAGGTGAAAAGATGAGACCCTTTACCAACATTCTTGAAATGGACGCTAATCCGCTAAACCTATCGTGGCAAAGGAATCGACTATTTTCTGTCATGGCATTTCAATGACCCTCTAGAAATTTTTATCTTCTATTATACGGTAAAATGTAAATCTTCCACAAAGACTTAATTTTGATATACTAGTCATTTTTTCCCCCTTCCGATGGTTTTGAAACACGATTGTCCACAACTGGGATCTTGAAGAAAGCACATACGTCCATTTATCGGTTATTACTGTCACCCTCACCGTCTTCAAGCCTTAACAGGCTGTGGATCACTGAGAACATTTTTCATCCTATCCTGGTTAAGCCTCCCAAGTTAATTTAAAACTGCGCCCCACTACCGTGTTTACAATATTTCTCTAGTCATCGCTGATTCCGCATCTTAAAGGTTGGATTGGATGGTAAATGGTTTATATATTTATCTTTTAAAGTTTCGCTTGTTGGTTATGACATTCCTGTAGACCTGTGTCCTTGGAGAAACCATTTGAAAATACCTACTCGACTCTCTGGCAGCCTTTACTAAGATGGCTCTCCACAACCTTTGCGTGTATCCGTTCATTGTCTTCACGGTGACACCTTTTGTTATTGCTTGTTTGTTTTAGACTTTTCAAAGCGAGTAAAATGTAGCGGAATTATTCATGAAATGCAAAAGAAACAGTTATTCTACACAATTGAGGAGGGCGAGGGAGAAAGAAAGAGAAATATAGAGGGAAAAGACACACAGACAGGCAGCCCACAGACAGACAGCGGAAGAAGAAGAGATTAGGTGAAATTTGGTCGGAAACGACACATGTATTTTATTTACAAATCCACTCTACAAACCTAAGAGTGAAGAAACTTAAAATTACTGCAGTTTTGATGGTATCTTGAACGTTTAGTGCAGCTTTAATAAACACTGACCCCCTTCTCCTGTGTATTGCTGTGTAATATGCTAACCGGTGCATGTCAATAGGGACAAGCTTCCTCTGCCTGCACTCCGCCCTTGGTGATCGCTTCAACTGGCAGGACTAGAGCTGAACCTGTCAACACAGCTTTGTTGATGGTAAACACTTGTGGCGAGAGTCGTCGGTGCCTGACTTGCCTAGCGTGCACGTCCGAGTCATGGTAGACTCCGTGCAGCTGCAGAGTACGGAAAACGTGACTTGCTTGTTCAACTTGCACCACGTGTTGCGTCAACGTTTACAGAGTGTTTATGTCTTCTTTTTGATTGAAAGGATTCAGTTGCAGCAGTTAAAGGAAGAAGATAATTACACCCCTTCCAACCTTCTCCCTGCCAGGTCAAGAAATCTGTTATGTCATGTGACTTTCCCCGCTTCATGATGTGCTTTTTATCTCTCCGTTCATCATTCAGTAATTCGAATCGCGTCGTTAAGAGCATTTTCAAATAGATTCGAGAAATACTCTAATTTGTAAAGCAACCACACTGTCTCGAAGATTGACCTCTGTCTTACCTGCGCATGTATAGTGTTTCGATCGTTTTTTACTTCTGAATTTCTGAAGTTGTAATTTCGGTGATATTTGCTTTGTAAGCAACACCACAGTTATAGCGGTGAAATCAGCTTTTCCTCGAGTAATAAGTAATGCAGCGGTCTTATCCGCCTAAGATTCTTTCGAAAATGTAGGGTACATAAAAATTGTCTAAAATGTCTGCTAAAACGTACAAGTAGTCTGAACCTGAGCCAGATTGAGCTTATGTTGTTAGGTGCAGGCAATAACACCACCCCCTTCCTTTTTACTTTTCTCTGATTCTCACTTATGTACTCATAACCAACCTTCTTTACTTAAAATTTATCAAGTACCTTGAGATTGATCTTTGTTTTGTGAAGGGACTGTGAAGGGAAAGCAGCCTGAGCGGAATCTGAAATCTGAGAAATTTAGTTTATTCCCATTTCCTATAATATGACATTTTTTTTAAACCATGTATCGGTAAGTATATATATATATATATATATATATATAAAGTGTTTATTGAATTATTCGACCAAAAAACCAACTTTGCTTTTTTTTTATCTGGTTGACAGGGTCTGTATCAGGATGGTTTGGACTTCAGTGGCTACAGCCTGTCTGTCTTAGATGAAGCCCTCTTTGGTGAATCAAGCCAGAACGTAAGTGACCAGGGCCTGATTGAGTTGGATGATGAAAGCCTGCTATTTGTGGGTCATCGCGCAGACTTTGCTGATCTGGACGACAGTAGGTCCCAGTCTGCCTCTCCAAGTCTACACCAGGACGAGTTTGGCCTGTGGTCCCCGGACATAAGTGATCCAGAGGAAGTAGATGTAGCTCACCATACTGACGGTGAATTCTCTCGTAAAGGAGCTTGTGGTGGTTCTGTCTCTGGGGCAACAACTCCAGTAGGACTCAGTAGCCCGCCACGTCCGATTCTGTCAGGGCGCGCAATTGCAGACAGCCCCTTAGGCAAACGACCTTATCCAGACCAGACGCCAGGAGACGCTAGTCCTGCCAAGAGAGGCTCCCAATCGCCCTTTTCCTCAAGTGGAGGGACCAGCCCCGTGTCTCTAGAGAACCCTCTGGACAATTTCATCAGCGCCCGGGGTCTGTGTATCAACAAACAGCAGGTTGATCATGGATTACTCTGTCCCCAGGTTTTAAGGTCGAGCCGCTTACTGTTTGATCGCAACAGTGGTGACAGTGCTAACATCAGTGAATGTGAGTCCAAGATGGGAGACTCTCCTCCTATGAGTCTAAACCCAGGCTCGCCATCAGATGCAGGGATCCGTGAAGGTCATGAGGTGCCCCAGAATATCCCTGGTATAGCCAAGTCAGAGGTCAAGGACGTTGGTTACAGCAGTGAAAGCCAGTCTAATGACGAGATAGAAATGATGAGGCACCAGATAGATATGGAGTACAAGTTTCCGGGCAAATGTGAGGTTGCCACAGATGGTCCACTTGGTGACAAAGTTATGTTCCCTTCTGTAGGAGTGCGACCAGATTACTACTGCATGACCCATGTTGATGTAGATTCAACCACCGCCAGTGATGTTACTGACTCTAGTGGGGAGAGAGGAAGCTTGGAACCTGCCGGATATAATGCAAATAAGAATAGTGATAGCAAGGGAGGCTCAGATTCCTTAGAAGATTCTTGGGGCAAGGAAGCTTTTAGCAACCAGTGTGAAGAGGGAAATTTTAGGGAGCCACCACCCTTAGGGTCTGAAGCTTGTGTGTCTGATAAGCATGGTGCTGAGGCAACGAAGGACAATATGGTGCCAATGCATCAGCTGGCAGACTTTTCAGAGTCTGACAGTGCAACAGAAGATGGTAAGAAGTCCATTCGCTACCTTATTGACCATGCTGAGGACCTTGTGAAGCCCAGCAGCCCAAAGTCACCTTCTAACTCGCCTAAGAAGTCATCCATCGGGCAGTCATCAATAACACTTCAGTCACCTCCATTGGCCCCCAGTAAACAAACACAGACAGACACATGCAGTACTGTGGAGAGTTCTTGTGATGCTAGCGGGGAAGATAACTCCGATCATGATCAGGCCATAGTTAAGATGCAGTTGCCTGGAGAGGAATTTTCCACAGCAACTGATGATGCTGATGACACACTCTTCAACAGCGTCATCAATATGGAGTCTGTTTCCACACCTGATCCAAGCAAGATAAATAACTTTAATGGGTTTTCTTACCCTAAACTGTCCAGTGTTTATGATCCAGCCAGGCTTAGGAAGCAGACTGGGGACACATCTGTCCATCAGCGACACCGTCGTGATAAGAAAGATCGTCCATGGAGTGTTGTCGGTCTTCAGGAGGTTGCCTGCAAAACAGACCCTTCCTTCCCTTTGCCCATCGCAGCATCCGAAAGTGCAATTAACAGTCGTCATTTTTACACTGACTCAGACTCATCTCCATCCAACCCACCATTCCTCCTGCCATCTCAGTCCTCCACATTCCCAAGAGATCACAAATCCTCACAGCATCTTCACCAGTCACCAACTGATAAAAACATGTCATCGTCTCGATCACGCCGCAGACATAAACATTCAGACAACTTGTCCATGACCAAAGAACTTTCTAGAACTTCAGAAGGCAGCACCAGTACACCTATCCCAGGGGGCAAAGTGACTCTTTTAGAAGTGTCCTCAGGGGGGGAGCAGCACCAACGGTCCCCACCCAAGACACGGCGCCCCCGCCGACCCAGGCACAAGTCAAGCAATGAGGGTAAAGAGCTTGTCAGTATGAGAAGCCCAGCAGTTTACAGATCCAGTGCTACAGAGAGCTATGACAGTGCTGAGGCTGACACAGAGTCTGAAACAGCAGGTAATCTTGCTCCTCTTTCTGTTGTAAGCATCACCTCTGTCTGCAATGAAATCGATTCCTTTCCATTATGCAACCCTCTAGTCTAGTAGTGCTTTATCATGTGGGACTGAATTATTAGTGATTCCTTGTTTTGTACTTGTGTGGTCTATTTTTCTGTGAACATGTTGAAGTTTTTAAAATATACTGAATGAGAAAATTTAATTATTCTTGACAGGCACCGTATTATTAGAAACATGGATCCAAGAACTTTTCACCTGGTTTAATTTGATTTAATTTTTCTTCTCTTTGTAGCTAGGAATTCAGCAGTTTAGTCTAGTTCCAATGAAACAAAATTGATAAAGTGGTGCAGATATTATGACAAGTTCCATAATTAGGTAGAGAAAGGTTGCAATCCTTGATGACAACTTTGATGTATATAGGTGTCCGAGGCAGGCAAGTGAGTTAGAAATGAGATTTTTTTTTGTATTGTCACTTATATCAATAAGATGCATGTAGTATGAGATCAGCTCAGTACAAAAGAAATAAACTTGTAGTTTAGAATGCATTTATTATATGGATGTCAATCTGGTATAAAAAGAGACTTAATTGGCACAAATACTCATCAAATTCTTTTGCATGTTTTAAAGATGAATACTTGACTGCGCCAATGGAAGTGGCAACTTCAGAGGGTGATGATGTCCACAATATCTCTGGTTCTTTGTCCGAGAACAGTACATGGGACAATTATCAGGTGAGTATCTAATTCTTTGCCTCTCCTTCTTCTCTCTCTCTCTCTCTCTCTCTCTCTCTCTCTCTCTCTCTCTCTCTCTCTCTCTCTCTCTCTCTCTCTCTCTCAACAATAAATAAATTTAATTATTTTAAAATGGTGATCCACAAGCATTTTTAGACATGCCCTCATCATGCATTACATTTTTGCTTGCATTTGTGTGAAGAATATGTGATACATGTATTTATACAAACACTTTAAGTCGTCAACCAAGTGAAATCAATTGAATATGCATGACCATATACTTTTTGCAGCTAGTTGCATTAAAACTGTCAAAAGGAAGTGTCGATCCCAAATGCATAAGTAGTTGAGTTTTTAGCAAGGACCATAATTGTCTGGAGGGCAAAAATGACTAGGAAATATAAAAAATGATATAAAATCGTTTTTAAAGAAACAATTAATTACCTTATAATTAATTTAAATTAAAGTAAACACATACCTTTGGTTGAATTTTTTTTTTTTAATTTAGCTGAAGAAGTTTGAACCAATTTAAGAATAGTGTGAATTTTAAAGATTTGAGATAAGAGATAGATCATTGAAAATAAGAGCTAAAGCTACGGATATGGTGATAAGTTCAATCAGTAAAATCAATTTACTATCCATCTAAGTCATCACATAAAATTACTTAAATTGAATTAGTCGGATTTTTTTGTAAAAATACAAAATAATTGTTTGCCTCTATATGCTACTCTATATGCTTTTATGAGCCATGCAATTGACTGCAATGTATGTCTAAAATAAAAAAATTCTTCAGATATTAACATATTGGTCATTTGTTTGTTTTAAGATCAACACAATCAAACAAGAGACTAGTAAAACAGTAAAATAAGCACGCATGAATTTCCATAGATGGTATACCCGACAGCTAGTGAAGATGCAAACGAAGAGCTTCTAGCTTGGGAACCTCATGACGATGACTTGGAGTTTGATGATGACTTCCAGCTAGCCAGGCAGAGGTCACGTTCCATTGTCACCGACGTTTTGACAAATGGACATCAGCGAGGCACAAAGCTTAAATTAGTGAGTGTTTGAATTTTATTTCAAATGTCAACAGTCTTCTAAAAGTAGATAAATATGCGGTTGGATTAGCCTAAGGTACCCTTTAAGTTAAAGACAATTTGCTTAGTCTTAATTGTGATTGAGAATTGTCCAGCATGCGTGCTGACAACTGTCATACATCATAATAATGATTGCTTGAGGAACAGTTTGCAATATATTTTATTTTTAACTGTTAGTTTTGCATTCATTTTCTTAAAGACATTTTCCTCCTCTCACTTTGCATTGTTAGGTGATTTCAGTTAGTTTCTTGTTATGCTCTTTTTGCCAAAGTAAAGCATTAATTATTAGCATCATACTGAAATTCACTTTTCTTCAAGAACATTGTAAACATATTTAACCATCTAATAAAACATGGTAAAAGTATTAAACCATCTTATTTTTTATGTCAGACCAAGCAGGGAGTGCCCTGTGATGACAGTGACTCGGACTTGGAGGACTTTCACTATATCCTGGACCAGTCTGAGCTACAGCTGAAGCTTGTGGATCAGTCTTTGCGCAAGAAAAGGAGGGACCCAATGGGCACAGGCCTGCACCCGAATCCTGGGAAATATGTATGTACTAGTACAACAAGCTTTGTTTGCATTGAGTTGATGGAAAACAAATATTTTTGAAGCTGTGCAGTTTTATAACTTCAAATAAAAAAGACTTTTATTGGCATTGGGAGGGGGTAGGTGTTATCTTAATGGTCATGTTTCTTATGATGGAAAATAAAATTATACAATCTTGACTGCTAAGATGTCCTCAATTAAATGTTGTGAAAATCCTGATCATATTATGTGCTACAGTGCAAAACCTTTAAAAAGGATCATTTTGGAAATGGTCACAAAAGATTGCAGTCCTTTATTTGGAAGTTCAGAAAGTTTTGAATTATGTCCCCTGAACCTTTAGGTGGTGACATTACGTATTCATATTAAAACAGCATAACACCATATATAAACAGTTTTTCTTGGATAAATGTTTAAAAAAAATTTATGATATTTCAACAACATCACCAGTTATCTTGAGTATTTGTCACGCAGTGAGGATCTAAACTTGCTCGCTAAAGCTGTTTTAGAATTCCAAACACAGAACCAAGCTAGTCTTGAGTAACTTTTCAAAGTATTATTACTTTGTTGTCTTGCTCAGTTAAGATTACAGACTCATTGTACCAGTTAGTTTATTTAACAAAATTAGAGAGAAAATATGAGGAAAGTCGCAGAAAAGGAAAAATAGTTTTTGAGAGAGCTGTTCCTGTAGCGTTCCCCTGTATATTAAAAATTTCAGATTAGATGTTAAGTTTTTTTTTTCCATGTTTGGGCTTATCATGACTAAAGCTTTTAATTCTTAATATTAATGTTTTGTTGATCATCTGTGCCACTTTTTTTTTCATTGCATCTATTTGAAATTTAGTTATCTCTTTCATTTTACAGTTGCGTTATTAGATAAGACTATTGCTTTTTCAATATTTAACAATATGATTTGTACGAGAAATTGCAAAAATCAATAAAATTGTAACTTTACAGAACAATACACTCCATTGTAGCAGAATATCCTGCAATATTGAATATGCGTTCTTGTTTGTCTCTCTTCTCTTGTCTAGAGTGAAATAATAGTTACCTATGAAACAAACATGCGGTGCCTAGAGACTATTTGCCAACACCTCACCTCTGAAAGTGTTACACAGGAGGATGTCAAGAGAGTCAAAGGTTTGTATACCAGTAGTATATTCTTATCATTGAACTTTGCAATATCGAGGTTCGAGTAAATATTTTTGAGTATTTTCTTAAAATCAGATATAATATTTTCTCCAAAAGTAGTTGATTATTCTTACTCTCAATGATTGGGATTCCTTCAAGTTATATCAATTTATCTGATGGTTTATTATAAGTTCTTGCCAATGTTTCTCTTCAATGCGCTTTTTGCACAGACTTGATGTATCAGTGGGAGAAAGTATATGCCCTGGCCTCAGAGCGTCACAGTCAGACCACAGCTCTGTCAAGTATCCGTGACAATGTGACTACTATGAAAGCCAGTGTGGAAGAGACGGAAGAGTTGTTGTCTTTTGACAAGTTCAGTTCTGCTGAGGGCCTTTATGACACGATTGCAAAGCTCAAGGTGAGTTATAAGCTTGGTTTTTTTTAAAAACTGCTTCATTTGATAAATTAGTAAATTTCTATATAGTAATATTAGGTTTTAAGTTTGAAGGGACAATGATCAAAAAAATATGCAGCAATATCTTTACTTCCTGTTTAATCTTGTTGATAATCTTGTTGCATTTATGAGCCTCACATATCAAATATTTTGCACATTGATCAGGAGAAGATAGAGTCTCTCGAGAAGCAGAATCATCAGATAAAAGACCTGAGGCAACAGTTGACAGACTTTTCTAGCCTGCATCCCACCATTTGCGTTGACAAGTACCTCAATGAGCTGGCCAATGTGCAGAAAGCTACCTCTGTCATGTTATACAAGTAAGTAATCACATTAATGTCAACTAGTTAACAAGTAACTAGTGATGTAGAAACTACTTTTTTTGTAGTTGAAAATGATACCTGTACCATGCAATAAAAAAAAACTTTTCCTTTGGTTTTTTATGTAGGCTGGTCAAATGGTGACTATTATTGACTTCTTACTATCTTTCATTGAACAAAACCCACAGTAGTTCATGTTACAAAGGGTCTAATTCCTGTTGTTGTGTAAAGCTTTGATATTTTTAGGTGGCAGTGATTGTTTGTTGGTTGTTCCATTGTTCTATTCTATATTATGATGTTCTGCTGATGTCCGTGGTAAACTTTAAACATTGTTTTAGTGGACTATTTTTCGGTTTGACCTTAGCAGTATGTTCTATGCCACAACAAGGTTGCTAAAATGATCAATAATCTTTGTCATGATTTCCCTGTTGTTTCTCAACACCAGAGCGAAGGAGCATGTGTCTTGTCTAGATAGCCAGCGCAATCTTTGGCTGGAGTATTTAGATGGTCAGCAAGAGCTGGACAGGTTACTTACGGCCGATCGAGATCGTCTGCACCAGCTACTGTGGCATCGAGAATCAGGGCTTATGCTCACAAAGAAAGATGTGCTTGCAGAGCTGGAGGTGAACTAACATTCTTAATCACTGGTCAATCTTTGGAACGATGAAGGTTAATGAAGAATATCCTCAATAGTGTTGAATACATGACAAAATCATTTGAGCCAGCCATGCAAATATTGGACTTCTTATTGTTAACCTAACATATATCTTTGGTGTAAATTCATCTCACTTTTTAGCACAAGCAAATAAACTCCATTTATTTTGACAAACAATGCATGACATGTGATCACACTTCAGGTAAGATAAGGTTGAATGTGATAAAGAAAACAATAACAAAATATTGATTCTCTGAAGAAAACATACTTGCACCTATTAAAATCCAGTCTGAAGAAGAATTTAGTGTTTCATATGAATTATCATTTCTCACAGTCGTGATTCTCTGATGATGGCAAAATACATATTTATATTTGATGTGTGTCACCTTCCTTTAATGCTCCATCGGAAGTCCTTCTAGGACAGTTTCTTTTTGCATTAAGCTTAGTCGAAACATATATATATCTTAGTAAATCAAGGATATCAAAGTCATCTATTGACATGGCTCTAAGAGAAATATATGAACTTTGTGAACATTTGATACAAAGTGCATACGAACAACTCTAGTATGTCTTGGGGCAAGACATTGTAGTCATCTGTTGAGATGGCTCTAAGAGAAATATTTGAACTTTGTGAACACTTGATACAAGGCGGATGTGCACAACTCTAGTGCGTCATGGGGTAAGACATAATAGAAATTGAAGTGGCTAAAGTGAATGCAACATACATGATTTAATATGACATATCTGCTTGGAGCTAAAAATGACATAAATGCAAGATCTTTCAATCAATACTGTTTATCTTCAGGAGGATATATATATGGACCATACAGGCTCATCATAGTAATATAGCTGTGTGGAAATCTTGCCCCTTGAGCTGTGTGAAGATCATCATTCAAAGTAGCCAGGTTGTGTTATATACCAAATACAAGCTGATGCGAATGACAAATTTTAATATTTTTTTTCCTGCTCATTCTTTTTACAGACTCTTCAGGCTAGTCTGTCTGTGTATGAGTCCAAATTGGCAGTCCTAGGAGCCATGAGATCTCGGCTTACCCAGAGCTCTGACGCGATGGCTCAGCAAACCTTGCTAGCATCTCTAGCGGACCTGCGAAACCAGCTTCTTGTTGTGTCTCAGCGCTGCAGACAGGTCAGGACCACATCACATAACATCTCCAGCCTGTTGTTACATCTTTGTTTTTAGTAAATGCAAATTCTAAGTGTAACGTAGATGTTCTTGGGGACACATAGAGAAGACTGCTCAGGGCAGAGGGCAATGGAAAGCGCTGGTTAGTGACCTATGTTCCAGAAGGAACAAAAGGTTTTGATTGATTGAAGTGTAGCTCAACATAATAGAATCTTAGCTTGCTCTCCTCCAATGGCCGATCAAGGCACATGTATATCCATTTTAATGAAACAAAAAGTAATCATAACCACATGAATAGAATGGAATGAGCAAAGACACATGCCTAGTTCTCTTTCCATTCAAAAGCAGAGAAATAACATAATATAATAGAAAGATAAAGTCGAGCGGAAAGTTAAAGAAAATGGAAGTGCATCACATTTGGAACTTAAAGCATTTTGTATTTAATTTTTTCAGATGTATCGTGATGTGGAGGATGACCAAGATCTTCCTCTGCGGCCATTAGATGGACTTGGTAGGCTTGACAAAGACTCTAATCTTGGTAAACTTGCAATGTCAGCCGCTGCCCTGCATGAGGCGTTCAATCAGTCCAGCACAGACTCAAAGTAAGTGGATCTAGTAGCCTAACATAATAGTCAATAAGGAAAAAATATTTTCAATGAAATAAAGGGTGAAATGATTGTTGATTTTATAACTTTAACATTAACCAAGTGAGATGTGATCCTCCAAGTAAAGCTTTGCACTGCAAATTATTTGGTTTATCTTTTCTAAGCACACAGGTATTAATTTTGTGTGTTTCAGATATCCATAATTATAGTTTCGATTTGGCATGAATTGCTAAGTGATTGGTAAGAAATTTCTGAAAATAAACAAGTGTTCTTGGCTTTGTGTTCTTAGCTGTTCTATAGTCTAAAACTAATTTTTTATGTTTTCTTTCAGTCATGATAGGTCTCCAATTCAGGATGCAGACATGAAGAACCTGCCTTCCCCCAACAAAACTGGTCTGACCCACAGCTGTGCAGTGGCTCTACGATCTCTGCCGGTGCAGGTGATAGCACTGGTGTTGGTGGCAGGCCTGGCTTATGCTCTTGACCCTGAAATTGTGGACAAGTTGGCAAACTTCACACTGACCGTTACGCCAGAACTGAACTATGTCAACGGTCCCCCTGCTGTCTGAGATTGAGATTGTCTTTGTAACTGTTTATCACAGCAGATAAATTCTTATCAAATATGAGGGGAGGCTTTGGCCCCTCTGATCCAAGAGGCCTTTGTTAGCCGAGTGTTTGTGCCAAAGTGGCAATACCTTGGTAAGTGCTTGTTGACATACTCTTTCTGTCATATGCACAAAGAGGTAAAGGTAAATAAATGGTTCTGCAACCTCATGTATTGTGTGTGTCCAAGTGTAGTGGAGCTGCATTCTTGGTCGAGCTGGAATACAATTCTGATGAATGGGGAATGAAAATAGACCTACCTTGCATCAAAAATTGCAAGCCAAGTGAGCAGAGTTTAAGTTTTTGGGTTAACATGTCTGCATTTGCACTTACTTCACACTGTGGAAAGTGATACATTTCAACATATGTGACTACTTCCACGTAGAAAAAAAGTTCAGACTGGTTTTTTTTTTATATTCTTATTATCAGATAATTAGAATTTCTTTTGAAGCTAATGAGATTGAATTGGGTTTCTATTTTTATTAATCTCTTAAAAGTTTCAGTATTTAGCAAATCTGCTTAGGTATCTTTTAAAACTTTGATCAACGACTGGTACAAGTTAGAACTTTGATCCTCACATCATATTATAATCTTTCTTATCAAAGTTTGCCTTTTAAGCATAAGAAAATGCAAAAGTATTTTGCATCATATTTTGGTGAACATTTCACTTTAAAAATCATTAATTCATGAAAAACAATTAAATCAAGCTAGTTATGAAAATGAAAATAACATGGTGACAAAAGGATGAGGCTGATAGAGGTCAAGATGGAGTTTAAAATCATGAGTATGGATTGTTAATAAGTTCAAACTTCATGCAATTTTATGAATTTTTAATCATCTTTTCCCCCTCTATTGATGTGAATGTTTAAAAACAGTGTTTTCTATCAAATATCTAGATCAGCATTTTGTCATATCATCTTTTCACTGTATATCAATGACTGGAAGTTATACCATGTGTGATGTACGACTCACATTTGTTTGTTTAGAGATCTGCTGAATGACCTTTTTTCAGTTAATGGTTATGATGACTGAGTTGTTGCAGCTCCACACTATTGTGTTCATACTTTTTAACTAATTGTTTGATACTTTACAAATTGTCAGCAATCCTGCATAATGAATCCTTCGGAAATGGCATTTTTTTAAGTGCCACAATGATATGTGAAATGTATGTTTTTGTGTAGAAATGATTTGCCCTATGATGAAGAAAGTCCATGCCTATAATAAGCAAGTAAAGCCGTGAGTGCTGGAAGAGTTTGTTGAAGCAGTAGTCATTCACACTAAACTCTTCAGAGATTTCCGTGTGCCCAAATAAAATAGGCTGTCTTTTTATTGAAACTTGCATCAGTTGAGTACTGGTATGTGAAATACAATGCAATCTTATTATATTGACAACATTCACTGGATCTGCAGTTTAATGCCAATATCAAGGAATGGACAGATAAAGGAGAAATCTTACGAATTACCCAGCAACTTAGCATTTCCTATCTTTTCCAAGTTAACCATATTAATAGCTCATGATGTAGGCTTACACTAAACACACATGTGTAATGAACACAAGATAAATTGATCTCCATCAAAGTTTATTTGAAACTGCAACAGTAAGGTCAGAAATGTTGTAAATTTGAGAAAATTACAAGGTGATTTTGATATTCATGTTAAATATCAATGATGATATTGGATGCAGTAACAGAAGGATATATCAGTATGAAATAATATCTATATTTGCAGCACATCAATTTCAACGCCTTGTTGTTAATCAATATAAATGGATTGCATTGTAATTTCTGTGACTCACAGTAGCCAACATTATACCATGTTGAAACTTCACTGTCAGGAATGGTAGGAAGATCTGATGAGATTTATTTGAAAATGATGCAATGGTTGGTATCAGCCTTTAGCAGGCTGAGTCAAAGCTTTTAGCACAGTAAAGGTTAAAAAAGGTTTTACTGGTTGAATATACTATCTGTGGAAACAAATAAAGTCCACAACCAGAGGTAAATACAATGTTATCCTCACTGGCCATGCTATGTCTACTTTGTATAGATATGCAGTGGACAACAACTATGTGAATGTAAGTACCTGCTGCTTTTTTATCAAGTACTGTTTTTGAATGGTGAGAATTGAGATAGTGATTTAATATGAGCCTAAATGGGCATAAGACTCATGAGTGAAACAAGTGGAGGTCAGAGATTTGATCTGTGCTCAGAATTGATGTGTAATGGCCGAAGATGTTTCCAGTGTTTCATATGCCCATTAACACTGAAACAATCAAATCTGGCTAAAAAATTTTGATTTATTTTGTTTCCGTTTACTTTAGGTTGTTGTTTTTTTTTGGCCTAATAAAAGGGATGATTTTGTCAATTTTATAATCCCAGACAAATTTTAGATTTATTTGAAGCTTAGTCTATGAGTTTAAAAAAAGGAGGATGTTATGACAAAAAAAAAACGAAAAAAAAAAAGAAGAGAAAAAGATAGGTCTTGTTGATGTTTAATAGCTGTCAAAAGAAGAAATATCAAAGTGAAATGGATTATATTATTCACTGATCATCAAAATTTAACACCAGGGATTTGTGTCCCTGTGATTTGGCAGCATCTGACAGACTAAGCCTGTACCATAATGTCTATACAAACACCCAGTAGTGTGGTTTGTGTATTATCTGGCATGTGTTTTGTTATCTTCAGCATAAGGTTTACTTCACTAAATAGCTTGAGTAATCTGGGTTACTTGCGTATTTAGTATATAATATTTCAAAATTTAACCTGTTCTGGTCCTGTTCTTTATAACTGTAAGTTTCAAAATTAGTTCATTTATATTTTAATCTTTTTTATTTACTGGTGTACATATTTGAATTTTAGGCAAGCTAAAAGAAAATGAACTTCTTCTAAGTTGCAATATTCAAGTAAGATATTCTGTGCTTTCTGTGTTCTTCCAGTGATCAAGATGACTTATGCACATCAATATAATTTATATATTTTAGACAGAATTAGCAAACAAATCTTAAAACTACATGAAAAGGGGGACAGGTGAAAATTTGATTTATGTGTGCCATCTATGCAATGGATGACATAGACTGTTTACATGTTTATATCTTGTTTGCATTAATTTTATCACATTGACTCAGTGACCCACAATTGAGCTTTGTGAGTATTGAGATGAGGAAAAATAAACCTCATTGATAGCAAGTTTATTGACAAACTCTGTGCCACCAAGGCTATACTAATCAATGTTACAATTCCCAAAGTGCAAACAAGTCGGGCATATCTGCATAAATTATAAAGAGAGAAAAAAGGCATCTGTGTCTCGTAAAATAAGTTCAAATGTGACCGAGACTTCTTCAGGAAAGTGCAAATTATTATAAATGATGATAGAAATAAGAAAACAATTGCCAGCCCACAGTATTTACTATTTTTGTCCAACATTTAAGCAGTTTCTCTTCTCCCTGGTTACTGAATTATTCTCCTGACTCGAAAGATGAGACTATTTTTGGAGATATCTATAACTTACTGCCAAAAGTTAGTTAAAGCTGGCAGACATAGTTGGGATCAATATTTATGCCTGAGAGGTTACTCCTTGATAGTAATTTTTTTTCCTTTTCTTTATAAATGAAAAAGGTTAAACTCTGCATATGTACATACTTTAAAAGATAATTTATGCAGCATTGATATGCCCCAAAGAATCCATCTTGAATGTGTTAATATCACACCAGGCTTTTTGTTGAGAGAAAAAAAAATATTGTGTAGGAAATTTGCTGCACAATTAATTGAAGGACTATGCAATAGATGGATTTCATAATTAAGAATGAGGTTTCTCACAAGATATTGCAAATTTTCCCATAATTTTATCTGATTTTTTGTTTTGTTTTTTGTTTCATTAAGTTGTGATAAGAATGAATTATTTATCGATTCAGAAAGAATTCCTTACAGTTTAGACTAATTTTCTTAAAACTAGTTTTAAAAGTATTTCAGAATCCTAACTGTACATAATTTTTTTTGAAGTTATTCTTTCTGTATTCTTTTATAGTTCAGGTGTTTTTATTGTGTGAAGTACATTGTTTTCTGTAAATATAATATATTTCACTGAACAAATTTATCAATTTCAATTTATCTTTGTTTAATTCTTCCATTTTTAACTATCAAGACAGCCTAGAAATATGGTGGCTTCATTGCTTTGAGCAGATTATCGTGCCCACCTGTTTAGATTAACAAAAAAAGCTGGCAGCCAATAAAACAGTTTTAAGTTGCCTTAGACATAGAGGCTCTACTCACAAATAGGAACTAGACGTGCCTTCTTGGTATGAAAAAAGTCCTTAATCACTAATGTTTACTGAATTTCTTGTATGTGTTATTTAGCTACAAGAGCTTCAACGACAAGAGTAACTGACATACAAAGACAAGTGAACAGTTATATAAACTAAGGTAAAGTATTTGTTTCATTTGATTTGAATCTTTATTTATTGATTATAAATGAATGAGCAAAGGTAAAAACTTTTTTGGAAAATCTCATTTCCGGTGTGAATGAGTCTTATATCTGAGATTTTAAAATTAAAGAGAACTAAAAATTTAAAGATTCGCAAACTGTCTTAGTATTTCAAAAGATCCATAACTCGCTTGTCTCTTTAAAGAATTATAAGTTCATGAAATTTTTATCATTGAATTACCTTTCCTAGTGTGTAAATGATTAAGTATCATCCCTTAAAAGCTAGAAATACTTTAACAAAACTATTATTCATTTCCTAAGTTGACTCACCTTAGAACAATGACAGCATCTTGCATGGATTCATAACACTGCTTGATCAGTACACTTAGTTGTTTGTGTACACTGCCTTAGCATTATCTTTTACTTCGTATTTATATTCTGCAATAGTTTTCACATTGTTGTTTCATCAACATCAGTTTCATTACCATTATTTATTTTGTTTAAAAAATATAGGCCTATTATTGTTGTTATTGTCTTTATTATTATTATTATTATTATTATTATTATTATTATTATTATTATTATTATTATTATTATTATTACTGGTCTTATAATTTTTATTATTACTTATGTATCATCTTTATTAAATATAACACTAAAGAGATTCTTTATGGTTGGAAACATTTCTATAATCAACAATAAATAGAGTTTAAATATTCTTCTTGTGTTGATGTTGATTTTTTTACATTTTTTTCAGCTGAGCAATTATTATTTCGCATTGATGGAGGGCAAAATAATGTGCATGTTGGGACAAACATTTGGTAACTGGAATGAACATTGTGTGGGGATAAGATAATATGGATACTGGATAGAAAAAGAAATGTAGAATACAATGTAAAAGAAAATCTTTCAGTAAAATATGAATCTTAAAAAAAAAATGAACTGATGCAGTTTATTTGAAAGGACCATACTTATATGAAGGTAAAGAGTTACTCTATCTTCTGGCTAATGGAAGTTTGTAAGTCCAGCTATCCAGGGAATAGGTGTATAAACCTCATAATAAAAAAAAATGTGTTGAAAAAAAAATATGTAAGATTTCTCTTTGTCTGTCTGTCTGTCTCTCTTTCTTTCTCTCTCTCTCTCTCTCTCTCTCTCTCTCTCTCTCTCTCTCTCTCTCTCTCTCTCTCTCTCTCTCTCTCTCTCTCTCTCTCTCTCTCTCTCTCTCTCTCTCTCTCTCTCTCTCTCTCTCTCTCTCTCTCTCTCTCTCTCTCTCTCTCTCTCTCTCTCTCTCTCTCTCTCTCTCTCTCTCTCTCTCACGTTAAATAACTTTATTAAAATTATGAGTATATAGGCCTATTCACATACAAATTATACATGTATAAAGAAAAACGTTTGGGTTATGAAAATAATAATTAATGAAATTACTGTATTTTACTCAACAGTAGCAACACCGACCACCAAAGTGATAAAGTTATTTCTCGAAAGATAATCCTTTGACTACACACAGATATTACAACAAAATGAATCGTCATAATATGATAATGTACCAAATTATGATTGAAGAATTGCTAAAAGGTCTTCTTATAACGCAGCGCATTTTGCATGACTGCCTTGATCAGTTTGTTCCTATAAACATTTCAGCAAGGACGATAACCACTGAACAGACTTCAGTTACTTAATAACACAAGTGACAACTATATCTGAAGAATATAATATTTTTTTTTAGATTTTGAATTTAATTTTCAAAATCATTCATCCCTCGTATTTTGCTAGTTTCTACACACCAGGAAACAAATTTAATTACTTATACACTTGTTCATGAATAATAGTGCTTGTTCTTATATTGTGCAAATCGTAGACATTTTACAAATGACTGTGGTTTCCTTTTGTATATACCAATTTTGAAAAGTGGTAGAAGAAATGAACTAAATTGACTTGTCAAAACAAGATCATCGTGAATTGTGGTTTGGCTGAAAAACCTGTAATGTTGCCAGTTAATTAATCTGACGTTGTCTTACATCGCACATCACAGCACAAAATAAATCTGAAAAAGAATTACAACAATAATGGCTAGAAAATGTGGGCCCATGTAATTGAATCACACTCAATCTGTAATCTTGATATCACTTTTGACGGTGCAGTGATTCAAGATCATCAGTGAGGTCAATTGTCATACCGATTGCCCAATGAGGGAGAGAGTTCTGACAGTAGAAAAGAAAATGGACTATATATATATATATATATATATATATATATATATATATATATATATATATATATATATATATATATATATATATAATATCAATTGAAATTTTAGCTTTTCCAAACTACGATTGTCACATTTAAGATTCGGTACCAGGAGAGATTTTTGCGCAGGCATAGATAGAAAGCTATCAATGACAAACCATGTGATTTCTGGTCTTTTTCTGGGGTCTTCCATAAAAGAAACAATTAATCTCTGAGCAGTATATGTGTTCAAACACAATGAGAACATTGGAACATTTGGTGGTATCAGTATCGTATTTGCTTTTCAGAGGAGATCTATACCCGGTAATATGCAGAACCCGCCTTCTATGTTTGAGGCATCTGCGCGACTTACTTCTTTCTTTAATCTTTTAAATCCCATCATTATTGTATTCCATGTATTGCTGAGAAAAATGTCCCATAGCAATTCCCAATTACAAGAAAATTTTCCTGTTGTTAACTGTTTCAAGTTGGGCGAGGAGAGATGAGAGTCAATTTTCACCATCCACGGTTTTAAAAACAAGACTTGATTTTATCTCATGTTGGATTTATTGTCCATCAAAGATATAAAAAATGCCTTCTTGATTTATAAAACATTTCGATCGATCAGCCTCACTATTCCCTAGCGTGCCTGCTTTGAGGTTTCCACTTCTGTTCAAATAACAATGAACGAAAACAAGTCGACTTTCGAATTTTAGTGTTACTCTCAAAATGCATGGTCAAAATGCTTGTGTAGTGTTATGAGTACTGGACATTATTTTACATCTAGGATTGGAAAGGAAGATGCATTGAAAAGATTTTTTTTCGAAGAAGAATAAGGGATACATCATGCGAGGAAAATTACGCAAAATAATGAATAAGCATGGACTCTGAACAGGAATTGAAAAGGTATAAATTTACTGAATTTTTTTTTAATGTTAGTCTTAAGGTTTGTCTACGGAACAACTAAATTTGAAAAAAACATCTTTTCGAAGAAATTAGAGAAATGAAAATTACATGTAATGGAGTAAAGGAAGGCAAGTTTTTAGGATTTACAGATTATTACCACAACTACTACTGCACCAGCTGACCCACCATTTGGAGCGGATTTGTAAGAACATCGTACAACAGTGATGAATATAGATACATTCTCATTCATGCCTTTGAAGTGTCTGGCAAAATGGCGGGTGCCTGCTTCCATTTACAAGTCTCCGCTACTTGCACTTATGCAAATACTCCAATATAGGCTTTACTACTTAAAGGACAACACAAATAATTTAGATCGAGAAAGAACATCTTGCAACATTTTTTTTTTCTTAGGTAGACTGTTTTTTTTTTACAAATAAAATTAGACGATATTAAGCGTGCGTTGATGTTAAATTTGTTTCAAACTTTTTCGAATGAAATCAAGATATCTTCCTCTCCTAGTGATCAATGCTCTTCTTCTCTCTAAACATTTTTTCCCCTTTTTCTATACACTTATTCTTCATATCATTCTGTTACACACCTTTTGCTCCGTTATCTTTTTCTAAAAGGGAGAGAGAGAGAGAGAGAGAGAGAGAGAGAGAGAGAGAGAGAGAGAGAGAGAGAGAGAGAGAGAGAGAGAGAGAGAGAGAGAGAGAAGGGGGTGGAAGAGAGAGAATTTGAAAAGGCATAAATGGCAATAACGATTCTTTTGAATCTTTTGGTCAGCCCGTAGTGAAAGGGAAGTAACTGCTGCAGACAAATATCGGGTAACTATCTTTTTGAGAGGCTTTCATACCAGTAACATTTTATATAGGTTCCGCCTAAGGAACGAGAGGCACTGATGGTCTTGAACAAGAATTTCTACAAGATATGTACGATCACGTCAAAGGCGTAGCACGACACGTGTGAAGTGCCACGTATCCTTTTCCTTTCGCGAGAGGCTAAACAACTCTGGTGATGGAAGTGAAGATGCATTCCTCTGTAAATCTACGGAGTTAGGCGTTGTAAAATGTGGACCTTTTTCAGACACAAAAACGTGGGAGGAAACACCTACTACAAACTTACGATAACACTTGAAGTTGGGCAAAAAACGAGAACGAGGGCCAGAAGGAGTACTGATTAATGAGTAGAAGAAACATGAAGATCAAAATTAATTATTCATGTCGGCTCTCCACCAGAAACGCTCGTGGTAAACGAGAGTGTAAACGAGGCTTTCGTGCGGTCAATCCTCACCTTGGGTGTTCTTTCTTTCTTTATCGGACATCATTTTGGTACAAAATGTGAGTCTTTCCTTAACATTTGCTTCAGCAGTTCACTATGTGTCTGCTGATGCAAACTTAACCAGTTGATTGACCATGCCAAAGAATCATCTCAAGTTCTGTAATACATTTAATTTGGTAGGGGTAGAAATTTTCACGACCCCTTCGACTTTGCTTTGATAGCGTCTATGTCTTGATCGTGCCGAGCAATCGGATAAGGCGTAATGAGGATTCTTAAAAGCATTCGATTCATAGAGAACCCACTAATACTGTAAAAAAAAAAAGATTTTAATAAACCTTGGTTGGGTATCCAGAGGCATTTGCCAAAATCTTCTTTTGGCCTTGGTATGGCTAGAGCTTGAGTGATACCGCTATTTTGAATTCAGCATTACGAATAAGGTCTCCATCGAGTTTATCAAAGGCATTAGATCCACTTGAAACTGAATCGATGTTTTTGGAATCACGAAGCCAGGGCACAAGTCAGTTGAATCGTCAAAAAGAGACCCTTCTCGGGGCGAGCATTTCACCGATTTCGCCTTTCAATTCATCCTGGTCATTAAACGGCATGACTAAGCCTACACAAAATATTCCAAAATATAAAAATGGCAAATGTCTCTTTCAGTCAAATGCCTTAATTTCTTTCTTTCTTTCTCTTTGTGAAAAACAGATTGCTATGCTCAGAACATGCTTCTCTCTTTTATGCGATTTTGGTATATTCACAGCGGACACATTTTCTTCTTTCTGTAATCTTATTAAAAACTTTGATGACCGAGACCTGAAATATTTTGTTACTTGGTTGTAGCTTTTTTCATGGTTCAAATGTTCTTGGTGGTCTTTAAAAAGCTTGTCACACAGGTAGACTCCAGGTAGTTTTCATCTTCAGTACGAATGGGTCTTATGCAGACGAAAGCAATCCGCTTGATATAAAACCGGAAAAGGAAATTTTGAAGTTGGTTGAGAATGTAAACAAAATGTCGAGGGGTATCAGCGGCTGATTCGAAAGAAAAGTTAACAAAACTAGACCTATATCTCTGTAATTTTTATCCCAGGCCGTAAAAGGAATAGACACAGGTACTTAATACAGTAACTTTGTAATTTAAGTGTGTAAATTGAATGCTTTTTTTTCTGAGAACTTACTCTACCTCTCATACAGTAGAAAACGTTTGCATGCTCCAACATGACTGTTTTGCATATATCATGGGTATTACTGCATTTAACTCATCTCAATTAGGCCTAAACCGCTGTAAGGCTATGGAATCAAGTTTTGTTTACCGTTTTTTTTTTACTCTGCAAATTTGAAGGTTTTTTCCGTCATAACTAAATGTTTTTATGTCTACAATATGTCGTAGTGTAAAATTGATTTGCTGGGACGTAACCTAAATCTAGATATCTAGATCTAGATCTTGATTAGGCAGATCTTAAAGTAGCTATTTCAGTTTGTTCAGTTTCATTTTGACAAGTAAATGTTGTGAGAAAACAATTTGAATTCTAGATCAAGAGTTATATTTTTCAATTTTCGCTGGTCTCTTTATGTAAACTTAGAGATCTTAATCTAGATCTAGATCTAGATCTAATCTAGAGTTAGACTCAGATGGATCTACAAAAATCAACTCAATCAAACATTTTTTAAAATAAAACCAAGAATCTAGATCTAGATAAGATTTAGACATGGACTCAAAGATCTCGAAATGTTTTAAAAAAATTATTCTTTGAACTAAAAATCTCATGCTCTTTGAAATTGCCAGCTTTCATTTATTGGTCACGTTTTGTTCAGAAACTTAGAAGTAGCAACATCAGTAGTACTAGATCTAAAAGTCTAGCATTAATATATGAATATATAGGGCCTATATATTTTGAATTTTATTAAAATGGATATAGGTAATTGAGTCTAGTAATTTTTTTCAGGCCTTTTTAGATATAATTCAATATTAAAGAATTAATACACTAAAACCAAACCTGAAGCCTTCATTTTAATGTATTTGGAATGGAATAAAAAAGTGTTTAGCGTGGCAAAGTATTTTTTGATAAGGATCAAATGATAAGCCTAGGCCATTGTGCCCATTATTGTTGCACTTCATTCCTGAATACTGTAAGCAATATCATTGTAGACATTAAATGCAGATCGAAACTTTGAAACTATATGAATATGCCTCTTGGCAGATTGTTTCACATTTTATACACATCTACACATGCTTTGACCTAATGTGCAATAGCTAGATGTTTCAAATTCTCAAGCATGATGTATGATTCTCTCAATGTGTAACATTCAAGCATGATGTATGATTCTCTCAATGTGTAACATCTTAACAGATATCTACAATTCAAAATGTCGGAACCATTAAATATAGCAGTCAGTTGTCCTTACAACATACGAGGCTCTGACTATGTTGTCAGTTTGGAATGTCAAGGAAAAGGTTCAGTCCTTGTGCAAGTAGAAGACAGGCTGTCAGCTGATCAATGGAGAGCATCTTTTGATGCACAATGTAAGTCCTGAAAGAATTTACTGCTGATGTTCCAATCTAAAGAAAGTCAAATTCAGCTTAATATTGTTTTTATTTATTAATTTTTTTTTAGCAGTAAGCGATGTTTGATTTCCTAATAATCAATCAAGTTTATCTCAATACTTTATCTGCATCACATAGACATAGTCTTCCTTCCTTTCACTAAGTTTCAGTATGGAATTTATATATATATATATATATATATGAATCATTTTTTTCGCAAGCTTTGCATTTCTTTTACAATACTCTTTATTTGCTACAGATATTGAAGACCTCACACACAAAACGGGGAATTTCAAACAATTTAATATATTTGTCAGCATGCTGGAGTCTGCAATCTCAAAGGTAAAGCAATTTATGAGTTTCTGACAATTGCCCTTGTATTCACTTTAAATCTTTTTCTTATATTCCCAACAAGCTTTGTCAGCCAATTCCAAGGCTCCTTGAGTCAGGAAGATAAGTGAAAGAAGTGTAGAGACTTTTTGTGTGAAAATGAAGTAGACTCAAATGTGTAAAATATAGACATTGATCACAATATAGGGATGGGCATGTTGCAACTTGCTTGCAAAATAATAAAATTAACACTACTTTAGGCTTTAGAGTTTTGACTTTTTATTTTTTTTTATATTTCCAGCTCACAGAAATTGAAAAGTGAAGATACAAGTGCTACCACGCTGCATTTAGTGTATTCTACTGGTTTTTTTTCTTCTTTGAATCCCTATGTAAAGTTCCAAATCAATATTTTTTATGTGGTCATATTTCTTAACTGCAGGAATGGGAAAGTTAAATTTGTATTTAATTTTTTTAATCTTTGGAATGGTATTTTATATCCTTCATGTATCTTCAAGACAAGTGACAGTGTTTGTCTTGATCTGCTAACCTACAATGACTTGGAGACATTGAGACAAAAGAAAAGTGGAACCACAGCAACCATTAAGTCTACGATCCCTGCCCCCAGGTCTGCCCTTATTGCATCCAAGCGCTACCTGATTCTCACATACACAGTCGAATTTGACAGGTACTTTGTTAGTTTTTCACTTTGATTTAATTCACTATTGCTGCCATTGCAGTCATTTCAGTATTAAATATTATTTGATATGTTCAGACACGTAGAATGACAATGCTTGGAGAAAAGCTTTTAGAAAAATATGCATCAAAAGTGACAAATATTTTCATTTTTTTACAAATGATTTGAAGCAAGGCGTATTCCCCTCTTAGTCAAGGATGTACATAGTATTTTATATATATAAAATATGAGAATATGCTGCTCAAAATCTAAGAATTCATATTTTTTTCACGGTGCAATCAGCATAGCAAGAGCAAAGGTAAAGTTCTTTTAGCAAACGAAGGTGAAGAACTCGTAATGATTTTAATGTTATTTATACTTGATTCTTGAAGGATCCACTATCCCCTCCCCCTGCCATACTTGGGTAAGCCAGACCCGCAGGCCCTACAGGAAGAGATCAGAATATTGAGGGCAGACTTGAAGAAAACTAGGCAACACCAAGCTAGTGGCAACAATGACCACAGGATGGAAAAACTGCTGAGAGAGTCAGTGCACTTGGCTTAAGGAAAACATTAACTTCTTTTTATATACTAAACAATTATTATACTTACCATATCCAGGCAAAATAGTAATTTGTGTTGCATCCTTGATTCCTGTCATCCCATCCCAACTTCATCATATTTTGAGTGAAATCTATGGTGTTCAATTAAAGTCTAAGTGGTTGACTTATTCTAAAACTAATTTTGGTTTAGGTTGGGCAAAAGCAAGTTTCTTTTCAGATCTTTAAAAATATTTGAAACAATTCTTTATTATCCGGGCAATTAACCAAACTTATGGAGTAATTATTTGCAAGATTTCAGACGTCTAATCTGTGATTTGTGAGATACTGCAGTTTGGAAGAAGAAATGATACCAAACACCAAAGTTGCACTGAAGTTTCAAACTTTGTTTTAGATTTAACTGCGATCACATACTTTTATCTCAGCATTTAACTGGATTTTTCAGATATTGAATGTTGAGAAGGGCACTGGAAGGAACAGTTTTTTCAATACTGATTTTGAAAGCTTAATTTCAATTTCTTTTCAGTTTTGAATAGTGCATTAAAAATCATGGTTGTTAAGAATATAGGGTCCTACCTGTGATAAAGAAAACTTTATGTGCAATGTAATGAATTGTTATTCTCTTTTATAGAAATGCTTAATACGATCTGTAGACATGTGTCCATAATGATTTACATGTATATTCTTTGATGTGATTCACTTTATACAGCTATAGAAGACTTGAACGGGAGAAGGCAGAGTTAGAGCAAGAATTTGCATCATTCAGGAGAGAAGTGCGTCTCAGCTCAGGAGGCACTGCTGTGAAGGATATTCGAGCACTGAAGGCAGTGGTGCGTAACCTGGAGGAGCAGCTGATGAGAGAGAAGACTCGTTACCAACGCAACACCAGCAAGCGCAGCCAAGAGTATCGTGACCTGCTGGAGGAGGTAAAATGAAAGTTATCAAGAGCCTTTTGAAAGAGATGAATTGTTAGGGACATGCTAGCTGAGATTTACTGTTTAACATCTACTAGAGGAATTTGCTGTGTGTATGACATTCGAGATGAGGTGACGTTTTAGCTAATTCTGACTGAATCTCTTGTTGGGGGATTTTATTTTCTTGTGGCATACACATGACCATTTAAGTCTTTTTTGGTATTGGAGGAAATATAATTTTTTGTTTTCGTTTTTCTATAAATATATTTTTACATGTAACATAAAGATTATTTTTCAAAATTTTGAATTACATTCAAGTAAATTGATATGGGTGAGCAGCAGGAAACATTTTTTTTCTTTGTTTCTTCTTGTAAATTTTTTTTTTACAAATCCCATATTTTTTGAGAAATTAAAAGTGTATACAATTTTTTCTTGCAAAATTTCATGTGCAGTTAATGAAATGAAATTATATGAATCACTGCAAGTGAATTGATTTGGTAATTGCTATTTTTATGACATCAGTTGCTCACTTCTCTAACTTTATAATAAAGAGAGACAGAGGTACTTCATTTTGTATCCTACGTATCAGCTCTGAAAGCCAAAATTTTTTTCTGTACTTTAAAGTAAGAGTAATGACAACTGTATTTTTCAGGTGGAAGAATTGAGAGCCTCAGAGCGAAATCTGCGAGTTAGGTTGAAGAGTTTGACCAATGAGCTTGCCATGTATAAAAGGTATAATTGTTGCCCAAAAGTGTTATAAATTAGTATATTGCTCAAAAAAGTCAAAAGAAGAAAATTACATGTGGGTAGTTGCAATCAAAAGTACAGCACCTTTATGTCTTTGCAATAAAACATACAGTACTTTTCATCCATCCTTTTCTGATATACGCTCTTAACTATCTAATACAGATGTAAATTTGAAACTTAATGTAAGCAATATAAAAAGGAAATAAGTATAATTTTAAAATGAAGAGGAATATTATTTTTTCTATAAAGACATGTCTGAATCCGAAAAGAAATATCTGAAAACATCAAAATTAAAACTAATTCACGAAGAGTTTTCGGTTTAAATATTTCTTAAGTTGATTACACTGAAACATTCTAAGCATATATGATTTTAATCTAAACATAAAGGAAAAATACATCTTGAGAGTTTGATCTAGTTGTGGCTCAGCAGTAAGGTTTACTTTAGTTATTTTAGTTATCAGTTTTTTTTCTAGCAGTTAAAGGATAGCATGCATGAATCAGCTCTGGAAAGTTATTAGTAATCTGTGGCAGTTTTTGTAAGATTCACAGCTCTTGTTGTAATTGCACCTCTTCAGTTAATCTGCATTCTTTTCATTCCAAAATTGTATAAAATGTGCCCTTGGTTAAAATAAGGGAAAAAATAGATACTATTAATGAGTATCATTTTGCAGGTTGCATCACTAATTTTGAAATTTGACTTTATTGAATTTGCTTTTAAATGTATTTGATCTATGAGAGAAAAGGATTCATTGCAAGTTTAGAGAATGAACAGCCTGTTTATAATAAGAGTACATGAGAAAACTATCTTGTTTTTTTTGTCCATGACAAAGGTAGAATTTTCCTTGCTTTAATGCTTACTCTTCAGAGGTCGATCTACAACCAGAACCAACAGCAAAGAGAGAGCTGGCTCAGGAGAGAGAACAAGTGCAAACAGAATCCTGTCTGCCTCTCGCTATAGATCACTGTCAAATGAACGGGCTACATCTAGGTTGGGCTCTTCAGAGCGGCGCTCTTCTTCAAGAGAAAGGCCTAATAGTTTTCGCAGGTCCAACTCATCAGAACAGATCACAATGCGTGGATCATTCAACAGCAACAGTAATTTACGAGGAAGATCAAACAGCTTTGATCGTAACAACAGCTCAGAAAATAGAAATAATCTCTCTGGGCGCAGTAACCGGAGTCGAACTCCATCCCCTGCAGGTAAGTCACTGTTCTAGCTTGCCTGCTCTTGTTAACCATGTCTTGAACATATCACTTAATGTGTAGCTCTTTAGATAGGCACCTACGACATAAATAATGGTTTGAGGCCCAGGTCCAAAGCACTTGATGAATTTAGATGAATTAAAAAGATGCTTGTATTTATAAGAAATTCTTTCCCTCTAAACAAATTTTTATCTGCATGTTTCAGTTTTAGAGTTTTCGTACTTGTATCCCAGCCCATTGGAAAAAAATTGAAGATCTTAAGCTTGAACCCCTATTTTCAAATAATCAGATCTTAAAAACACATTCTGAGGGTAAAGAATATAAATGTTATCAATGCTTTCTTTATAATTGACAGTAATAAAGCTAGTGCTAGGGTCTACTCGATATTTTACTACCCATCGAGTATTGGGTTATGTGGCTCAGGGTGCCGTGGGCATGGCACGTCCCGATCCGTGGCACAGCACATCCGAATCCATGCAGCGGTAAAATTGAATCTGTGGATCCGGTACTGAATACAGGCGACTGCTCTCAAGTCATAGAGTAGCATCTGAAAGGGCACACTCCTAACACTCCTTGGCACACACAGCCACATGTCCACAGTCTACAGTATCACACACATCCTTTAGCTTAGTCTCAGCACTCTGGTGTCTGTCATATCTAAAAAAATAAATTAGACTTCAGCTGCATACTAGTGCATAGTGTAAAAAATGTTTCTAAGAGGGAAAAAAGTTGGCCAGTGGCGTAATGAGCAGGGTTGGGCCTAGATAAAAGCGGTAACAAAAGACCTTTTTACTATCACAGTTAAAGCTCATTAAACAAAAGTGCAAAGAAAAGGAAAAATGCTTATTAAGTAAATACAAAGCAAAAGGAGAGGATGGTTCTAATTTGCCAGAGCAGAGAAGAATGAAGAGACTGGTGTAGTGTGCATAAAACAAACCTGGCGTTGACAGCGGTCTAATACTCAGAGGACTGTTTATTGTCACCTGTTGATGTTTTTTGTTATCATTTCATTACCACATCCTACTCCTTCCCCTCCCTAAATTTCCCTTGCACAGCGTTGACCCTCGCCACCAGAGAGTCATGCTGACTGCTGAGTGATGTCTGGTGGGAAGGTCTATCACAAACAAAAAGTCGTCGTCTACTTGTCTGCATGCGGTGCACGATGTTAAGTATAGAATCAGTTCAAAGTCGACGGTACGCATGTGCCGATAAAATGCTAGCAGGGATCCCACGGCACAGCACAGTACTGCATACCATGCAGCTAATTGATGTGCTGTCAGTGTTGCTGGGTGCCATGGGTAGGGTTCCTTACCATGCTGATAGCCCCAGCACTAATAGAAGCCTTTCATGAAAACTTTTGAAGAAGAAATGTGGTGCTTTAAATTTAGGCCATGGCATCTAGTGGTCCAAGTGGTGAAACAAACTGTCTGGAAGTTGAGATATTAAGCAAAGCAAAACTTTTTTTTTCTTTCATAGACTGCAGTTTACTCAAGGTTTATGCGGAAGCAATGGATATTCCTGGGATTTTTATTTTCTATTTTGATCTATCAATTTCTTAATCTGGAATTAAGAAGTCTCCAAAACAATCACCTTCCAAACTGAGTTAATGGTACAACTACCTTGATATGACGGCATGTCATATCCACTTTTTTGTAAAGATTTGTGGGTTGAATATTACTTTAAGTATTTCCAATTTTCTATTTCCACAGCGAGAAGATTTAACCCCACTGCATATATTAAAGAGAAAGAGAGGAGATTGAAAGAGAATTCATTGAAAAAGTAAGACCTTTCAACTTTAAATTGAAATATATGAAAGTTTGTCTTTCCAAAGACATTTTCTGAGGAGGGAAAAATAATTTTTTTTGTACTGATCAGAAACAAATATCCTATTCTTAAAAAAGAAAAGGAAAGGAAAATTAAGACTTAACTTGGCTTTAGAATGAGTTAAGTCTTTTCATTTTTTTTGTAATTAAAGACTTGTCATTAGCCAGGATAAAGTCCATATTATAATTCAATAACCTAGGAGGTCTTTCTCAAAATCTGCTGCGTTGTTGAAAATTATGATATCTTTTTACAGATGTATACAAACACTTTAAAGGTCTTTGCAACTGTTAAGCAGGATGTAATTTTAAGAAAAGAAAATAATTCTTGACAAAGTTTTATAATCTTTGATTATCTTCATTTATGCCCCTAATAGTTTTTTTTCATTATTAAATGACAAAATCAATATCAGTTGTCAAGGTCAACAAAGCAGCAGAGTGATTCTGCTGCAGATAGTCAACACACAGAAATGGCTGTGAAAAATGTCATGGTTTTATAATCCTCTTTGAAAAGAAATCTGCCAATTGAAATTTATCATATCTGAACAACTGAAGTCAACAAACTTTGCTTAGTTTGAAGCTACATCCCTATTTCTTTTCATACACAGAAAGCGAGAACAGAAACATAATCTATCAGGCTTGTCTTCACGGTCAAAACAGTCAGCCAACTCAAGTCGCAATTCTGGTAAATTCCCCTTAAAAATGTATGTGTACAATAATTTGCCTTAACAGCTGAATAAACATGATAGTTGGACATGGCTCATCAGATCTATTTATGTGGCATAACTCTTTATGATAAACTCATTCCCTGTAGATGATTGGCATTATGTTGTTATTTTTTACATCCTCTTGAATTTTTATGCTCGCTACGTATTCACTTGATTGTAAGGCAATGTGCCACTGACAGATGCACCATCAGTCTCAATGGGATTGGGCAATTGGGAAGGTTAGCTCATGTATTTTGAGGAGAGGATGGTCAAAATGTCAACCTATGTATAGAACAGCATATTTTTTTACAGCTGGTAAATTTACCAATTTTTTCAAAAGCTTTTTCATTTACATTACATTTTGAATGCGGTCATTCTAACTTTTATTAAGTTGTATGCTTAAGATCAGAGAAAAATATTCAATAGGTTAATTCACTTATCTCTTGTCCCTCATGCAGGTTCTAGCAATCGCATACTAAGGGATGATTCTTGTAAGTACATACATTAAGTTCGTGTCACACTAACAATGACAACATTTCTATGATTTTTAATACCGCTTTAGGCAAGAAGTGAACTGACTCTTCAAGTAACAGGCGATGCCTGTCCTGGCAGTTAAGATCTATCCATGTCATGATTCTTCTGAAATTGCTTAGTACTTACAAATTCTCAAATCAAGCAAATGCTTTGTAAACCTGAAGAAGTTATTCAAGGAACAGCACATTAATTAGTTGGTCTCCATCAAATTGGTTCAAAATATGATACTGTTTTTAAAATTGTTCATTAATAAAAGCTCTTTAGACAATGTCATAAATTGTTATAATACAGCTTGACAAAGGCAATGAAGCATTTTTTTTTAAATGTAACTTTTCAAGTAGACTTTATGAATAAATCTTTATTTCCTAAACAATTTGTTATAAATCTTTGGTTATTAATCTGCATAATTATATTAAGAGGTGAAACACTTGCAATCATTAAATTTTATATCATGGATCTTTGAAAAGATTTGGGGCTTTACATTCTATTACTGCATGGAAATTTACAGTGAAGAAAAGTCTGTGAGTAATGTAATTTTATCAACTAGTGCTTAATTACAGGCTATGCAACTTTCTCACTCATGTAAAGCCCACTTTGTCAATTGATTGCTAAAAACTTTTGGATGATGAGAGTTCTCTAAAAGATAATATAGCTTGGGGGTTGATATCAAGAATAATTTTGCAAAATAATTTTAAATGGATGGTAAAATATCATGAGTTTTTTCTTTAAATATTGTCTTTCTAAATTTTGTTATTCATTGTTATTTCTGAGTAGTGTAAACAAATACATTATTTTTGTTTCCAGGAATATATCATCAATTTAAATCATTTGATGTTTTTGAGTTCTGTCTATGAGTGTTTGTTGATTTTTGTTGATGAGGTATTGGAATAAATTAATCTTGAATGAGAGATTAATATATTCTTTTTGTGCAAGCCTATATTTAACTTTGGCTTAAAATTGGTAGGAAAGTCATACAGTAGGCTGTCTTTACTGAAATTTGCAAATGAATTCTCTATCTGAAGTAATCACATGAAGGATAGCAAGCATGAGTTATTTCTGATGCCATGTACCAGTAGTTAATTTTGTTTACCTGCCAAGGACATGTTATTTTGGAAAAGGAGCTCATGGTCTTACAATCCTTCCAGATATTTGTGCTTTGTTTGTCTTCTATACCCTGTACCATGCCTCTGAATTGAACACTTTAAATGCTTTCTTGTAGGTTATATTTGCAGCATGTATTGTAGTATAATCCTCTCATTCATCTTAACAAGATCATTGTTTTTTATTTATCTTCAGTAGGTAGTCAGGGAAACACCAGCGATGGCTACGGCTCAGATGGCTCCTATGTGTCAAGGACACGGTAAGTCAGTTTTATTCTTTTTTGTTTTTTAAGTTTCTAATTTTCAAAGTAGTTGATAAATTTTATAGAATCTTTTCTTGGAAGGACTGGTTTTGGCAGAGGATAACAGTGAACTCAATGTGTACATATATTTGCGGGCTTGTCCGATGTTGGCGTAAACAAGAGAAATCAGAATAACATTTTAAAATCTGTATATGCTTTGTTTTTGTAAAGATTTCTTTTCTTTCTACCACCCCCCCCCCCCCTTTTTCACTCCCTCTCTCAAAAACAAGCAGAGGAACAAACATTGAATCAACATATTTAATTTTTTATTTTTTTCAGAGTTTCAGAGTGCCAATTGTTTTGTCATATTGTTTAATTTCATTCAATGCCCCAGTCTCAATTTTTTATATCTTTAATATTTCTAAACCTGAATGTGAGAGCAACAAGTAAAACTAATAAAACTGATGTCTCTGGGTTTATGAAATCACTGATCCAATTCCAAATGACAGCAGCAAGACTAATGAGAGGCAAAAAAAAAACTAAACAAACTAAATAAAGAAATTTTGACTTGACTGTAGAATAACAGAAAATAGATGAAAAACATGTACTTAATCCTTAAGAGGTAGAAAATTACACTGATTTATAATATAAAGATGCAACAAGAAATTAGAATTAACTTGAGGAAAAAAATATGTGCTAAACTTGTCATTAAAAAGACTACAAGAGATAAAAAAAAAAACTACGCCATTTTGATATGTGAGGAACTGAACCACAGCAATAAGTATAGACAAGGCTCTGCACAAATGCTTAGTTAGAGAAATTCTCCTCAAGTTGTCAGCTGTCAGTAACACATCCCATTCCTGTTAACTCTTTTCATAAAAATTTAATGATGAACTGGTTTCCAGATTAGATATACATGTACCTATCTAAAATCAAAGCCCTCTTTAGAGTTGAATTCTTTCTGTTGGTAATACATATCAACAATTTCTACTGGTAATACAGATCAACAAACCGCTTAATTTGATTTTTCTCTAATTTTAAGTCAAAATGATTCTGTGTCCTCTCTCATCAGTCCTGCATCAGGGGGCAGTGGCAGGAGCAGACAACTTACTAGCGTAGAGAACAGTCCAGCTCAAGTGAGTGATATCAATGTGTAAACAGACTATGAAAGGTTTATTCCAAGAACTGATGTTTCTCACCTGAAAGCCAGATTAATTATAGCAAAAAGGCTTGAGATGCTTTTAGGCAGACTGGCTATACCAAAGTACCCAGCCCCCAAAAAATCTCAATGAATTAGACCCTGTTTCACTTTGTATCAAGTGTTATTTTTTTAATAGAAAGTTCAAACCATACATAGCCTCTTTTAAAGACATGACATCTAATTGCCTTTTCTGTACATGAAATGTTACCATTTCCACTAAAACCAAACTTTGCACAGTGTGATTTGCTTGATGTTAAATTGATGTCTACTTGATAACAATTTAAATCAGGTAACTTCTCAGAAATAAGTTTTAAATATAGTATAAAACTCCTAAAATAAACTTGAGTAATCAGAGTTGACTTATGAGGACTCCATCATAATGTTGATTTATTCTATGCTGCTTCATTATCGCAAGTTAACTGATTTATTTTTCATCCAAAAAACCATTTGTGAGATTTTCTTAACTTTTAATAGTAATTATGATGTACATGTAATTGTGTACAATTTCAAACAGACAATTGCTTGTATAATATTGGCTATAAGTTATTCAATTTCCTCAGTAATTTCTATATCTAATGTCACCTTGTGTCCAATGCTCTTTTTTTTTCTGTGCACACAGGGATCCCGAGCAGTCAAGTCTAACCGTCCTCCAACCGGCAAGGCAACTGTCCAATATCCTTAAATATTAATTTCAGTACTGATTTGTTTTATGAGTTGGATGCTTTTGCTCTCATTTAAAACTATAAGGGGTGCTCTAAGTCCGAATGACAAATAACTGAGCTGTTTGTTTGTTTGTGTGCGTGAGGGAGGGGGGATGGTAGGGGAAGAGAAGAGGTTTGAGAGGATAAGGGAAGGTGCAAGCTCATGCGGCAGATAGAAGAGATCATCTTATCTGTCACCACTGTCCTATGCTTAATCAAAGTGTCTGTAAGAAAAGAAAACAAGCAGGGAAGTCAAAGGTAAATGAAGTGTTGATTAACTCTTAGAGATTCAGTTCACTTCTCTTTACTTTGTATAGTGGGGCAGAGGAAAATTTCTAACTGTTTTGGCAGTATGAAGCTTTATGAGGAGGAGAGCAATGGAGCAAAAAGTTAGTGAAAGCTTTTGAATCATGATCTCACTTAGACTAGCCCCAGGCTGAGAATCATCAATCATTGCCATTCTTTGCTTTATACAAGATTAAGTATTTAATATTTATAAGTAGGCTGAACACTTTTGTGATCTTAGTCGCTCTTGATTGTTTTATATCTGCTAATGGTAAGAGAAAAAGAGATTCTTTAGCCCTTAGGATGTTGGTTGACCTCCCCTTGAAGATTTGCATTCGAACTGGATCTAAGAACCTGTTTTTCTTTTCTTCATAGGCACAGACTTTTGTACCCTATTTAATCAATGTTCTTTATTTGGCTGGTGATTAAGAGAATATTTTGATTCACTTACACAATACTTTTATGACGTCCACAAGCACTATATCATGAAGTTTGTTACATTTCATTTTTAACACAAAAATTACGGATCCTCTGTTTTACCATTTAGTAGTAAAATGCATGTCATTTTTTTTATATGGACTGATTAAATTAATATTGAGTAATTGTCCCTATGCAATAATTTAAGTCAATGAAATGTCCTCTAAATGATCTAAATATATTTTCTCTGCACCTCTTATCTTTTTGGCAGTAGTTAAGAAATCATTCTCAGTGATTAAGTTTTAGATTCAGCCAAATTTCTTCCCACTTCCAAGATTAAGGTTAAAATAAAATGTATCATAAAAAATCATTGTTAGAACTATATTGTAGTAATAGATTTTGCCAAAGTAAAATCCAAAATGTTCTTAAAGGTAAACGCGCAAACTTCTTAAGTAATAATGTACAAATGTACCTTCAAGTGTTTTAGCAGTTGAAAAAAAAAGTTTATCCTTAACTGAGGGTTAAGCTAACAAACTCCTCACATTTGCCATACAGCAAGGCGCAGACAAAAACACTCAATATGCCAAATGTGGATAGTGGTAAGTATTCCAATGTGCAAAATTTCAAGACTAATCTTGCAAAAGAAGGTCATTCTTTGAAAAATAAATTTCATACCATAATGAAAATAGTATATATGAAAAAAATGTTAACAATGTTATTCATGAGCCATTATTATAGATCTTATTATTCCCTTTAATGAGTTTTTTTAATTAAGGAATGAATAATATCCATAATGTGCAACCGAAATAAATTTAAAAGACCATTTAGAATAACTTTAACTTACTTTGTATTGTTGTTTTTTATTCACATGATTTTGATTATGATTTACCCTGTGCAGGGGAAGAGGGAGACAGCGAATACTTTGATCGATCAGCTGAAATCAGTGAGATAGATGAGCGACTTGATCGACTTCAACAGCTTATGAAGGTGGCCATGCCTTGATTTGTCGTGGGTTATTATTGTATATCCATGGCCACCTATAGTATTGGATCTTAGAAAACTAATTTATGCAACTGGGAAATATTCAGTCTATTAGTTGCCTGTTTCCCAGATATTTTATGCATTTGTGCAGTGAGATTATGGAAGTGAAGACTGTAACTATGAAATGAGTGGCAGGCAAGAATGACATCCGAGGATATTGGCTTATTTGGTTTTACAAGAAAGTTGAATTTTAGATTTTCTAACACTTCAAGGAAAATTAATGGCTAATGAGAAAACACTTTTGAGCTTTTTTAACAGATCTATATATGCATTTTGTATGGCATTTCACTAAAATATTTCTCAGCATTCTTACTGTCAGTGGCTGCTTCAAAACACATATGTATGTGATTGAAGAAGACACTAGCATAAACTAAGGCAAGTTTTAGTACACAATTTGCAACAGTCTGACAATGAAGATGTCACTTTTGAAACATAAAGAAAAATCTTTTTTTTTTCTGGTCTCTGTGAGTGCAAAAACATGTTCACCTGCATAGCAAGTACCCTCTCATTTCAAAATATGTTTTTGAAGGGCAGTGCTGCCTTATTTTAGTAGTGTTCAATTGTCCAAAAAACAAATAAGAAACATTAGATGTGAATGTGGAGGTAGTCTTGACTGGTATTGATAATTAAGTCTTAGGTGGATATGACTCTGGAACTTTTTTTTCCTTGTATTGTTTTGGCTGGTCTCAAAGTTTACCAGTGTTACATATATTTACAGATATACAGGGCAACATATCCAAAACATGAAATTGGAGTTGTTCTAATTAACTCAATGCTGTATGATTGCACAAGCTGACTTTGTAATTTAATAAAATGAAAACAGCATAATAATACCAATCCAACATGCTTAAAAGTTTACCGCCTTCTCTTTGAATTTAAAGGATTTGAACAAAGTGGAGAAGCTAATTCGGAATTAACATTTATAGCCTCATTCTCACTTCCTCTTTGCCCACCCTTATATTTAAATTATTTAGATTAAAAGTTCTTGTATTTGGCCTTACTCAATGAGCACATGTTTCGATATTGTACTTTGATGAAAGGCGGAGAGATGTAAAGGCTTAAAAGGGAAAGAAGTAGAAATATGTGCAGATAATTTTATCTGGTATATAAAAGGTATGTGACCGTTCACTTTGAATTTAAAGTTATTTTAGCAGACCTCTAGCAGTAGCACTTTGAAATATGATACATTTAAAATATCTGGTTTAGATTTTCAAGGTTTCATTTCATTAAATGGAGTTGTCCTACCAGGCATCATCCTTGTCTCCATTACAATCCTTTCCCTCCTAAAATTCATGATTGCCACCTATGTCAAATAATCACACTTTTTACTTATCATTATTGTCATTGTATAAGACCAATGATGTTTTCTAAAATATTTATTTTCAAATTTTCATTATGATTTGACAATAAATGATTATATATGTACAAAGGCAACATCTTTTGTCTCTTTCAGTGTTAAAAGAAGACATTAAGAAAAGAAAGTGAGAAAGAGATAGAGAGAGTGAGAGAAAGGTATAAGAATAAGGAAGAGATAGGGAGAGAAAGAGAGGGTGTGGAAGGGAGTGCACATAGACAGACAGAGATGTTATGGTAATCCACCTTTGTAAATGAAATTATTTTACAACCATATTATCTTTCTTTTTTTTTTTTTTATAGTTTTGAAAGGATAATACATAAAATGGAATGCTTTGAAAGAAAAAAAAAACCGCTCAGGTTATCAGCCATTTTTACAACTTTCAATTTGGCCTTTCTTATATTCTTTTACAAAGTGGTACACATTCCTAAGCTATGAATGGAATCACTTTGAGTAGTCTGGAAAAGTTAAAAAACTAGTAGACAATATATAATGATGTTTATCTCATTTTTTTTTTTATCTTGAAAACTGTTTATAAAGAAATTCATGAGTTAAATCATGTGAAAAACCTGAAAGTATCAATGGTCAGATCGAAAACACTGGCGTATTATGCAAGCGTTTCATACGGGGTTAAATTTACCTTCGGTTAAACACTTATAGGTAGTAAGAGGAAAGCAAAATTTAAATCCAAATTCGAATTTAACCCCCCCCCCCCTCTCTTTTAATTTTTTGTGTGTGTGGCGAGGGGGGGGGGTAACTGTGGTTTGGGGCTTGTTTTTAGAATATTGCGGTTCTTGCATTTAAAATTTCTTGTATTTACATGTATACCTGTATTATTGAATTTTTAAAAGAAGGCCGTTCTTCATAATTTACAGAAAGTTCGATTTATTTACAACTTGCACTTATAATCAGTTTATGCAAATTAAGTTATACAGTATGGAAACTTCAATACAAACAGCTGATTGGAACATGGACATGACACAAATGGAAAATAAAGAGCTAGCTAGTCACTGTATAACATTCTCATCTAAAATTTTTCCTGCAACATTTTTCCTCGGATCATAGAAACTAGAAGAACGTGTGTCAAGTCCCCTGCTCGTGACAATATCTTGAGTAGACCTGTATTGGCCGTAAGAATAGGTCCATCATGATCTCTGCCTCCTTGCGCCACATAACTTTAATTATTTATGTTATAAAGTGCCTTTAATTACAACATAGCTTTACAATGATTACAGATGATAAGAGAGTAGCACAGAATACCAACGTGTGCTTCTGTCCCAGCAGAAGTACCACAGATCATTTATGCTCTACGGAATAAGAGTGACTAAGATTAAGAGTAGAGCTGAAAAAGAGGTCACTCTCTAATTGTTGCAACAAAGTAATAAAAATGATATCTCTATTTCGTTCTATCTTTGACTTCTACTTCATACTACAATACTGTCACAAAAGATGTGACCCAAACTTGAATCTCCTGCTGTCGCAACTCGCATATGAGGATCGCGAATGCAATGTCTCCCACTGTAATAAAAATGCCACATACTAGCAATAGGATTTCCAGCCTATGAGAGGGTCAAAGCGTTACGGGAAATACATATATATACATGCTAGTAGAAACTAGAAGGACACGACATTAGACTTCCAAATGTTTCTAATGTGCACGAGAGCGCAATAAATCTTGGATCTACTGAAATCTCTAACACTCAGTCATATTGACATCTCTGTAGGCGGGCGTTGCGCCAGCAAATCTGCCACAGCGCACCGGAATTGACGGTTACCGAGAATGTAAACGAGGATATTCAAGACGGCATTCAGCTCGGCTAGGATAACCACCACATTCATTAGCGCCCCCTGCACGCCCAGGGAGAAAGCGATGAGACCAGGCAACCAGCATACGAGCAGCAGCAAGTACATAATGAAAAACGTTTTTATCAGGCGCAGTGATGAGGCCGTGGTTCCCCTCAAGGATCTCCTGAATGGCGGAAGAGGATGGAATGAGAGAGGTATGAGAAGTGATGAGGTACGTTCCAAACTAACACGTCACGGAAAATGTGAAATTTATCCTTGATCAATAACAACCACGTTGTGACCGAAAATTGCAGGTAGTTATCGACATATTTTGCGCACTACTCGTGTAAGTCTATACTATAAAAAATGAGTAAATTGAGGGGGAAAATTTAAAAAGCAAGATTAGAGAAGGGTCATTGAATAATGTTGTCCTTGTCCTATTGTAATATTGTGAAGTAGTAATCACTCACATGCGCTTAGCGACTTGTTTGGCAACGTCGATTTGTCTCATGTGCCTCAAGGCTGTCAGTTGTATGGACAAGTGACAAAACCCGCTTATCAGAGATGTGCTCACAAACAAGGCAAGTCGAATCCAGGCATAGGAGCGGCTGATTGTTGTTTGCGAGTGGCAACCAACCTCCTCTCTGTGGAATTTTGAAAAGGACGATGGTAGACTTCGAATGCACATTCTACTAAATGTACAAATTGAAATTGTACTAAGCTTGAAATGAGCGCAATTCGCTGATAGTGAACAGTTAAATTGAAACCTGAAACATGCATCTAAACATATATGTTTCTCTCTTTTTAAAAAAAACCCGAAAACGCGCAAAAGATAAACATGTGACTCAAAATTTCTTCAACTGACCCAATGGTGATGAAAAAGCTATCGTATTCTATTACTTCGAGTTTCTCTTCTTGTTTCGTTTTTCATGTACACTGTACTGGCATGCTTCAGACAAAAGTTAATATGTATATATTGTATACATTTTGGATTCAGCTGACATGAGATATTAAACTTTTCAGTAACTTTTTTAAAATTATTTTTTTGTAGAAATAAGAGAATACTTAAGCCTAAAGCGGAATTTGATCCTTCAGTAACTTACTTGAAGTTGTTATTGTAAAGAATGCTTAAGCCGAAAGCGGAATTTGATCCTTCAGTGACTTACTTGAAGTTGTTATTGTAAAGAATGCTCAAGCCGAGAGCGGAATTTGATCCTTCAGTGACTTACTTGAAGTTGTTATTGTAAAGAATGCTTAAGCCGAAAGCGGAATTTGATCCTTCAGTGACTTACTTGAAGTTGTTATTGTAAAGAATGCTTAAGCCGAAAGCGGAATTTGATCCTTCAGTGACTTACTTGAAGTTGTTATTGTAAAGAATGCTTAAGCCGAAAGCAGAATTTTATCCTTCAGTAACTTACTTGAAGTTGTTATTGTAAAGAATGCTTAAGCCGAAAGCGGAATTTGATCCTTCAGTAACTTACTTGAAGTTGTTATTGTAAAGAATGCTTAAGCCGAAAGCAGAATTTGATCCTTCAGTAACTTACTTGAAGTTGTTATTGTAAAGAATGCTTAAGCCGAAAGCAGAATTTGATCCTTCAGTAACTTACTTGAAGTTGTTATTGTAAAGAATGCTTAAGCCGAAAGCAGAATTTGATCCTTCAGTAACTTACTTGAAGTTGTTATTGTAAAGAATGCTTAAGCCGAAAGCAGAATTTGATCCTTCAGTGACTTACTTGAAGTTGTTATTGTAAAGAATGCTCAAGCCGAGAGCAGAATTTGATTCTTCAGTGACTTACTTGAAGTTGTTATTGTAAAGAATGCTTAAGCCGAGAGCGGAATTTGATCCTTCAGTGACTTACTTGAAGTTGTTATTGTAAAGAATGCTTAAGCCGAAAGCAGAATTTGATCCTTCAGTGACTTACTTGAAGTTGTTATTGTAAAGAATGCTTAAGCCGAAAGCAGAATTTGATCCTTCAGTGACTTACTTGAAGTTGTTATTGTAAAGAATGCTCAAGCCGAGAGCAGAATTTGATCCTTCAGTAACTTACTTGAAGTTGTTATTGTAAAGAATGCTCAAGCCGAGAGCGGAATTTGATCCTTCAGTGACTTATTTGAAGTTGTTATTGTAAAGAATGCTTAAGCCGAAAGCAGAATTTGATCCTTCGGTGACTTACTTGGAGTTGTTATTGTAAAGAATGCTTAAGCCGAAAGCAGAATTTGATTCTTCGGTGACTTACTTGGAGTTGTTATTGTAAAGAATGCTTAAGCCGAAAGCAGAATTTGATTCTTCGGTGACTTACTTGGAGTTGTTATTGTAAAGAATGCTTAAGCCGAAAGCAGAATTTGATTCTTCGGTGACTTACTTGGAGTTGTTATTGTAAAGAATGCTTAAGCCGCAAGCGGAAGTTGATCCTTCAGTGACTTACTTGAAGTTGTTATTGTAAAGAATGCTTAAGCCGAAGGCAGAAGCCCCACACCAGGCGCCAGCAATGATGGACACAGTTCTCCTAGCACTGACCATTCTGGGATATCTAGACGTAGATTGAGTCACCAACACTTTGAAGGTTTTCAAAGAAAAGGCATAAAATGGCTGAAGGAGAACTTTAAACATTTAATACAAATAAATTCAGGCACCTTTGACGTACGTTGATGATCACTACGACTATAGATGACAAGTTAGAGTCTAGCATGATTTGTACAGTTGAAAATTTTATGCTTATGAAAAGAAGCCTGCTTGATTTTTATGAAAATCAACTCATAACTAGTAAAGCTACAACATTGTAGACCTCTTATTAAGAGAGCTCAATTGAGCTATTTTGCATGTATAAATTGACGAAATACTGCTCTAAAAAAAGTAATTATTGAGATGAATAATATAAACGCATAAAGAAAGCAAAATTAAAATGCAATAGTAACAAATATGTGTAACAAAAAGTGATAAAGCAAATTGCTTATCCTGCTTGTGGCATTAAGGACAAGGCAATAAATTACAATATACTAAAAAAGAGTTCGGTTCAAGAGCCTATGGATATTTTCCTCCTCAAAGTAAATCATCACAGCCACAGAGTAATTAAATTAGTTCGAACATAGATTTAGTTACACTGTAGTTACCTACAAACTTTCAGAGGAAAACTGTCTAAATCAGATCTGACAAGAATACTTTAATACAAATACAAGCATAATATTTAGTAGTGAATTTTGCAGTTAATTAAAAAAAATAGCTACTTATCTATCTATGAAATGAATGATCGCACTGAACATATTAGGTAATTCTTGCTATACTACAGTTAAGACCATCCAATAACAATAATGTTGATGTCTTCCATACTTTCACGTTCTGTTTTTGTTTTTTTTTTTTAATTTCTATCTCTACATCTTGACATGTCAATTGTGGCAAGATGTACAACATATCAGAGACGCATATCAACTTAAGCCAATGGTTATGATGGAATCAGTACAGGTGAAAGAGTAATTTGTTTGCTAAGACTTGTGGAGGTGTTTTGGGAAAAGCAAACTAGAACGGACATTATGTAGATAAGGTGATGCTTCAACTCGCGAAGTTGATGACTCGTCAACCCACCTGAACGGAAACAGGATGTAAATGTAGCGGTCCACTGCGATGAATGCAATGCTGAGAAAAGTGACGCTCATACTGACAAGAAATGTGGACAACACACCCAGGCACAGGTATCTGATTGGGAAGAATTAAATAGTTAAACTTATAAAAGAGTCAAAGACTGGTAAGTCTACCTTCTTCTTACGTGAATATCCTCATAATAATTTTTTCATTATTGATGCACTATTAACAACACCTCTCTGAAGCAATCTATAAAAGTATGTTCATATAAGTATTTGATTAAAGATTCCGGTTTCAACTACTGAAGATTTAGGGTGACAAAAGTTTTGATGCCTGTAGAGTTGTACAAGGTCTGATCGATTAATGGCACGATAAAAAAATTTTCTTTCCATCTATGATATATAAACTAAACTATCGTCTTCTAAAGCCTCTTTCAGAGCCTTGTTATCATACACGAACGCTGCTATTTTAAGTAGAACAGTTTGCAAAAGTAAATAACTTATTGAGTGGTTATACGTGCGTAAAAAGTTAATAAGTATACAACGATTTATTTAACAAAAACCTGTAGCTTTAAATAGATCTGTAAGACTGATCTCGTGTGACGAATATAACATAGATGTATAACATGACGGAGCTGCGGGGCAAAAATAGTATTGTCTAACATGCTAGCATTCACAGCAAATGAGTTGCTGTTAGCTGTAATGATGTTGGAGATGAAGATAATTGTATATTGTTGTGTTGACTAATTAATTAATTACGATTAATATCACCTCGTGACCGCTCTGTCTCGAACAAACCGCATCATGGTATACTTGCCATACTCTTCCTCACCAAGAACTAAAAATAGACCGTTTTTAATAGATCGTAACTATGTTGACTTTAATCAGTTTTCAGTGATGGAAGTCATCTTTCTTCTGTCACCATTAATTGATGCATCCACCTATGGTGCTGTAAATTCAGAATTTAAGAGCGCTTTGACGAAGAATAATAGTGTTTACCGTTTACAGAATGAAAATCAGTCTTATCGGTTTTGAATTATGACCATTCCCTCCTCTTTTTTTTTTTTTTTTGTGGGGGGGGGGGGGGGGGGGGTACAAGCACCTTCACCACCCATAAGAACGAGGATCAAACAAATTCAACGAGAATTTGTTAAATTGAACCAATTCCGTTTGATGTATAAAAAGGAATGAGAATTCGAGAAGAATGCATATTTAATGAATATAACCCTCTGATATCGATGATGGATTAAATAACTGGATTTTTTAAAAAGGTTTCTGGTATAGAAATATCTAAGAATTTTTGGACCCATGTCAGATTTATCCACTAGAAAAAGTCAATAACAGCTCATGCATACATTAATAAAAAAATATGTCATCAAACACAAAGACATAAAAGCAGGAATGGTATTGAAAACGAATGGAAAACATTGGATATATCTTAGTGGATTAACATACAACCATTTACATTATTGGTCTTCCCTGACTGTCACCTTATCTCGAGGTAGATTATGTTCTTGACAGGTACTAAAATTCCTCCATTACAAATTGAATGCCTCGACTTACGGTGTAGCTAGAATCAAAGTGAGATGTGGATTAGATTTGATCAATATTTCTGATAAACTTTTAAAAAAAAATCATCATTGTAAAAAAATCTACAAAGAAAGAAAAGATTCCAACGAATGTGATAAACTACAAGACCGAAGCTTTGTCCTTCATGCGACTTCCCAATGTACGAGTATAATAAGCATCTAATGAGATATCACATGACGTGCCTCATCATGAATGATTCTATTTACCTTAGATTCATTTGTAAAAAAAAAACATATGTTCATATGTATATATGTAACAATAACTCTGTATAAAACTCAGATAGGCGCCTTTTTAATTTTTTTTTTTACTAGGAGAGAGAGCAAAAAACAAAACAAAACTTGTCTCATCTCCATAATTATTTATGTTTATTTTGGGCTAGGCTTTGGATTTAACTTTAAACAAATGGATTTGTAAAGTATGTGATATTTTTTTTTTTAATTTTCTTACCACAATCACTTTAAAAGAAGTCTGTAAATCAGTACATTGAGCTTTGATTAATGCAAAAAGCTTTTAATTAAAATAGGAACACCAACTCAAAGCATGAAACGAAGATAAGTTATATTATCATTAAATGAAAGGTTTATAGCTTAACTCTAGTTGATACAAAAAAACAAAGCGATTAATCAAAGCTGCGCTTTCTTGGCACATAAAATTAAATGTAATGGATGCAATGCTAATAAAGTATTAATATTGGTGGGAGGGAGGACTGGTGGGAGACTAGATTTTTGTTGAAGTGTAGTGACGGGTTTCAGGATGAGAAAGTACTGCTGGCAAGCCATGCTGATGTTTCTTCTCTACGTCTCGACTGCTGTCACACCAAGAAGTTAGTTTTACTTTACTACGCATATTACTCAATTTACGGAAGGTTTTTGAAGCCGCTAATACTTTTTTTTTACCGATTCCGACAATCTTTTTGATGAGATACGAAGAACCAGAAACTGTTGAGAACCGATAACTAAGACTCGTTAAGACGACACGACATCTACACGATTTCTTTCCATCATGCTGCATTGACTAATACCGTTCGTGTTCTTCAGTTCTTTCCTCTTGCCTTTTTGCGGGTGTCAGATGAGAAAACACTCAGCTCTGAAGAATTCCACGGTAATGAGATTTGAGTTTGTGTGCGTGTGTGTCTTCATGTGTGCGCAATCTATATCTAAATGATAAAAAAATTGGTTTAGATCTATATTGAGATTATCTAGGTGCCGCATTGATAATAACTTTATAATTGTTCTTCTGAGTTTGTTGCGCTTTACCTTACCTTTTAGAACTTGTATTATACTATTTATAGATATACACCCGTCCTTTTACACCCTTTATAATTACCAAGTTATCCTCCAAGTGTGGTGTTGTTGCTTTCTATTTATAGAGAGAGAGAGAGAGAGAGAGAGAGAGAGAGAGAGAGAGAAAGAAAGAAAGAAAGACAGAGAGAAACAGAGAGGGAGAGAAAGAGAGATTGACTTGGTATAAGAGGAGTCGAGAAATCTGCAACTCTCGTATGACTGAGGTGATAAGGAGGATATCGCCAGTACAGGAGAAAAGGACGAGTCTCTGTACATTTCGAGATGAATAGGTCAGGGTGTGTTAGGTGGAGAGTCTCGCAGAAAGGTCCACAGTAGAGACGGTATTCTTGGTTACAGTAGAGGTGACGCGTTGAGAACAAGGAGGGGATACACGAGAAGGGCGAAAAATCGCATGTAGGAGAGGGAATGGTGGAGAATGATCCTAATTTCCTGAGATGCAAGGAGTATGTGGAAGGGGATTTCAACATATTTTTTACTCGATCGTATCCAGTCCTTGCATTGAGATAGTTCTTGTCTCAAATGCGTTGTTTTCTTTCTTTTCATATATTTTTTCAGCTCGATCATGCTTCGACACAGAAATCTTTTCCACAGCCAAAAATTGCTGTGATCACTTATATACAGGGCGCTCTATTGGAATTGGTTGAGCTACCCCTAGGGTAAAAAAAATAGCGTCAAGCCAGACCGTCAAATCGGAGAGGAGAAAAAAAAATGAAAAAGAGCTAGAAAATAGGACCAATTGTCGGCCGGAAAACATACGAGATTAAAGACAAATTTAAAACAATTTTTAAATTAAATTGTTTAGTGTCCACATTGTACAGCCATACTTTGATAGAAAAAAGGCACGCCAGAGATGATTCTAAATGAATGTACATAAAAATAAATTTGCATTATGCACTTGAGGTAAAAAAATCTATATTCACACAGATAAAAATCATTTGCAGCACTAACTTTTCGTCCCGATAACCGTGTCTATTGCATAAACTGAGTTTCGCCATAATTGCTTCCCATGATACACTTTTCCCGGCGTCTCATCTTCTTTTATCGCTGCCACTTAAGTTGGAGTTCCTGAAACTATCATTATTGTAATAGCCCCCCCCCCCCCCCTCTCACTGCCCTCAGCCTTTCGTAATCTTACTAATGATATCACTATACCATTAATACATATCTGCTAGAATTATTGAACATAAATTTACAAAGCGGAGCATTTCATACCTACTTAACGTCCAACGGGTCTATGTCAAAGACAGTACATGGCATGCACTTAGAAATAAAAAAAGGAAAGTAAATATAATTTCTAGGTTCAAATTTGAGCGCAAACCTCAAATTTATTAAAGTAGCTGAACTGACATATTTGCACGCTCTAAAATCTAGGCAACACAGCTCAAACGTTAGCTTAGTGTGCGTCATTGTGTGTTCAACTGTATTGATGATTAGCCACTGGGTCAGCGAGGACGAAATTTCAAGATCTTAAATTAGATAAATTCAGCAACAAAATATAAAGAAATTTTTAGAGCATTTTGCAGCTTATATCCGTAACTTAACAAAAAAATAAGGATCACATTTAAAACTGATAATGTTAATTCAAAAAAAATTTTCATTATCAGTTTCTTTCTCAATTTATAGATAAATACTGCTTCTTCATCATTTCCAAGAAGGATTCATTACTAATTTCCGGATGAAGCCAAAGCTTGAAGATTGCTGGTGAAACAGGAGATGGAACTCGGTGGACTTTTCTCATACTTGACTTAAGTTTCGTTTAAGTAAATGGAAATGGGACCGATTTGTGAAATAAAATTTTGAAAGGGACATCCTCTATTTGTTCTTAAATTAATAAGAGGCGAAACAACTCATCATCTTTTTTTTTAAAAACCTATTTCAAGTACAATAAGTGGTTACGGAAGAGAAAGGTCATAAAAGGGTGTAAAGTGATCATATTTCCGCTCCGTCGTTACAGATGATGAAATGGTTATTACAGCTGAAGCTTCACAAACCTGTTTTTGCGGAGGTTTGTGGGGCCGGCATAGGTTAGCACTTGGAGAATCATTCCCAGCGCCTGGACCATGTCTGCACCAGCCAGGGAGATCACGTGAAGATTGCTCAGAGTTCTGGGCAGGTACGGAATAGCATGGTCTTATAAATACCAGGCAGAGGCAGAAGCGCCAAGCAATAAAAAGACGTAGGGGATAGGGGCAATCATGACTATAAATCTCTAGCGGTAGGAGGGGCGAAGAGGGGGAGACTTTGAAAGTGTGTGGGTGTGTGATGATGATGATAATGATGTTGTGTGTTTGTGTGTGTGTGTGCATGTGGGGATAGATCTAATTAATATAATGGGTTTCTTCCTTAGTTGAAGGAATCATCCACTTTAGTATGACCTCCCATCACATATACTGTCTATTAAAAAATTCCCTGTAAGAGTAGAGTGCCTTCATGGTTTCCATTTATGGCTTAAATGAAGTATGTAATGAAAATTATCATAGACTAGCGGGATTCTATTGTTATGATGGTAGGAAACAATCGATTGCAAATATTTCCAGAGTCGCACATCTGTAGAATCTATAAAGGGTCTGGATTTAACATACGACTTGGCAGAATCATATTGCGTATCTTAAAGTCATAAACTTTGTTAACTTTGGCTTAGAAGCATTTAAAAAAATGAACAAAATATTCAAGACATTAATCTCATCTGAGCATTATACTTTATCTCTTTTCCGAACTTGGAATATGCATACCTCTCTGAACTCGTCAGTACTTTTGAATGTTTATGTTCCCTAGTGCATGAGCCAACAAAACTAATAGAATAGCTCAGCAGAACTCTTTCTGAAATCCCATATAGATGAGATTTCAAAATTTAAATTTGATTCAGAATCCTTTCATTTCACTGAAAAAAATAAAACCCCTATAATATTCAAGACGTCTATTTTGCGAATAAAGGCCGCGGCGCGACTTAGTTCTAACATGGATTCTAAAAATTAAGATGCAAACCGAATTTAATCGACGGAACATTCAAAATTAAGAAGAAAGCTAAAAAAATATTTAAGTGTCAAGGTTGTGTGGTTACGTAACTGAGAACATAAGATAAAAACCTGAAGTTAATAATATATAATAAATAAAAATGACATAGTTCGAAAGGGAAGAACGATTCTGTTAAACTTTAATTCAAACTGCGAAAAAAAAAACCGTTTGCCTGTAGATAGAGGAATCAAACAGATATGATTTTAACATTACAACCACAATTTCTCTCAAATGTTAAATTTGCAGTATATAGAAGCATTTAATTTTTTTCAGAATTATTTTTGCCATTTTACTTTGATTGGTAATATCATTGAAATACTCTCCAAAGCCATTTCTATTCGTCAATTTCATTGATACAACTAGTTTTACTGTAGTTGCTGACTAGGAAAAAAAACCATCAATATAAACGTCTGAATAGCAATTTGAAATAGAACATCTAAATAGAATGATATCTGTAAAATCACTGGCCACATTAGGATTATATACAAAATGTAACTCGTGATTTTTCAGCCTCAACAACTTCACGTCTGAGTAGGTAGTTCGAAATATCAGAATATTTTTTTTATCCCATCATCAAGTTAATGTTACATACTATGAAAACTATTATGCCCTATTAATATTGATTTTCTTTTCTTTTGGACCATAATTATTTAGTTCTCCGTAGAAAATTGACCTAGAAGCATTTAAAGATATCCAAAATATAACCATGATGTAGAGCTTTTTTCTCATTTGAGCATTATAGTTCATCAAATTTTCTAACTGTATTATGACTACACCATATTGAGAGGCTTACAAACAGATGAAAAACCAAAGCAGTAGCCAGTAACTCCAGACAGCAGTTACCTTTCCTTTCTCTTTCTTTTTTTTATACTAGTGATAACTACCAATTAGCCGTGCTGCTGCTGGAATTAGAGCGGTCGCGCGGTTAATGAATGACGTATTAAACAACTTAGAGCGTTGGTAAAGAAAAGTTTCCCGAGTGGTTGGTTCATATTTTATTTGTTCTACTCTTTTCCTCTTGTTCCTCCCTCCCCCCCCCCACACACACACACACTTTTTTTTTTTTACGCTTGGGTTCATTGAGCTAATTTATGATTAATAAAAACTGAGATTGCTATAGTTTCATCGAAATCAATTTTTTCTATCCTTCCTTTTCAAGAACTTTAAAGGGAATGTAGCATCGATGATTTATTGCATTTCAAGAAATACAAATTAAAAATATCAATCTTGAAAATAAAAGATGGCAATCAGCAAATGGCTATCGGACAATCAAGTTGTTCTAAAATGAATCAGAGACTCATTTGAAAGACAGATTGATGAAAAAAGGTCTAAATAAAATTTACATTACTATTTCAAGACATTCTTGATCTACCGATTTGAGATGCTTTCTGCCGAATTTCACTGGCTATATCCTCTTACCTATCTCTTTTATTTATTCATATTTTTATATTGCAGTAAATTAAATCTCAACTTGGTGTTTCTTTTCATTAAGTATTGTTAATGGCTCATAATCCCAGATAAGTGAAATCTTACATTTCGGCGCAATTATCCATTGTTATGACTTTTAGATTTCGCACTGTCAGTTTCATGATTCTTTATGTTTATGACTTGTAAAACTTAACTGCCTTCGCATTTGTATTGAAAAGTCTAATAGTGGCGTTTTAGTTGTTATTTTTATTCTGTAATTTTACTACTTGTCCACATTTCGTGAAGATAAGAAAACACTCCAGCCTGAATTTTTTTTCTATTTCAACGCTGACGTTCTCTTTGACTCCCTATCTTTGCTGGTTACGCTAGGCTTCTAAAGCAGCTCAAGCTGATCACATCTGGAAGTCCCTCATACATATTGGAGTCTTTTCTGTTAACGTTTATTCTCAATATCTTGATTTCTCGATTTCTGATGGGCCAGTACATGCTGAAGTTTTCTCTATGTCACTAATTTCCTCTTTCATCTGCATGACTGTGACTTGATGCGAAGAGAAAAATATCGGAGCCAATCTAACTCATAAGATACCATTTTTTCTTCATCTGTCAATTTTTCACATAATGCAATATGTCAACACCAATAAAGGAGACATTTTCCCTGGTTGCACTCGCCCTAAGAACTTCAGTGTGATACTGGACAACTGTACTACTGTTTCTTTGCTGCTGTCATATCTACCTTTTGTGCGATTCGATCTCGGTATCTGAAGTAAGTTGCTATCACTTTTTTACTTCTTTGTCAGTTCTGCTTTCTCTCGCAGCGATGGCTTTTCCTGCTTTGTTTCTTGCTTGCGTCTATAGCTACTTTTACTTTGATAATCTAGCGTGCTTATATTTTTCCACAGATATGCTTTGAATATCATTTCTGAAACTCTTGCTCTTCTTCTCAAAAAAGCTATTTTCACAAGTAGAACTCAGTGTTTTCAATTCGGTGTATTTTTTTTTTTTTTTTTGAGTGCTATATAATTTTCAACTCTGAGCACTCATAAACATCCTCAACTAATGAGAATCAATTAGATTATTAGTAATAGCTTCTGAAAATCCATTTTCTTAGCCATCCTTACTTTCTTCTTTTCTCTTACAAGATGTTCCTTTCCTGACCCAACACTGATTCTTCTCTAGACGTTGCCTTTGTCCAGATACCTCTGCGATCTATAAAAAAACAACAACAATACAACAGAATGTTTGCCCTGTCGTTCTCGACCTTCTCGTTTGTCGAGACGTAGCATTTTGTAATAATGAAATAAGTTCTCTCTTGTTTTAATTAAAGATTTTCATCAGTCATCTAAATGGCCTCAATTTATAAGCGATCTAATCATCCTGTCTTTATGGTGTATATTTCTCATAGTTGACTCATGTGTACATTCTGGCCGACCAATCGCTTTACCATCTTGTTTCATCGAGTCATGCAATACCAATCTTTATTTCCTTTTGAATTTTTTGCTCTTTGCTCTTACTTGCATTTCTTTCTTTTATTTACTTTATTCCTTGGAGCTCCTATAAACGATTCCTTCTTGATGCACATCGGCTCATAAGGCACCTTTACGGGGCTTCACTCTGAGAACTGAATCGATTTCATTGATTTAGATCCTTTCTTTTCCAATGTACGCTGTTTTCTGGCTCTAACCTTGAACCTGGAAGAATAAGTTTTTTTTGTTGTTTCTTCTACGCGCAGCTTGTCTAAAATTATTTTCTCAAAGTTACATTTGGTAAAACTGAGTGATCACATGGCAAAAACAACCACTATAATATCTCCGGGAAATTTCAGTGAGTGCTCAAGTCCCATCATCTGCTTCACATGAGTTGAGTGCTTAAGTTTCAAGATTTTTCCTCCTGGTGTAGTAGATGCCTTTTACGTTTGCTATGAAAGGCTCGAAATAAGATGGTAGCGGACAGTGATATCAAGCTAGGAAGAAATCAGTCTGTCCTTGTAAGTGCTTTTAACAGAGAGCGGCTCCAAGTGTCAGCTATCTGATCTTGAAATTTCAATTATTACCACTTGGAGGGAATGCAACTTTAAAATAATAATAATAAAAAAAAAAGCTTCTAGTTTCGCATGGCAGAGCATTAAAAATTTGAGAAGTTTATTTTTTTGATATGAGAAATACTTTTCTGGAATCACACAAAAGGTTCTTTTCTCTTTCCGCCTCCACTGTGATAAATCTTTTCAACTTACTCTGAAATTTAAAACATATGGAAAAAGACTATTAAAGAAATTGTCACATATTTCTTAAAACATAATTATGTGTGTTTTCCTATGCGTCTATTTCTCCATTTTTTTAAGCACCTTTATTTCTTAGGCTGAAAACAGGTGCTTGCTGTTCTCTGCCCCATGGACTCATTACGACAGTGAGATCTAACAGCATACTTTATTAAGCTACCGCATTACTGTGAACTTTTTAAAATGTACGGACACAAAAATCGAGAGCTTACGTGTAAAGAAGAGATGAAAAGAACAAGATCTACGTGCTTCAAATGAATTAAAAGCATTGAAAAGTTTATTTCTAGCAAATCACATTCTGCAGACCTAAGCGAGCGTGTTCTCCAACAGGCGGCAGAGAAGATGGCGTTGAAGGTCAAGATGAACAGCGCTAGAAGGGAGCAGACAGATGAAAACACGATGTAGAACCACAGCGGCAGGGTATGTAAGAGAACATACTGGCCAGGGTCACCTGTGGTATTGACTGTTACAGTGATATGTGATAAAAAATCCTCTGTTGTTGAATCGTTTAAGAAACGAGTGAAATTCATCCTACATGGGAAGTTTTTGTTCCCACCTAAGATTTTGATACAGAAATTATTAGGTCTAAAACTGAACTTTAAAAAATCACGGGAAAATATGGTTATTCCTGTAGGCCTAAAACATATTTTTACACATCGTTTATTTGTAGAATTTCCTACTTATTTAATCAAATTATCCCATATGCTCAGTGTGAACTTTCGAATTAAAAAAAAAAACAAAAAAAAAACAACTAATTTTTTGACACCGTTTTCAAACAGGCAAGAATGAGATCCATTAGTTCAAACCACTCACAGGCGTGTCTCTATGATACAAGCTAAGAATCCGATCATCGACAGGGTGGCTCGAAAAGTCTTTAAATAAATGTAAAACAAGAAAAAAAGTTATATTTTCAATTAGTCCAAGTCGAAAGTTAATGCTTTGTGAATAATTTATTATTGTTTTCTCGAATATAAACTATCGTAGTTTCGAATTAACTCAGCACAGTTTTATAGATGTAAAATGTAACTAATGTATCGATTCACATAAGATTGCTAAGTTTGAAAATGACTTAATCTCTCTAGATCTAAGGGGAAAAAACACAACGAAAGGAATGAATATCAAAGTGTGGCGCTCAGTATGTGATGAATAGACGGGATCGCTCCCACCTTAGCCATACATCCACATTGCGACGCTGCGACAATCATCTCAGGTAAGACAGATTGAGTACGTGAGTTCAATGTATTCTCTCTCTCTCTCTCTCTCTCTCTCTCTCTCTCTCTCTCTCTCTCTCTCTCTCTCTCTCTCTCTCTCTCTCTCTCTCTCTTTCTCTACTCTATCTCTGTCTGTCTCTTTCTCTACTCTATCTCTGTCTGTCTCTTTCTCTCTCTCTCTCTCTCACATACATATTCAAAGATTCTTTATTAAAAGTGAGCGTTTTTAAATAATATGAGTTACAGTTTTTAGCTTGTGTTGGCGCCATGGAAACCATGGAAAATCAAATTCTATCTATTAAGATATAAAGACTGGCGTATGCGCGTCCTCCTGAGGTTAATCCCACTGTTATTGTTTTTATGAATCCTGGCTGTCAAGCAGTGCTCGCGGAAAAAACTGGAAACGAAACATTACTTGACAACCTTAATAGCATACCAAAGAGTTATGGTTTCTTTGTTGATAGCGAAGCTCAGAAATTTCTTTATCTTAAGGACCACTGCATCTTGAATGCTGTGTTGTCCACCTTTCAAAGCAATGGCCAACGAAATGATAAATCTCATCTTAACAGCTCCTCCAACGATGGCAAAAAAGCATTAAGCATCATGTCCTCGTCTTTAGTATGGCCTTGTCATTATCATTATAATTGAACCGTTTTTTTTATACACTCTAATAGTGTCGCACAAGTTCATTACTCTTACTTGAAAGTTAATAATTGATTCGTCGTTAGAAAAACACTCTGGTGCAGTTTGGGAATCGTACTTTTGTAAGCTTTGGACAAACTAGGCTTTCAGATGACTTATCCTCACTGTGTCAACGGAACATTTTAATGGACGATAGAACCAATCGGTTGCCTACGGGCCTAGCCTAGCTTTGATTATGTTTGAACGCTGGAAGGGGATACAAATACGACTTATCTCATCTTTACCCTTTAAAACAATGAGAAACGCGAAAAGTGGATCACACTTTTGAATGATGCTCATGTTTTCCAACAGCAAAACTTTAATCGGAATTATTATTGGGGGCAAACGGCACAGAGTATTGATCAATGAATATATCTGTTTGTCTAGTGGATCCGAAGCTGAACTAAGTTCTAATGTGCTTATTTTGCTACAGATAATATTTCCTGCTTGATGATCAGTTTGACTCGCTGAGTAGAAAAAGATGTTTTCTTAACATCAACAACGTGAAAACACAATTTTTTTTAAATAAGTGTATCTGAGTGCGTTTGGTTTAAAATCGAACTAAATATTGTCGAACTGACAAGCGGTTAATCTCATAAATGGTTTGACTCGATTGAATATATATATATACACACACACACACACATAAAGTATTGTGGCAATGCAAGCAATATTTTCCGAGCCCAACCGTTTTAACTTACGCAAAAACCTCTCTGTCTTTTTTTCCGAAATTTGTTTTTGTGACTTGGTCAAGTGTAGCGATGAACCCTCGATATGTCATTGCTGCCACATTCGACCTCAACAGTACTGCTCTAGTAGCAGAAATGGCAAGTTTGAAAATTTCACTGATGGATTCCAATTTTTTTATTAATATTGCAGAGTTCTTGAACAGTAATTTATATATATATATATAATATATATATATATATATATATATTCATATAACAGCAACCAAATAACTGCGCCTTTGCATATAATAGTTGCTATTTTGCTGGCTCAAATTAGATCTCCTACGTCTTGATTCTCGTTTCAATATTTTGTATTCATATTTTATCTGTTTTATCAAAAAGAAAGATAACCAGGCTATAAAATTAATAGTTTAAGACAAATTTGCACAAATAAAAATAAGTATATACCCTGGTTCTCATTTCAATATTTTTTGGGTTGCACTAGCGTGCACTGAACTACCAGGAAAGAGTAATACACTGGATCTCATTGCTACTTATACTGCTTCCAGTAAGTTTAGTATGGCTGCTAAGTAGGTCCCACATCTACAATTAGATACCTTAAATTGTAATACTTTACTTCCACATAGCTCCTACTGCCTGTATTATTAAGTAAGAAATCGTAATCAACTGGTTCCGAGAGCTGCTATGAAGTAACTGTGAAAACACTGGGCCACTCTGTTCCAAAGATTACAGAATCCTCCCCTCCCCCAAAAAAATCAACACCAACAAAAATGATTACCAAAACTTTTGTTAGTAATCTGCAACACTTCTTACTTCTTCTCCAGTTTTTTATGCAAGTGCTGTGTCTTTTGATTCCTTTTATAAGAGATTCCAAGGTTTTTTAGATTTTTTTCATTGGATTTTTTCTCGTCTTCAAGTGCCTGAACTTTCTTACCTCATGTCATTGATGATAGCTTCTATAACCCCAACAGATTTAAGACAATTTAAGACATGATCATTCCAGTTGTCGCATCTAATATCAATGACCACAAGCAGTAGACGTAGGTGTTATTGGGTAGACTGACTTTTGCAAATTTATCAGTGATTCAGTTTTGACCATCTGTAGCTTTGTCTTTTTAAGTTTCAAAAAAGTATAGTTGTATTTTTTTTTCATTTTACATTCTTCACAACTTTGCTAAGTTTATGTAGAATATGAGAGTCCATTACATTATTATAACAATGCTCGGCCAACCTGTACGGAAAGTTAATATCTGCAATAAAGACTTGATTTATTGATTTGTCTTTCAATAGACAAGGCCAGATTTGATGATACAAAAAACCTGAACATTATTATTATTATTATTATTATTATTATTATTATTATTATTATTATTATTATTATTATTATTATTATTATTATTATTATTATTATTATTATTGTGCCAGTTATCATAAGCCAGTTCTTATCGCAGCAAAGCCATCGTTATCCAAATCATGAGGGCAATCAGGTCAATTTATAAAATTTGCCCTTGTGCACTTATAAAACACAAAGAAGGAAAAGTAAAAGGCGGATTAGAGCAAAAGAAAACAAATATCTCCATCCCCACAAACCTTAAAATTGAAGGAGTGTCTTCAGGGCTTTAACAATGTTTTAACAGTAAATGAATATGCAAAATCAAGCGTCTATCATGAACGTGATAAAGGGGAGAGAGAGAGAGAGAGAGAGAGAGAGAGAGAGAGAGAGAGAGAGAGAGAGAGAGAGAGAGAGAGAGAGAGAGAGAGAGAGAGAGAGAGAGAGAGAGAGAGAGAGAGAGAGAGAGAGAGAGAGAGAGAGAGAGAGAGAGAGAGAGAGAGAGAGAGAGAGAGAGAGAGAGAGAGGTTCTCCTGGAAACACTGGGGACGTAATACTATTCACAGAACAGCAGACTGAATTCCACAGCTACTGCTGATAAGCACTTGCTTACGGTGTAATTGTTAAGCATAAGAGTAATGTTGTTTTGCATATACATGTAATTATGGTCTCACCTCTAGTTCATGTAGTATTAACACAGTCATGCAGACCCCTTTAATTGAGATATTCGATTTCGTGAGGAATATGTCTCGTTGACCTTGGACTTCCTGCTAATTATTTCAGCCTTGATTAGCAAGTTTGGAGATTGTATTCGCCTATATAATGAGAAAGCGCTTGTACGTGTAGTTTCTCAGTGAAGTGTATTTGTCTTTATGGATGCTAGGTTTTACATGCATATGTAGTGAGCGCGTGCCTTACGTCTTGCTGTTGAGAAAGTCCTAAGTTTTTGTATTGGTCTTCTGTGGTACGAGCTCGAGGCAGGTTTCGGACTGAGACGGTAATTTTTCTGTACATCTTGTCATGTTAATTTTGCAGAATAGTAATTGTCTCGTCGTCAATTCTCACACTTTTTGCTTATGTCATTAATGATAGCTTCTTTAATCCTCAGAAATTTCTTTTATTAGTACGATGGTTTTAGTTTTTACGAATACTTTAAAAATCGAAATGTTCTTCCCCTGCAGATTCAAGGATTACTTCCGTTTCTCACGAGAGCGACTTGCGCAGATAGGTGTGCAGCTGTTAGGGCTTACTTTACATCTCTCTACATATCCTATTTTGTAATAATTATGATTTTTAAATACTGTTGAAACTACGAGTTTTATTTTGTTTATTATTGTAATTGCCTTTCAAGCCTAGAGCTTTTCATAGCACTAAGTAGTTCGCAAAGGTACTTTCTTTTGGTATAATACCACAATCGAAACTCCATATTCTCCAGTCGTTTTGCTCTCCCCCCGGAGCTCTTTTAATTTTTTCCCATATCTCTATATTCTACTAACCAGTTTGTGGCTTAAATTTTAAAACTTGCCATAAAGTGATAACAATTTGAGTACGGGCTCAAAGTTAGCTCCTGCTTGTGCTACCATTGACTCAATGATTCAAATAGCATGCAACAAAACTGGTTCTTCAGGCAATGTTATAAAATTACTTTGACTAAATATTGACGAACAACTGTGACACTCACCAATATCAGGCAGACATCACAATGCCCTTAGCTATTATTTGCATGTGACAGCATAATATTCTTCAGTAGTTCAAATTTGTAGTGTGGGAAAGACAGCAAGACAGGATGTAGACAGTCATGAACTGCACGATTAAAAGAAATACACAAAATAATAAAAATATATTCCTTTATTTATCTGCACATGTGTGATAAAAAAACTAAGAAAAATCCCATCAAACTCCCATAATGAGAATGTGCACAATACAATTATAGTTCATAAATATCACCACTGAAAGATCTTGGCCAAAAAGTAAACAAACAAAAATCAAAACAAAAGAAAGAATAGGATCTTAAAAATATACATCTAAGATGATGAATAATTTGGTCAGTATAACTACCGCTAGGCCTACTCCTTTTATCTCTACGGTATGACACATAAGTGTAAGATAACTATACAGCTGTTGTCTGTAAAGAGAGAGGAATGCCTTTGAAACATTGCAATGCCATCTATTAGCAGTAAATATTAGAAAGAAACCAACTAATGATTCAATGTTTGCACATACCGATTCCTTTCAATGTTAGCATAAATAGAAAGAAAAAGACTGCCATTTCAATATCTGTCTGTAGGGCTTCCTGTTTTACAAAAGGCAACTACCATCCATTGTGTCGTGAGCACGATTTGAAAAAATGACAAATTTTGGCAATTTGCTTTAAAATACTCTAACTCAGACCCATCCACAGTCATGAAATCTGATTACTTAAAAATTGTTTCAAACCTTGAGAGCCATCTCAAAAAATCTTTCTCATAAATAAAAAATAATAGCCAAAAAAAAAAAAAAATTTCAAATGCATTTTCATTGCCTCCCAACAACACATTACATATATGCATATATAATTACTTGGATACCTCCTCTATTACAACCACATGCAAATATATTCTTGGGTACCTCCTCTATTACAACCACATGTTTTAAACACAAGCAGCTCTTGAAAACAAGCATTGCTTTACACCCTCATTCACACTGAAATAACAAAACTTTGTGAGATTGATTCATTTTGTACTGATCTGAGGCAACCTGTCAAAAATCAAAGCTTTATGGTATCTGTATCTGTGCATGTTATTCTTAATGAAAGATAAATCTGTCAAAATTAACTAAACTTAAGACACAACAAGATAATAAAATAATATTTAAAACTAAAAACTCTTCCTCACTCCAAAAAAAAAATACTTAAAAACGAAAGAAAAAATTGAAAAAACAAACAAACGACAAGAAAACTGTTGTGATGGATGCTTTTGCTATGGTTTTAAAAATAGATAAATTCAAATCAACACAGAGTCTGATGTTACACCCTTAAACATAATGCTGAGGCAAAGATAAAATTGTGAAGCAAAAATAGCTTCACAATCTTTTGATATCATGAGACAATGGCACACTGTGAAGGGCTCAACAATGATTTGAGATCTACAAAACAAGTGCAACATATTGGAATTAGTCGGGCCGAGAATTTGTTCTAACATTTTCAGATAAAATGCTTGGTGTAGAGCAGTATGCACATGCCTTGTGAGCTATACTTTTCTTTTTTGTGTGGGTTATAGTTTTGAGTTATTTCAAAGCTACAAAACTACCATCTATTAATACATGATGTCTGTGGTTGTAAAAAAAAATTAACAGCTTGTATGTTTAATTTTTATACATTCAAGTGTTTTGAGGCAAAAGCTTACACTTCACTCACAGTCATTTTCACTGCCCCATGTTGCTTTATAATTAATATTTTGTTCTCATTCACCTTGTACACCAACATTAATGTAAAAATAACTGTCTGACAGTCTGGTATCCCTCTTTTGTATAAAAGGCAAGAATGAGCATTCATTAAAGATTCTTAGATCATAGCTTATATGGAAAGTATACAACCCTGACTCATAAAGTAATATTTTACTCACTGAAAGTGTAAAAAAAACACATTACTGTGAGGGTCTTAAATACATGTACTTATAGGTTAGATAGATGGTTGTATCCCAACATATATTATTAGTTTTTCTCACCCCTTATTAAGTGGCTATAAAATGTTCTTTCACAAATTTCCCTAAATAGAGCCTGAGCAGGAAATTAAAACTGATGATCTCATTGCATAAAAAAGGGTGGAAACCACTCAATTGTTCAATTATTTAAAAACAAAACAAAACGGGCCAATAAGCAAAAATTTACAGTATGAGATTAAGAGGACTAATTTACATTATGTGAGAGGATCAAAATTTTCTTCTAGATTTTAAGATATAGATCCACATTCTAAACCCTAAATAAGAAACTCTAGATAATAAATTTAATGATGATATCCAGATCTAGACCTACAGCTAGTCTCAAGTTTTTTCCTTTTTTTTTTTGCTTTTTATATAGATCTATAACGGCAGATAAATCTTAACTCAAAATCTATGTCTTGATCTGCATAATTATCTATTAGATTATTTGTTTGTAAAATCGCATTTGCATGTAAAAATTACCTGATAGAATCTAAATCTGGGACAATTTCAAATACATTTCTAATCTAGATGCTGCTATTAACAATATGTAACATAAAAGGGAAACACCCTATATGCATGCGAGGACTAAATAACGTTTCTTTTATTTTGAGCATCAAAAACACATAAATATCACAGCCTGCCTGACATATATCAAAATTAGTCTTCATCTAATGCAACAGATGTGAAATTGTTTGAAAAGTCCAATTTTTTTTTTTTTTAAAAATCATATTGGTATAATTGAGCCAAAAAAGTATTAATCTTATTTAGAAAATATTGAAAGCATACGAGTTGGAAGTTTTGTTTAAAGGACCTTAAACTTCTCAAAAAATCTGATACAGACATGGAACAAAGCCTTTTCTGTCTTCAACAGATTATAAAGGGGAATTGGTTCTCCTGAATAGGTAGTATCAGTTTAGTCACAAGAACAAATAAATAACACCTCTCCTATTATATAAAGATGACAATTCACACGAGCCTGTCATTGATGTAAGTGATACAGAGAGGAACACTGCTTTGATCTCAACCTTTCTATCAAAATGAACTTAGTCAAACAACATCACAATGCAAAAAAACTAAACATATACTTGTTCCTTGTCCATAACATAAGTCAAATAAGGATACAAATATCTTCATACACAGAAGATCAAGCCTGTAATGCAATTAAAAATGATAAGCACATGATTTATATTCATTATACCAGTGACTGCCGTCTAACAAGCAAGGGGTACCAATTGTATTGTTTCCTCACAGATGAGAACCAATAAAGCTAAAGGTGACAAGCTTTGATTGACCAGAATGAGCTACAAATCTGTATAGTCTGCAATATCACTGAGTAAGATACAATCTGATGAGTCAGAAACCCATTACTTTGATTTGTGATTTGTTTGATTTTAAAATTGAAAGTAAAAAAATGTTGATTAAAGGCACATATTGCTCCCTCTACAAATACCAGGCCAACGTACATATAATTGGAATGCAACAATACCACAATTGCAGTATCAGAATATACATTGCATATGCCAAGCATTTGAAAAAAAAAAGTTACAGCCCTACAATACATCAGAAAAAAAAACGTATAAAAATATAAAAAGAGTATTCAATGAAGGATGTATAAACCAGTCCGGTGGAGGGACCTAAACAAATTTTTGCTAACTTTTACTTAGGCCACAGATAAAAAAAATTATGACCTTTTTTCCACTTAAGATATCAAATTATCTTGCTTTCTCGCATACACCTAGGACAAAGTGTGAGCAAAATGGATAACAAATGAAGAAGGTGTACCTGAACTATATTTTCTCTATCTTTAGTTAAATAGTAGGACAATCATTTGAGGAAAAATATAAAAGTTAAACTAAATACATAAACAATAGATGTACCCTAAGGCAAAACTCTTACTGGAATTTATATCTGCAGTGCTTTCTGAAACATACACAAAATCTATGAACTGCATCAAGGATATAATTGTAAAAGTATAAATGACCACCAACTGAAAGTGAAGAACAAATTCCATTACTACAACTTCAATTGTGTCATTAGTTGAATATGATGCCTGGTCTTTATAATTGTCTTTACTAAGGTGTGGAATTTAAAATAATTCTGGTTGATCAAGACAAACTGAGCTTTAGAAACATGGACGATAAGACAAGAGTTAATACTGTCCAAATACTGCTCCAGTAAAGTATAAGCTACCAAGGCCTAAACAGACTAAGCCTAGATTAAACTTATGAAGCAACAGAAGCATTTGAACTTGATGCAATATGACTTTATCTTCGTTCAATTCTATGACTCTGGTGTTTAAACCTACACGAATTACAAACAATGCCAAGAAATACAATAGAGTCAAGGTCTGGTATACCAGGTTTGGATGATTCAAATATAGAGTAAAACTACACAATCATAGTATTCACTTAGTATTCACTTTAATTTTCATCCCTCATATTATCTCAAAAGGTTTTTACATGGTGAAAGGTCTAGGAAGAGCTCATACTGAAGTCCTATATGTATAAAAACATTAAATATATTAACTTAAGAGCTTTTATTTGATCCCCAAAATGACAGGAAATAAAGTTATAGACACCATTTAGAGGCAATAAAAAATAATAGGAAATTTAAAAAATCTGAGAAGTGTGGAGAAATAATTGAGTAAAATTGAATAAAAAAAAAAGGATGAAAACATTCAATCATATATCATAGTCAATTCATATGAACTGAAAATCACAGGGTGAACACACAAAAGTGTTTGTTTTTAAACCAGTAGCTACATAAGTAAATGCTATATAGGATCAAAATTTAACATGTTTTCTTAAAAAAACAAAAAAAACAACGCCAAACCATTATTTCCAAAATTTAGATTTTCTACACCTATTTTTTTAAAGACTCAAAGCAGGAACATATGTGAATTTTTGTTCTTTTTTTTTACACCGGGTTAAATTAGAGAACATCAAGGCAATATCTGTGTTGCATTTGCTCATAGTCTAAGCTTGAAAGAAGTTGAAAAAAAAAGTAATATTTGCAAAATATTGGTCACGAATGATTTCAAAATGTCATTGTCACATCTAATGAAGACTTTCTGGAAATAACACAGCAAGCTCACAGACTTATCAAAATTGTGAAAGCTTTAAAAATGAATCATGGCACATCATAACATCGACAAAATATTCATTTTAAGCCACAAATATTTAATACCAGTATATGTTTCCTAGTTGGTTGCATATGACTGATATTGTGATAGCAACTGCTTCATCTCTTCTTTAGACTTGAGATCCTATTGAGAGAGAGAGAGAGAAGGGAAGAGAAAGGAATGTAGAATAGTTGAAATTAATGAGAAGTAAAAAAAGAAAAAAATTGAATTTTTTTTTCTTTTTGTTTTTTCAAGATGTAAAATGGTTAAGTAAATATGAAAGAGTAAAAGCTTGATATATTTAACAAAAGTCAAAGATCAGTATATTTATAAAAAATATTTAACCACTCCATATGTTCTAATGAAATGTTTATTTGAACCTTAATGCAAATATAAAAAAAAAAAGTTAGCAATGAGCAAGAATTTGTCTAGGTAAGGCTTTGATATTCACCAACCAAATTATCATAGCGCTTAATATGTTTGAGCAATGAATGCTACCAACAGATACTTGGATGGGCTGCGTCTTATTAAAACTCTCAAGGAAACAACATGCACTTTGTACAAGTGACAAAGAGAAAACAAAATTTAAATGGTAAAGAATTTTTATCAAATTAGGAGAGCTTATTTAAAAGAAAAACAAGATGACACTATCCTGAAATAAATAAGCACTCAAAATTATATTTTTAGTAAAATAAAAACTACAGTAAATTTTCTGACATTAAATTATAATATTTGAATTGCCAATTTTATGAGTTTATGTCTTAGATTTTGATATAACTTATTACTGTCACTTCATAGAAGTGGGCATAGCTGAATTCAAAATTTACTCTTTTCACTTAACTCCTCCCCCCTCCAAAAGTTAGTATTAAAGATGCAAAGCTTATTTCAAGTCCCTCAGAGGCTGTAATGGGGTAAATTCTACCATATGAAAATTTAATATTGCTTTGACTTTATTTCTACAGTGTATATAAATATTATATTTCATGAAAAATAGTACCTCTTTCTCTCACCCACCCACACATCCTATTCCTCCTCCATATGCCTCAAACTCTTCCTCCCTCCCAACTAAATCTTTCACATTCTGTCTCTCCTCTCTACCTGAGCTCTTCATTATTGGTGGACTGTAAAAATATTCAATCTGTCTCTCTTTCCCCCCCTTCCATTTGCCTCAAAGTCTTTCTTTTGCCCCTCCCTCAATCTCTGTTTGTCTACCTGACTGTTTCCCTCACCTCGGTCAGTATGAAACGATTGCAATAAATCTCAATCCGCCTGTTTCTTTCTCTCTCATTAGTTTGTATTTTCACATTTCTCAATCTTAAAGTTATGTTCCATGAAGATTTTAATTACAAACCTAATGACACTGGATTCAAGTGCTGAATTTTATATACAGTGGAAACCGCATAATTTGAATTTTATGGGAAAGGTGCATAACTGAACCTATGACTCATTGAATGAGTGTGTTCTATGCCTGCAAAGAGCAACTCTCCTTTTCCCCTGTTCCACATTGCTACCAGTATCAGTGTTACTACAAGTACTGGCACTTCTTTCTCAGTGTCTCAGCTCCCTCCTATTTCTAGTGATAAGCATTGCTTGCAGCTTCAGAGACATACATGTAGTACTTTTGTGGTACCTTATGGGGTGATATAAACTTCGAATTAAGAGAATTGAGCCAGAAGGACTTCGAAATATGAGTCAGATTGTAACAAAGCCAAAGAGAAAAAAATAACCTATCATCTCACAAAATGCAATTTATGTGAATATTAAATAATCAGACTTCGGTTTTTGAGGTTTCCATTGTATGTAAAAGGTGAGTTAGCGGTAAGCCAACTCTTCAAGCTCAAATCAAAATCAATGGGATGTTAATGTTTTTGAAAAAAAAAAGGAAGCTGGTTACATAACAGCCTTATTGTTATACTATTTGTTTATTGATCTTACTCTATCTTTGATGTAGTGTATCTTAATTTGCTTCAAATTGCCCTTTCAGTTTTTATGGAAATTCAATGATGATTAGTTTATTCCATGCTTTCAAAAGCTTTTTTTATAAGCCTTCAAACGACATATTAATCCTTCTTGTAAACATTTTCTTTTCTTTTACTAGAATACTTATTATTTCAAACATATCATACACAAGAATTCAAAGAGGCTGTAGTAAAAGAAAAAAATGCAGAAAAAAGATCTTCAACAGACAAAAAAACAATAAATAAACAACAATTAAAAACCCAGCAAAGTAAAGTTAGTATTTCTAGTATTATTATTATGCTGAATAAAACTTTTCTCCATCCCAATAAATCTATTTTGACTTTGGTTTCATGGATATTTCTGATATACAAAGAACACGGGAGAGAAAGCCTACGATGGTGTGCTTTTCTTCTTATACTGTTTTCAAGCAAATACAAACCGAAGTGATCCAATCATAATGTGCCCTGGTAGGTACAAATTGAAGAGTGCTCAGAAATTCACTCAACTCCAAGTTTAGGAACTCCATATGTCAAAACTGTCGAATGCACAAAATTTACTTAATGCATCGTACCGTATAGCAGCAAATTCTTACATCTCTTGATGAACCTTTCATGTTCAATCCTTCTCTTAACCAGGAAACCATCTGGTTGTAGTCTTTCTTGCAGAGGTAGCACTGGGGAGGATAAATGTATTTTTATCATAAAAGAATTGCAGGTAAGGAAACTAATATATTATGTAAATAAAATAAGAGAGTAGCCCTGCTTTCATGATTTGAGATATTACATCTACTTCTGCATTTTCTGTGTTGATCTACAGCCATAAAAGTGAGTAAAACTGATTTGAAACAATAGTAAAACCTACTGTACACAACTTTTATTGTTTTGCCATTACAAACTATGATGATGTTTGGGGTTAAGATGTTTAATTGCTTATCCATATTGTAAACAAATGCTTAGGGCATTGATGGTTTTTCCATTCATCCTTAAGATTCACCTCTGCTCCTGTATCTCTTTACCTGCAAGACTGTCTCAATGTTTAGGCCCAGTGATCTACTATCTCTGTCTAAGTGTCTGAGTGAGTGTCTAAATATCACATTTTCTCTCATACAAAAGAAGACACAGAATTAGCAAATTTATCAAAATGAAAAAAAGGGCATACAGGGGCGTTATTGTTGATAGGAGACTCACTTCTGGTCATTATAAATAGGCTTGAGGAATAAATGGTGACCCTAATTTTTGCTTTAAGAACCCTCCATCTGCTGTAAGCAGACATGATCTAAGTTAAAGGAAAAGAAAAAATGCTGACCATTATGACCATACTATGATAAAAGATAAAGTCATGGAGCAGAACTGGCCCAGAATGAATGATGAAAAACAATATATCAAACTCAACATTTTAAATCAGCAGCGAGACTGAAAAATAAAATAAGGAAATCTTAAAATCTCAAGCTGTGAGAGTTTAATCACCTGTAGGTGAAAAAACAAGACCTATAGCTATGATCATTGCGTACTACTTCAATTGCTACACTTCTCTTTCCTCTGCAAGAAGCCATATCTGAATACATTGTTTTATTTTAAAACTTAGCTTTCCCTAAAAAACTAATGGGAAATACAAAAAAAAAGGGGCAATTAAGATGATTTATTTAGCTGTGAGGACTGCTTCTGATACAGGTACTGCATTAAAACAAGCACCTGCAATGCCAGTGGCCAGGGACAGATGCATTTTACCAAGCACTCTCTACCATATGCGCCCACATACAAAAACATAGGGAAAAAAATCAACACTACATTTTCAAAGTAAAATTTCTTGGACAAACCTTCAAAATACTTCTAAACAATGGCACACTAATACTTTTCCAATTCGAATGCCTCCAAAAACACACACACACCTTTCTAAAAATTCTGCTGAATTAAAGTTGCAAAGTTGTCTGCTGTAGATAAGTTTATTCAGCACATAGGCAATACAATGTATGATGCTGAAAAAGGAATAAGCTTACAGAGGGTGCTTTATTAGAGTCTGCCTTTGCTTTCTTTCATGACACATAAGAAGGAGAGATGGATGGTATTCTATTTGAGAGAGTGGAAAGTGGGAGCGTATCAGATTGAGAGAAGTAGTATAGAAAAATCAACCACAAACCTAGATCTAGCTCGAGACCGACAAATAAGACGAAAGACGTGAAAACATTACAACAGATGGAATGAACAGGGATCGAACCTGCGCCTCGATGCGGCACCCATCGCCTTGCCGAGACAAGACCAGGCACTTAACCACTGAGCTATCAGCATCTTTTGTCTTATTTGTCGGTCTCGAGCTAGATCTAGATTTGTGGTTGATTTTTCTATACTACTTATTTCATTATTTTCAGTCACATGCATCTTTAGATCCTTAGATCTAGCTTCGTCTGTCTCAGCCTCTAACGTGGTTTGACTGCTTTCTTTATTTCTATATTCATTTATGCTTTTCAGTCAAATGGCATCTTTCTTAGATCCGTTAGAGGCTAGTTTGTTTATGTCCTGTAAAAATATGGACTTGATCGTTCTTAGCGATTCAAATTCTGAGTCTATTCAAGCCAGCACGAAAGTCACTGTTCCTGTGGCATCTATTTTTGTAGATATGGATAGCTCAGTGGTTAAGTGCCTGGTCTTGTCTCGGCAAGGCGATGGGTGCCGCATCGAGGCGCAGGTTCGATCCCTGTTCATTCCATCTGTTGTAATGTTTTCACGTCTTTCGTCTTATTTGTCGGTCTCGAGCTAGATCTAGGTTTGTGGTTGATTTTTCTATACTACTTATTTCATTATTTTCAGTCACATGCATCTTTAGATCCTTAGATCTAGCTTCGTCTGTCTCAGCCTCTAACGTGGTTTGACTGCTTTCTTTATTTCTATATTCAGATAGAGAGAGAGAGAGAGAGAGAGAGAGAGAGAGAGAGAGAGAGAGAGAGAGAGAGAGAGAGAGAGAGAGAGAGAGAGAATAAGAAGAGAGTGAGAGAGAGAGAGAAAGAGAATGACAGAAAGGGAAAGAGAGTGTCTAAACTTTAAGTCTAGATACACATGAAGTATTTGACTATGATCCATAAACATCTGGCCATTACTTCTGTTTCCTGTCTCCATCTTTCTTTGTCTGTTTCTAATCGTTTTTGTCATGTCTATGTTTTCTCCTGTTTGTTTCCTTTCCTCTTTTTTTTTTTTTGAAAACCACTTTTCTCCTATGATACTTGCTTACTTGAGCTTTACTCTCAATTTTTCAGATCCCTCTATTGGAGGATTCTACATTAATATTTCTAAAGCTAACCGGTGCAGAAAGCAGTGAAAATCCACTCCATTTAATTATTTTGCAAATGTTGATGCCCTTTCTCTTTAGCTTACATTACATTTCCCTTACAAACAGAAGTACCTTTACTTATTTGTTTACCCAGCATGAAATAATTTTGATTCCATTTTCAGCCAATTACAATTAAAAATTGCAAAATAATGATAAGGCAGCAAAATACTGAAATTTCCATGTACTGTGGAAAATTGTGTTCATGCAAAAAAGTTTATTTTACATGGGCCACCAAATGAACTGCTATTAGAAGCCATTAAGCATAAAACGCCTTATGCGGGCTAAATAATATATTAACCACCACTCAGCGAGGTGACTTAATTCATCCAACAAAATTTGACATTCACACCTAAGAGTTTGAATGGTCACAGATTGGTCAAAGGAAAACAATTGCCTATAACGATTTGCACTGACAGTCAGATAGATTGGTTCCTCAGGACTGAAGTCCAAAATTGTAGTTGACTGATTAGTATTTTTCGTTTAATTTTTCGCACATTGTTATTTAACCATGAATTTTCTCTTCAGTGGTTCAGATGGCAGGAAATAATTACCTCAGGACTGAAACACAATCAGGCTGTGCAAATTTTCATCTTATTACCAATGTCATTGATACTTACTTTAGCTAGGTAGAGACAATTGTCTATGGACTGTTTTGGATTCAGTTCTTCTGCCTAAAAAATGAAGGAAAAGGGAATTAAGAGGATGGATGCTTCATAACATGCATAGTCGTTTACTTGTATGCTTCAGTTGTCTTGAACTCACTTTGCTTAGGCAGATTATATCAGGAGTCAGTATCAGCCAATGTCAAATATAAAATAACAGCAATCTAATAAATCTAAAACAAATTATTATTATAGAGTTGCTGGAAAAATATTCTGTATTTATTGTGTGGAAAAATGAATAAAAGATGTCACTTAAAAAAACCCAAAATAAAACAAAAAAAGTTATGATATATAAGAATAATTTTTAAAACAAACGATGTACTGGTTCCACAACATCTGAGCAAAACTCAGGTCATCTTTAAGGAAAACATTATGGGATCATTTGTATACTTGCCTTGAGGAAAGCGTCCATTGTTTCCTCAAGTGTTGCTGTTGGTGGGCTGGCAAACAAGGTGGAAGCAATACGACGTTCAAACCAGCTCAGACTGTACACCTGCAAAACGGAAAAACTGTTATCAGTGACTTGTTGCTTATTTACTGGCGAAATGATGAGGTAAATGATGCCAGAATTGTTGGTTTTTTGGTAAGGTGGAAATCTTACGAAAAAATCAAGGCAGAAAAGATAACCCCACCCCCACCCCCCTTTTCAACACACACAGATACACAAAAATTTGGGTTGAATTGTGAAGAGCAACATGTTCAATACTGCCTGTCATGAGAAAACCTGTATAAAGTAAGATTTTCCTGTGAAAAGATATAAAAAAAATTGCAGCAGAAAAATATCTTTATCTGTTTGTCATCAAATATTAGTTCTTTTGTTTTATCAAGATTGAAAATCATTTAGTTTATTGTAACCAACAATACCTCCTCCTGCTACTTCCTCAAATAACAAATTAGGACGGCACTCTAAAGACTGGAAAAAGGTACACGCATTCATCTTTTTGCCCTATCATTAGCCCAAAAACCTATAGATATTACGCTGTTGATCATTATTGAAAGGTGATAACATATTAACTAATTTGATATTCTATACTTGGTCATAACAAAATATTTCTTCTTAAAGATTTAAAATTTGAAAGAAATCAAAGCTAGTCAATCAAAGAAGTAGTAAAGAGAGAAGTCTCATAACTTATTACTCAAAGGTTTCAATGGTAGTTTTATCTCCTTAAAACTGATCCATAACAAATTTTTTTAGATTAACTCACTGAAAAACACCAGCGGCCCAACATGTGGTGAGATAAAGAATCATTCGGATTCAGTCTGATGGAAGCTAGTATGTCCTCCTGAAACAATATTCAGTACATATATTATCGAAGAAATTGTTATTTAACAAAACAAAAAAAAGGGCACAGAACATCAATAATAAATGATGGGAATTGTTAATTCTTTTCTTTTAAGTATTGAAAGTTGTAGGGAACTATGAATTTCTGATAGAGAACTATGATTTGCCTGGCTTGCTCAACTAAATGAATCTTCAATTTCATTTTTGTCTACATTGGTGTTTAGCTTCAGTTTTGAGGTTTTTATTTGTATACTCCAGAAAGTTTGCACTTCAAGCTACATTTATTTATCTTCTATTGAAAAATTAAAAAATTATGTAAACTTAAAAAAAAATTAGGAATTCAAAAAGTATCTTTGACATAAAAAAATGTGTCCATCTTGATTGCAGTTTGTTCAATAATGCCAAAAAATGAGGTAAAACTTCATGTACAAAATTTCAAAACTCACTTTCTGATTACTAATTTGAGGCAAATATCTATTTTTATTACACCCCTTTAGCTATTATTAATTGAGTGTATACAAGACTTAGTAGCATAAAAGGATTTGAAAAATAAAAAGATATTCCTTTAACTCCTACTTGTTTGACACTTTTCTCCTATGGAAGCTAAATATTTTCTAAAAAAAAATCCTAAAGTACCTTAGAATTGATACAATACTGCATAAGATTTCATATGAGTCAAAGTCAAGACTTTAGCCTTCCTTCTTGACCATAAAGTCTTGAAATTTTTATGTAGAAGGAGTAACAAAAGAAAAAGTGGAATCAAAATGACAAAGCCAGTATGCCTTCAGGACACCTAGGCCCGCTTTTTTTTTTTTTTAATATCTAGTAAGACATCTGTGAAGCAAGAAGGTTAAGAAGACCATCTGAGTTTGAATAATTTGATTATATACCCATACGTAGCTGGTCAAAATGCTTGTGGAATTTGTGGGCAGTAGAACCTAGTTGACTCAAACGACAATGTGTGTCAGAGTTGAAAAGTATCTATTCTAACAATAATGGTTTTTATCCACAGGCATTTGAATTAGCTGAAACTACCTGTGTTTTCTATTCTAACATCCAAATGCTTTTGGCTCATCTTTATAAAAAAAAAAAAGGGAAAAGAAGCAAAATGAGAAGACCCCCATTTCTACTTTATTATAACTAAATGGGAAAGGGTATAATATCAAAACTTTTATTTGTAAGTACACAAAAATGGCAAGGCTGACCTTTATATCATAAGCACTCTTAATTTGCTCCTGGATGGGCAGGTATTGAGTGATACTACCTCGAATTATTGCCAGCCTGTTATGAAGAAAGGTACACACAACATGAAACTCAAATCTTTGCTTAGCAGTAAAAAAAAATTGAATAATTAACTAAAATTTTATGGCTCAAGATAAATAAATTTCCAAACTGATTCAAAAGCGAAGCAAGTTTGGAATGTTTGCCAGTCCTAAGAGATTCAAAATTTTTTTCCTTTAAAAAAAAATTTTGTCTTCCACTTGGTTATTTTTTTTTACTTTGTTATTTTTTTGTTTAGAATAAAGTAAGATCATTTCTTTTAGCTTTCAGATAATTATGTCTTATGTGCAATAATATTATGTCTCCACTGAGTTTACAATCCCATACTTTAAAAAGAAACTCTCTATCTCTTACGTTCTTCAAGTTCAGAAAAATGAATATAAAAAAAGAACACTTTGCCATTTAAATGCTTCCCCGCATTGTTTGTCTGCTTCTACTGCCATCTCAGCTGCCTCAAACGCTTTCTTCATCAAATCTTTTTGATCATCACTTCCATCATTGCTAGGGTTAATAAGCAAATCATCTGAAGCTAGAAGAAAAAACGACTTTGCCAAACGCCAACATACTTCAGCATTGCCAGGTTCCTGCAGAAATGAAATGCAATGAACGTTATATGGCTGTTTCACTTATCACTCTATTTGAAAATAAATGGTAATACCCATGTTTGTTGTCCTAGAACCAGATTAGCCTTTTAGGATTGCAAGTGATACATATGACAGGAGAATAAAACTGCTTTTCTTAAGCCCTGGCGCCAATAACTACAATCATGTAGAGACTATCAGACTATTGTTTATCATCTTGGAATAGAACTGGTCAGACGACAGCCAATTCCATCTTCAAATAGTATAAGCTAAAACCAGAACACTGAAAATCCTGTCCCAATTTCCTGCTTCAAATGCATTTACATTTCGACATAATCATAAGACATTAAGCTCATTAAGAATGGTCTTAAGATAATAGTTATACTGGATACAGAGCATCTGTGAAAGTGAAAAAAACAAGAAATGTATTTAGCAGAGCCCTTATAAAGTATATATGAATGTTAACTGACAATTTTTCTGAAAACAACTGTATCTTAGAAAAAAGAAAAAAAAAATTCTCACAGTGTTAGAGAGGCCTTTCAAAGTTTCATTAGCAGCCCTAAGATTCTCAGGTCCTGCATCATCCATCTGAGCATCAATCTCAGCAAATAAAATCTCCAGGGGCCTGCGACCATTGATACCTCCCTCAGGACTGATCCTCTCTACGTCACTATTGATGTAAAAAAAATATTTCTCTGATCAATACAAATTGATTCAGACTTGAAACTTATTCTTGCCCAAAGAAAGCTGGAAAAAAAAGCATATAACTCCAAATTTTTTAGCACTGTTTACAAGAGAACAGAGCCATTAAAATTCAAGCCTACTTTTTTTTTTGTAAAATTACACACTACAAAACATGAATGCACAGAAACTTATTGTTCGGTACCTTTTCAGCGTAGGTGGTTCTGATTCCGAAGCATCCAAAAAGATATCTTCGACCTCTTCCTCTGATGCTGACAGTGCCACTGGGTCTTTCTTGAGTTGGCTTTCAAGCTTTGAGACATTCCGGCTCAATTTTCGCACTTCATGGATGAGCTGCCTTTGTGTCTGTGCAAACACATACTGCTGATATAGAACTATTCCCACTCCAGAACCTATCACAACTATGCCAGAAACTACAAATGTTCGAAACGAAAAGAATCCATCTTGGTTAGACATGTTTGGACCTCTACAGCTCCAACCTTTTGTGCAGTCTACACCCTAGCTTTTTTAGTGGTAAAATAAGAAATAAATGACCTATTGATGCCATTTCATTCCAAATATTTCATATTGGTGGGTTGGCCATGCTGTAAAAACAAAAGAAATGAAAAAACAAATGCATTGACAGCCTGTAGAAACATCATTATCTTTGTAAATGATTTAAATCTAGAGTGAACTAAGAGCTAAAGTGAGGATCAATTCCTCTAGTTTTATTCTGAGATGTAACTATTGTAAGGACGAACTTAATGAATGTATACATTTTCATTTCTAGATTTCTACCAATAATCCTTCTCATTCAAATCTGGGAAAGTTTTCAGTCTAGCTACAACAACTTTTTGATGATAGTCTTTTCTTCATCAGAAATCCTTACATATTAGACATTAAACCAACTTCCATGTGTAGCAACAGTTAGTTTGAATTGCTTTTATAGCATTCTAGAGGCCTTGGAGGAAGAAATCATTTATGAGATAAACGAGGATGAAGGCAAGTATTCTATTGTAAGTATTGTAGAATCTAGACTTTTTTAAAAAAAAGTAATGATTTGAAGCAATAAAAAAAAAGAGGTAAGCTGAAGTGAAACTAGGCCTCTTATTTTCTCAGAAGCATTTCAAAGCAACATGAACATGATAACTTTTACACATCTAATAAAAACCTACAGTATAAATACAAATAAAGACATGCCAATACACATCATTAAGTTTGTTCTCACTGAAGGAAGTAAATCTGCACTGCATCACAGTGTCTGTGAAATCTATAAATTTTCATATCATTAAAGCACTTGAAAAGAATAAACTTAAATGATCAATATGGAAAGAGATTTTACCTGGTGTGTGCCAAATTAAATTTCACAAAAAAAAAAAAAAAAGAAATTAAACATCCAGAGCTTTAATAGCTTTTCCTGAACATATGGGTTTTATAAAAAAAAAAAATCCTTTTTCTCTAGATGATATGATATTTTGATGATTAAATAAATAAAGTGTGGTGTCTGACCAATGGAAACATTGGTTTTAAAATCTGGAGCTCATGGAGCTTGTATTTCAAATGGTCTTTAATTTTGATAGTCCTAATGACATCTATAAGTGTTATCTATCTTTCTTTTTTTATGTTATATATATAAATTAAATTTTAACTGATGAAAATGGCACAATAGCTATGAGTTTTATATTTTATATGTCTTATCATTTAAAATGCATTTAAACTTGTAAATAATCATCAAAACTATTATCAGTATTAAACAGATTTAATGATATCTTTAATAATCTTTTTGACATTTAACTCGAGACTTTCAAAATCTATAATTCAACTCGCTTCTGTGTTGAACAATGGACCTGTTTTGTATAATTAAACTATTTTTAGGCTTGGAATAACCTGCCTGCCCCCCCCAATGAAATCCGTGGTAATTGCAAAAGAAACCCCATTTACACATAGTGCACAGCAATGACAGTATGAAGAAAGTTCTTTATAGCTCTATGCACACTATCAGCTGATTAAGCCTTAACGCTCTGGTTCATTTGCGCCTCTTAACACTGGTAGATCTAGATTACCTATCCTGTCATTGAGGTATTCAAAATAACTTCAATCCAGAGATCAAATGATAGATTATATAAAAATACAAAGATTTATGTGAATATAAATGTCAGCTACACAGTTGTTGGTCATAGCATTTAGTACAGTAAGAACTTCACCTTCATCCAGTCAGTTTCTATCTTTTGACATTTCTGGCCTCTAACAAATACTGAATAGTCTGAATCAACATCAATATTTAGCTTATTAGCCTGTCTACATGCTTTAAAACCACTATAAGAAACACATTACTATTAAAAATTTTTGCTCATCAACAACATTCTTTTGATTAAAATCCATGCCTAAACCTTGATACTACTAGCCTGCCATGCTTGTTTTGAACAAAAACAAAGAACGCCCCCATCCCCTCTATATAGTGATGTAGTGTTTTCACAAAAGCATTAATGAAAATATCTGATGTCCAAACAAGGCTAGGCAACCAGATTTATGGGGTTTGTTGTTTGATTTAATATTAATTTGCTCAGTGCCTTGGCATACAGGTTTATATTTGTATAATAATATCAAGTCACTTTTACTGTCAAATTTAGTGACATTCAGCGACAATATATAGTCCATAGGCAATCAAATCAGATTCCGTTTCGCTCACCACCTTTGGAGTTAGGCTCAGTATTATGTGTTGAGAGGTTAGCCATACTTTAACTGGAAGGTCAAAAGCTGGGACTCCAAGCCTTAGAAGTACTATCAATCCGACTGAGGCATAGGAATTAAGTTAAAAGTAAATGATTTTAACAGAGAAGAGGTGAGCATACTGAATTATTCCAAGACCAGTAGATTTAAGAACAGGAGTACAACAAAAGGATTATAACATAGTATACTTTCAATGCAATTTAAAAAAAGACATAATCTACTGAATATTTGCTTCAAAATCCAGTGGAGCACAGATTCCTCGAAATCATTGGGGAATTTTTATATGTTTGAAGAAACCGTGTTTGAATCAATCTATTTTTAGCACTAGGGCCCTGGATTTGCGTTTTCGGGAATATTTTGAAGTACGTTAACAACGTATAGAGGCTTTGTGTTTTCTTGGCTACTTCCGTACAATTACGAGCATTATGGGGGATACCCGATTTGCTGTATTTTCCTTTCTTTTAGCACTTCAAATAGAGGATGGAAGACAGATACCTCCGAACAAACCGATCTGTCATTCAGAACTCGTTTTTTGTAAAAACTTGCATCCAAAAACCAGCGCTTATTGGATCTCAAACTCTTGATGCTAGATCTAGATCTAAACATTAGATCTGCAGTCAGATCTCGGTCACAAATTTCTTCTAGCTAGCCATACACCAAGTCAACGTTCAAATGCTTGGTCCTGAATAATCTTCAATTTAAAAACCAGACATGGCAAAGCAGAGCTAGACCAAACCCAACCAGAGGACTCGACAAAGGTTTTGAACTTGAAGCTCACAATTAGAATTATCACTCAGTCCAACATTCTACCTTTTGAGCTATCTAGTGTCCTAACCGTCAATAAAGAGATCTTACCTGCCAGCTTTTTTTCACACCTATGTACTGATTGATTAAGCAAGGGATGGGTCCCGACAGATTTACCTGTCATCGTTTCCCGTGTCTTATGCACAGAGAACAAGCAAATCTAGGTTACAATCGGCCCCTTTCAAGTCTAAGCGACAGGTGGAGCGGGAGAACAAGTGTCTTTCTCTCTCTCCCTGCCGACTATGGTTAAAAGCCAAGCTACCTGTCCACAAATTGCTTCTACACAGTAAAAGAGAAGGGTAAAGCGTGCTTAGAAGATATCAACAGCTGTGTAGATCACTTGAATGAAATTTAAGATCTGCGAGTGTGATAAAAGTCAGTCTGTCAAATTTCTTATTCTAAGAACAATTTTTTCTCTAAATTTGGGCTGTTTGTTCGAAGAAAACATGTAATAACTTCTAACAAGTTTGATGAAAACGTTCAAAGAAGAAGAGAATCAAGAGAGAACCAGAAAGGGAAAACAGATGAGTTCGACCTCATCGTGCTCTACTGTACTTATAAATTGTTCCTACAATTTTGAACAAAGCTGGATTCCAAGAAATCTTCCTTTTTCTTCATAGTGTAAATTAGCATACTTTAACATTTAGATCTAGATAATATAAACTAATTTTGATTTAGGCAATGTAGGCCTACCTCATGTCCTCAACCTCTTGATTTTCTAAATTTCTGTAAGTTTTAAACTTTAATATAACGAGAAGTTAGAGATTTCCGTTCTCCACAAAGAGATACTAAACTGTCCAGCCTTACTTAGATCTAGATCTAGATTGGTTCTTTGTCTCAAGGAAAAAAAAAAAAGAAAAAAAGTATCACTCGATGTATTTAGGTTTACTGGAAGCTTAGGTAGCCTTTGAAGATCATAGGCGCATAGGCTAGCTTCTAGATCTAGATCTAGATCTAAATCATGCCCGACTGGATCTCGATCTAGGCAGATGTCGGTTCCGTGACAGATTGGTATACTAAATCTGTTCCATGTATTGTCCACCTATCTCAAGTAGATATCCAAGATGAAAGTCCATAGGTCAGTGCGAAAACAGCAAATCTTACATTCTCTCTCTAAGCTATTCAGCGATGGTCAATAGTTTGGTGGGGGAGAGACATATCGTTCTTTTACGAACAGAATCCAACAAAGCTCAACGTAGATTCTGTGAACAGCGTATTTTGTTATTTTCAGCCCTTCAACCTTTTAGTACTCACTTGGTCAGCCTTTTTCTTTATTGAATTTATCTTTTCTCCTTCGTCATATTTAATACTTTTATTTGCATAAAATTTCATATATAACATGATAACAGAAATCACTATTCAATATAATTTTTGAGAACCTACAAGATTTAAAAAGGCGTACCTAATGATAAGTATGATGAAAAAGCGATGACGTTAGTATAACCAAGTTGAAGATTATCATTGCTCTTAGAGATACAAAATGGCGGTGTAAACAAATCGGCGACTTTGCATATGGGTCGAACATGGGATGAAACTAATTTTGCAGACTTCTTGATGTTCGAAACAAAATAACTGTGATGTGATGTAAACCAAGATTAAAGGAATTATCGTAGAATAGAACAAGGGGCACCTGTAAAGGTAAATTGAAAATATCTAATCTAGATTTTGAATATCGTGAAATTAATTGATCTAGGCTTAATTAACATTAGTCTCTACTACAGACCATGATTAAGAGTTGAATCAATTCTAGATTTAGTGATCAAAATTAAATCATTTAAAATAGAAAATTGCGCGTGTGTGTCGCGGAAAATTTCAATTTCACCTTAAATCTCGACTGCAATCTACCGTTAGATTTATCAGGAATCGGATGTGATTTAGATTATTCCAAATATCGCATGCAATTTCATCTACAAAATTAAGTCTATTTCATGAAAATTTTAACGCATTCTCTGGTCGGGTAGAAAGAAATATGATGTCAGTAACCATAACAAATCAAACTCTATTTGAATACTTAAGCAGTTAAGGTAATTTCATCCCTTGAAAATATGCAACACTGTTGCATTGGCTTTGCTAACAATCTGAACGTTTAAAATTGTCTTTTAAATATCAAGATACCGAGTTTCCAGGGAATGACCTTCTATACATTTAGATTGTCAATAAACGTTGATAATTGAAGTAATTAAATTTTTTAAATGCATAAATAAATCTGTAAATATAACACATAGAAGGTTCATTTTTTATTTATTTTTATCTTATTCATTATTTTTCTTCATGTCCTTCTTGTTCTTGTTCTTGTTCTTGTTCTTCTTTCTCTTCTTCTTTTTGTTCTTCATCCTCATCCGTCTTCTTATCCTTTCAAACCACTCCTCCCACACTCATTTTACTTTTGCATTGTTTTTCAAATAGTTTTGGTAATTGTGCTTTTGTTGTTCCTAATTTATGTGATGAAATCCTTATAATTTTTTTTACTGTTTTACTAACTTTGTCACTGTGATATTATATTTTTTCTTTTATTGATAGACTTTGATTCTGATAAAAATGAGAAAATGATAAAATAACTCTCAAGTGATTTTTGGATGACTAATCTCTATATTCTTTTTTACATCTGGAATTTGATCTATGTTATACTGCATCTCCCTACTCGATCTGCCTCTCCACACACATCACCTTCTCTTCTTACAACAGATATATATATATATATATATATATATATATATATATATATATATATATATATATATATATATATATCTTTATGTTACTTCTCCCCAACACCCAATTTCTCCGGTGATTATATTCAAAGTAATATCAAACATATACAGATGCCATCAACAATTGCACCTATTGATGCTACTAGAGCAAGCTCAGTGAGGCCAGCTCAGGGTTTGAGGTATGGTAACTTTGAAGGAGTGCGCAATCTACCTCCTGTGCGGCACAGTGATGGCATCAGTGAACAGAACTTCTGGGCTATCAACAATGAGCAGATCTGCGACACTGTGTGCCAGTGGATGGAGAGCTGGCAGCCATGGCAGCAGCGGACACTCCTTTGTGGTGTAGCAAATAGGTATTTTCTTGCTTTTATTTTTATGCATTATTCGATTCTAATTTGCAAGACCATTAGATTTAGATGAATAACAGGTGAAAAAAATTATCATAATATTGAATTCAATTTTTTTTATCACATGCTTTTCAATTCTTATTCTTATTCAATTCAATTAATAATCTTTAAAATTTCATTTAGTATAACATTTTAATTTGGTCACAAGATAAGGAAATTCAAGTTAAGCATTTCATTTTATACACAAAGCTCATTTTGATGGAATCACTCTCACCAGATGCACTTTGGGCCAATTGGAAATATTCTCCACTATTCTGGAACCACTGAACCACAGAGACTACAAGACCCAAGCTCTGCGCCGCTATCCCTCTGCACCTTTCAAGGTGAACAATCCGAGCAAAGTTAAGCAGAAAAAAAAAGCTGTGAAAGAGACAAAGTCTGCAAAGAGCAATATCAGCCAAAAGATTCCCCTCATTGTTACTGATGATGTTGGGAGAATCACAGACGTTAAAACTATAACAGGCTTGCTAAAGGAGAAGAACCCAAACAATGCCAAACAGAATGAAGGAATGGCACAAGAACAAAATCTAAGCCAGCACTCTACTAAAACTGCTGAACAAAGGAAAAGCAACACATCCTTACAGCATAATCTTTCTGCAGACAAAAAATATGAGGACCATCTTGAAACATCATTGGAATTAGCAGATGCCCCAACAAGTATGGATCAATTTATATCTTTTTTGTCCTCATCTATCCTGATGTCTGCTCTGAATGAGGCTTCCACTGTATCACTCTATGACAAGTTTCAGTTTTCAAATTCCAGAGAGGCATCTGCTACTTCCATCGGCAGAGTAAAGATAGAGGAGCCAAATGAAGCAGGAAAGAAAGAAAAAGCAAAGGAATTTCAAGAAGAAAGGAAAAATGAAGATATTATCTACCAATCTCTGACACGGGAGAACACCATGAAATCTTCAGCCAGTAAGCTCAAGTCTCGTCCAGCCACCAGGAGCTCACAGGCTTCATCTGCGAGATTCCTGGGTGGAACCCTAGAGTTTACCACAGATGATTATTTCAGAAAATGTCGACAAGAAAGGAGTTGTTCTAGCCTCTTCAGACACAGTGCATTTGCATCATCTGTTGCCAGCACAACTGACTTCTTCAACAAGAAAAAGTTATCAAAACTAGGTTTGTACGTTTTAAGTATTGGGCAATACAAACTTTCATATACGTGTATGTTAAACTGCAACCTGGTTTTGTAAAAAGTTTTCCCGCAAAGTGTTACATTTAAAAAGAAAACCTATGGAAGTTCTTCTTTAATAAAATAACATTTCTCTATTTATGTAAATAGACATGTATTTGATACTATCTCTCTCTCTCTATCTCTCCCTCCCCCCTCCCTCCCTCCCTCTGTCTGTCTGTCTGTCTGTCTCTCTCTGTCTGTCTGTCTGTCTGTCTGTCTGTCTGTCTGTCTCTGTCTCTCTCTCTCTCTCTCTCTCTCTCTCTCTCTCTCTCTCTCTCTCTCTCTCTCTCTCTCTCTCTCTCTCTCTCTCTCTCTCTCTCTTTTTTTTTTTCCTCTCTCTTTGTTCACAATTTTGGGTGAGCATTGATAGAACAACTTTTTTAGTTTGATTGTGAAAATTTTCACACATGATGCATTTTAATTGAGTTCATCGACGTAATCAATTGACACAATGCAATATACTTAGATTTACCTTAAGGTTGAGGTGATTTTATGACTGAATTGAAGGTAACAATGGTTTTCGACAGAGGGATTAAAACTGTGAAACTCTCATTTCAAACCCTTGCGTAATATTTCTAATTTTATCCTCACATATATTCACTGCTTGAATCTATCCATGCAACAGGTCCTATGCAGCACACACTGAGAACTGGTTCAGTTCAGAGACCTCTGCACTTAGGCCCCCTGCCTGTATCTTTACAGAAATATTACAAGAATGCCCGCTGGTGGCCTGCTGAGCCCCCGTTTGGCAATGTTTACTATCATGTTCGCAAGCAAGAGTTAGCACTAAACTTTAATGAACAGCTCAGTACCATCTGGAAGGTAGAGTATTGATACACACAAAAAAAGGAAAAGAATATTTTTAAAATGAGTCAATATCTTTGTAGAAGTTTTCATGACTTATATTCTATTAAATGAAGAAGGCAGCATCAAATTAGTTACAATTCAATGATGAATACACCCAGCCCAAGGAACTCAAACTATATTCACATCAAAGAAAAAATACTGGGGTTTTTATTATTATTGTTATTTTATATTTTTTTAAAGAACATTCGCTAAGCTCAAGGAAATTAGTCCCAATATTTTCCTTTATGCTTTTTTTTCTAATATATAATACCATACATGTATAAGAATACAGATTCCTTTCTATCATAACAGTTCTGCAGTAACATTGTTATATTATCCATAGTGGTTGTCAGAGTGGGAGAGCTATGAACAGATAGGATTCATCAAGAAGGTCGCCATGATGTGCTCTGCCAGTGTTCTTGATGCTCTTCTCACACACATTCAACAGCGGTAAGATGATAAATTCCTTTCTTCTTTCACTAAAATAAAGTTGCTACTACAATCACTCCTGCTGCTACTACCACTACTGCTACTGCTATGACTATTACCACAACCACTACACCCCAAAGGCTACATTACTCCTACTTCTTCTGCTTCTCCTTCTGCTGGTGTTATTGCTACCGCAAGTGTTACAGCTATGACTACTTCTACTACAGCCCTACAACTTATATCAATCATAAAGTCATAAATTGTAGATTCAATGTCATGTATACTGATAATGAGAAAGATTAATGGTGAAGAAAGCATAGCTGAAGAAGATGAAAAGGATAAAGTAACAAGTCTAACAAGTCACAGCAGCTTAGTTTTAATTCAAGCAATGAGTACAGACTCCTTCAGTTAGACATATAGTTTGACCACTCCCATGCAAAGCTTTATGCGGTCTAAATGGCAGTTTGTATCTGCACTCACACAAACCAGTACAGGTCCACACACAGTGAGATGACAAAAGATGTTGCATGACAACCAGACTCTCTATCCAAATAACCACAACATAGCGAGGGCTGGATTCTTAACTTAAATATCTGATTTAATCAGTACACACTTTCTAAGTCCAGGTCTTAGAGCAAAATCAAACTTTACCAGCTTGAAAATACACCTCCAAGCTGCAGTCCGCTCAGGTCCTTTAGTTCTAGCTTATATAGTGCCAAAGAAAACATAAGTCATACTAAAGTTTCTTAGAAGTACAAACTTCTCTGGCTAAAATGTTCAGTTTCTATATCTATCAGCTGCAAAGTAAAAAATGTATGAACTAAATAAAGAAAGATCTACTCTGAAAGAGTAATATTAATTTTACGTTATCATGATGGCTAGAAGAAAAATTAGAATTGGCAACATTCTCCACTCACTATATACTACCTATACAGATCAGTAGTCAAAATGTAAAAGACAATAACTGATCCACAAAAATATTCCTAACACACCTTGTGAAATGCACCCATCATAGAATCATAGAATCAACTAGTATCAATAAATTTAAAACCACAACCATAGCAGAAGCACATGAGCCCAATTGTGGGTATGCTTGATGATTTTGTCTCCAATTTAAAAGTGCTTTACTCAAATTGTGCCAGGTTGCGGGACACAAGAGACATCAACCGTTTGCCTGATAAACTGCTGCTTTTTGTGTTTTCTTTTCTGCCACCCCAAGACATTCTTCAGGCTGCTAAGGTACCACTCTCTTCATTCATTGTCATATTGCAATGGCAAAATACACTGGTAGACCTTAATGTTTCACTTCTCATAAATCCCGTTTTTTGTGCTATGTAAAAAATAAAAGAAGAAATGAGTATATTAGAAATTAGGACTGATGTTTGAAGTTTGAAATATCCTTTTTTTTTCAACTCGTGTTTCAATCCAGGTTTGTCGCAGATGGCGCTTTTTGTGTGCCATGGATGAGCTGTGGATGTTAAAGTGCATAGAAATTGGTGAGGCTTATCTTGATGTGCACCTTTCATTTAACTTGTTAGCTTCTCTCTCTCTCTCTCTCTCTCTCTCTCTCTCTCTCTCTCTCTCTCTCTCTCTCTCTCTCTCTCTCTCTCTCTCTCTCTCTCTCTCTCTCTCTCTCTCTCTCTCTCTCTCTCTCTCTCTCTCTCTCTCTCTCTCTCTCTCTCTCTCTCTCTTTCCCTCTCTCTCATTCTCTCTTTATTTTAGCCTCTACTATTGCCTAACCCTGATCCCATTATTGCACTGTCTTGTCCTTTTCAATGATACCTTAAGGTTTTCCAACTTTCCTTTTTTATTTCTTGTTTGATTGCTACAAGCGTTAATTATTTTTGACATTCTTGTATCAATATCGTTACATTTGAACATTTACATTTTGTTCATTTTCTCTTTTTTTTTTTTTTTTAAACTATTGCTGGCATTTACCTTTTTAAGTGCACCTCCTAATTTTCTTCCCTGTTGTAGAATGATATCTGACTTCTATCTTCTGAAATTTCTTAACCAGGTGAGCAGGGTGGAGTGTCCAACATCAGTGAGCTGGTTCAGAAGGCCAGGGAAGATGCAGAAACTTCAAGGACAACAGAAAGAGATTTTCAGACCATCACAGTTCCTGGGCTAGAAAAAACTTCCAAAGGCATAGATAAAGGTTCTCACATTAGAGCACGGTCTGTGTCAGATAGTACACAAAATATGACCGACAAAGTTTCTCAAATAGCCACGATAGTGACAGGATCAGACAGCCTGTGTGCTGTCACCATGTCAGGAACAGTGTCAGCCTCAGAAACAGGAGTTGGACCTGGACCTGGTCCTGTGGACTGGATGCTAGCTTGCTCACAGCTAACTGCTCTGGTAAACTCAGCTCGCCTGGAATGGGCAGGAGATGAAGTTGACGGAGAGAAACAGCTCGAAAGTCTAGACAACCTGCAGGGTGAGTTGGACATCCTGAGCTTTTTTGTTCCTCATTAAGCTTTTAGCTCTTTTCAAACACTGTCTTTCATTCAATTAAATTTTAGTCTTACAGACAACTTCTAGTTCTTCAGTTTACTGTATTACTAATATCCTAATAATATTGGATTCAGATAATAGTAATTAATAAAATACACCCTTCAAAAGGCACACTCTTCGTACTTTGTCTTTCTGGTCAAATGTAATTTATTTGCCTTAGTTTCCCATCTTGTGATCCGAAAACATCTACTCTTTCATTAAACACTTTTCATGTCAATACATTTTCAAATTGACCATCCTTTCCCTTAAGTTGCTAAAGGAAAGATAATGCCTCACACTAAAAGTGTCCTAGTAACTGTTTGAGATCTATAGGAAATTCAGATCACGGGTAAGAGCTATGTTAGGTTTTTAGTTAAGTTTGAATCACATCTTGTCAACTTTGATATTAATATATAAGGATAAACTTGAAATGAACTTATATGGGCTATAACTCAGACATCTAATGGTTCTAATTTGCAACATCTACTGTAATCACTCTCATCTAAATAGAAATTGATTTCTTCTTATTTCATTTTTTCAATGTTTTGCCATTTTTATAAAAACCTGTACGTTGGTAGTCTCTGACAGAGCTATAGCCAGTATATGGTCTGGTATCATTAAACCTTCAGCTGGTGAGGAAAATTTGCTTATCCCACATCTAATCTAAATCTTTGCTCACTTCACCAGTATGTAAACTCTCACCAAAAAGTCATGCACGTTAATTCGTTATTACAAGAGATTGTGCGTGGAAGTGCGTTGATGACACTTACTTGAAGACCTCAAACCAAAGACACACACTCACACAGACAGATTTCTCAGATTAAGGTGTTACCGTAAATATATTCTACAACACTTATTGATAACATGATAAATCTTATTCTCACTTTAAAAGTTAAAATAAAAGGTAAAATACCGAGATAAAAGAAGGCCATACATTAAACACCATCCTCGTCCTAAAGTACCTTACACATCATGACAAATTCAACTTACATCAGTTTTCTAGAGTGCAGAACTCTCTCTGCCATTAAGACCTTGATTACTTACCAGGGTTTAGTTGTATAGATCCATCACCCAAATGTTTGTCTGTGTGTGCGTATGTTTACTTTTTTAACTTGAAATGCACAACCACTTTTACTTGTATTCGGCGTTTCGATTTCAGTAAATATCTAAACCACACTGTTAATGTGGGTCTAAGAATAGACCCTTTGAATATCAGTAATACATTATAATTATGTTTGGTATAAGCACATGCTCATAAGCACATTGAGCTTGACTAAATTCTATCAGGCACCAATAGTCCAAGAGACACAACTTCTATAAGAAGTCCAGTCAGAATGCTAGCCTTTGGTGAGCATGCTTTCAACTCCGAACCATACAGTTTGGCCTAATAATGTGTTATTTGTGTCCGTATAGTCACAATACGTACAATTTTAATTTACAAATATTTTAGAGTTGTTTTTGTTGTTTTTTTCACGAAAGGACTTTTCAAGTTAGTTAATTTTAATTGAAAAATGTATATCTTCTGCTTGTTTTTCTGACCATTTTATAAGGCTGCAGTAATTAATTAAGTCTGAGAAGAATGCATTAATCACCACAAATCTGAGGCTAGTTTTGTTCAGAACGGCATCATAGTTAAAATCAAATTAGAGCTAACATAATGTTAAGAATGTTAAGATGCCTTGAAGGATTTTTATGACTATTTTCTGTACCAATGTAGTTAGGAATAAGAAACAACTAACAAACAAAATTAAAAGAA